>JAHTLZ010000016.1:6872474-6897252 GCA_023846285.1 Phrynocephalus versicolor
ATAGATAGATAGATAGATAGATAGATAGATAGATAGATAGATAGATAGATAGATAGATAGATAGATAGATAGATAGATAGATGTAAGTAGAGCAGACGCTATCTGACATTTGTAAGGCAGCAGTTAAAACGCCAATGGTTTTTTGCTGTTAAGCCAAATTGCTCTTAAGACAAGCTGTACATAAGTAGAGTTACCACTGTATTCCTATTCCAGGCTGTGTCCATGATAAACCTTTATTCCAGAATTAGTGTATTCTTCAGTAATGGACTTTGTATGCAAGAGGGTAAAATGCACTCTGTGTGTGTTGTTTTGATGGACCCAGCTGTCAGTCAGGTCTTATCGAGCAGCTTGTCCCTTACCCAAGTGCTCATGATGACAGATGTAGCTCCCATTTTAGTGACAGCTCACTCCAAATACAAAGTGGAATGCAGTCGGAATCTTTCCTCCCCTATTAGCTGCACCGCACTGTTTTGCACTCAATAAAACCCAAGGTGTTAATTAGATGGTTTCAAGAAATAGGGCTGTCATAACAGCTGGGATGTGTTTCTACTTTCCACATTGTCATCCAAACGTGAGCCAAGAAAAGTAAGGCACACCTTCTCCCACCTTGCAATAAACCTCTTCAAAAACAAAATGAAAATATGAGCTTCGGAAGTATTTTGGCAATGCCTGCAGCTTCTAATCATTTCCCTGCAGGGTATAAATAGCAAAAAGAGCAGACGTGGTTTTAAAAAGAAAAAGTGTGTGTGTGGGGGGGGGGATGGAAGCAAACTGGATCTTTCCTTACCGAATTATAAAGCCACTGATTCTTCCATGTTCCTTCCAAAGCTCGAAATTGTATCTTTCATTGAGGACTGTCCTTTGAAAATGTAACCATTTTGGAAATTAGTGCTGTGCAAATCATTCCATTTTGACTTCATTTCATTTCTGAGAATCCCACCAACAAGTTCCATAACGGACTGTGAGGGATGTTTTCTTCTTCCTTGCATGCAAATTTGAATTTTGCATGCATTTTATCTAATGTACATTATTTTAAGCTCAAACTGCCATTGACCAAAGTATGTTCATTAGCACTTTTGAATGTGCTAATGAAATTTTGGAATGTGAGAATGTGCTTGTACACCATTTGGACCCCTGCCCCCAAAAGGCAGTGGGGGAAGGAATATAAACTCACATTTTCTTCCATATTATACCAAAAGATACCTAGGCTTTTATTTAAATTCATGCAAGATCACACATTGGCTTTATGCGTGTTATTCTCCTCCTCATGATCTTAGTGCCTAGCTTGCCTGTGGGGGAGGGGAGTGTGTTGCCTGAATAATTATTTGTAAATAATAATTATTTTTAAATATTTTCCCCTCCAGCCCTGGATAAGTGAATCAGCGGTTAACAATCCAGTGGATAAGGGGGTTGTACTGTAATTAACACATCCAAGTCTTTTATGGTTCATTCCATGATTGATTGTATGCAGAGATGGACATGAATCAAACTACGGACCGGAAAAACAAACAAATTGGACTGGCTTGTGGTTTGGTTCATGACCTTGTTTAGCAAACCAAAGTGACACACTTTTTTCTGCTTAGCATTTGGGGTTGGCCCACCTGTCCCCTTCCTGCTGCCCCATCACCTCCACCTACCTGGTCTTGTTTGGTCCTGCCAACTCTGCTGTCACCATGGTATACTGATGCCATCTTCAGGCGGAGGCAGGCTCCTCTACTAAAGGTCAGCAGGCATATGCACAGAGGCAGGAGGCCCAGATTCACTGAGCCAGCTCTGCCTATGCGCCATGAGTCCACTGCCCAACTGATAGGCTGCATGCATGGAGCCTGCCTCTGCCTCGGAAGATGGCAATGGAGGCCATAGAGGGAGTGGAGATGCAGGCCCAGGTACTCCCCCACCAGCCTGAAGCCAAAGAATTAACCACAAACCAGTTTAGGTTTTTGAGGGTGGTTTGTGTCTAGTCATAAACCATGAAACATCACAAACCACTGGTTTTCCAATTCATGTATCTAATTACAGTGGTACCTCAGTTTACTAGTATGTTGGATGGTGAGCATTTTGCAAACTGGGCAAAATTTTTAGTAAAATGTTACCAGTTTGCAAGCAAGATTCACCTCACTGTGGGCCCTGGGCTGCCTGAGTTCTGGAGGCCACTGTGGCTCCCGGCCAAGCAAATTTCCCCATAGGAAATTATGGAAACTGAGGCCACAGAACATATCAGGTAAGTTTCCATTATCTCCTATGGGGAAATTTGCTTTGATATACAAGTATTTGGTTTACAAACATGCTTCTGGAACAGATTATGCTTGTAAACCAAGGTACCACTGTATATGTTCAAAAAGGTCTTCAAATTAGAAATCTCAAACATATTTAGCACTCCATTATGTTTTAATAAACATTATCCAAGGAGAGCTTTTTATGATGCTACCATTTTCAGTCCTTACAAGTGATAATAATCTCTTTCTTCTTAACTGCTTTTTCTTCATATTTCTTTGTTGTTAATTGTTTTGATGCTGAATTATTTCCTTGTGCTGAGTTAGATTTTTCCATTTCTTGCTATTATTTGGCTGGTGCTTTTATTTTTACTGTTTTTTTCTGCTGTCTTTTAAAATGCTATAATGTTTTTCTGTGATTTTAAAAAATAAAGATGGCTATTTTACTGTCTCATTATGTTTAAAACTGTGTGATAAATAATGGGGTTAATCTGAAAAGATGGCCTGAAATATGTTAAATAAATAAGATACAGCAAATGTATGTTTTGACTTCTGTAATGCAAGGTTTTCGCTCCTGCAAGAAGCTACAAAAATAAGGCAGGGATGCACAGAAGCTCCTTGAGAATTTTCTGTCAAAATGCTTTAAATAGCCCTCTTCTTAACCATTCACCTTGAAAAGTTGCTTTGGGTAAAATTCACGTGCATCCCAAATCCCAAGATCTTTTCAAATCTGCACACATTGCAGAGCACTGGCTTACGTCATGTGCAACCAAGAGATTAATAGCACCCCAAACAGTCCACAACGGTGGGTCCCATTCTTTGGAAGTGTTATTCTAAAAATAATGTTTAATTCCTTTCAAAATTTTCAGGACTTTTACTGACACTGGTGATTCCCTATTTTCTCAAACAGTCAAACAAATCAAAGTGATTACCCATGGATTTTAATCACACAATGCCTATGTTAGAGATAGCACTCCAGGAATGGAGTCCATCAAGTGCCACCATTTACAGATTCAAATCAAATTATCTGTTCTCTGAATACTTACTAAGTGTACTAAGTGCAGCCTTACCTTAGAATAGGTGAAAGCAAAATAGACCCCAAATGCATTTTCCACCCTCCTCTCAAAATGTAAAAATACTCGGGGGGGGGGGCTCCAAATGGACTCCTCCTTCCCACAGAGACTTCTGTAATGCAAGGTTCTGCCGCATTCTGAACAAAACCATCTATGAACTTGGGGGGATAATTTTTTGCCACCACAGCTTTTGTATGAAACGGCTTTGGGTGGGTTAGGGAAACAAGTACAGCTCTCCAATATCCAGGGAGGGTTGTTTCCCTGCCTGGTCTGCTCCCTGTGTTTTACAAACAAATGGCATGATCCAGAGGGCACAGCCGGAAATCCCAAGATGAAGCAGCAAAACTGCTCCTGAAATGTAAGCCCAGCACAGCTTCATGTCTGAGGGATGGTACTTGCAGAAGGAGGTAATGTTCACCTCTCAGTGATCAATCTCAAAACTAGGTGAGCTGATCTGCAATTATGGGAGATACAAAATGCTCATCCTGAGACAATCAAGTATTTTTCAACACTTAAGGAATTCTCTACCCAAACAATGTGCTTTATATAACGCATCATTTGACCCTGAGATATATTACAGAGGTTCTGTTGACAGTCTCAATCCTTTTGTTTATTCTGCCTCGCAGCTGCTGCTCCCTTCCCTTGACCCCTAAAGTGAATAGAAAGACGACTGAGGAAAAGTAGCAGTCATATCTTTCCCACCTCTGTCAGCAAAGGTGTGTGGATTGGCCTTCATAAAATACAGTGAGTGAGTGGATTGGAGCGACAGAAACAAGGAGAAAGAGGGTCTGTTGAAGGAATGGGAACCCACTGAGGGCACTGAGCCCTTCCTGATCCTGTGAACAACACTCTTGAAGACAAAAACCTTTATTTCTAGAAAATGAGAGGGTGAGATCAGAGCTCAAGTTCATTGGAGACATTCCATTCCAAACCAGAAATTTTCAATCTAAATGGGGTAGAAGATTTCCTGAGGTAGCTGGATTACCACTGCCATGACACTTAATTGGTTCCTGTGTTGAATAGGAATGATGGGAGTTGTAGTCTAGCTACACTTGGGAAGCCATATGTTTTGTACCTCTGCAGTAAACCGCAATACTGTACTGTGCTGTATAAGGGTAGTGATCTGTGGTTTATTTATGGAGAGGAAAATGAGCTCCATTGTTCTCTGAGGGAATGTATATTCTTTGACTTCATGTGTTCCACCACTGAACCTTGACAACAGAAGCTTAGCCTGGCAAACCTTGTCCCTATATATACTGCATCTCATATTATCTCTCTTTACTGTTGTGATCACATGACTAAGATTATGCAATTTGCCTTCAAAGTGACTGCCCTGCAAGGCTTGTCTTTTCGTTTCATTTGTATTTCTTTTATCTGTGCTTTCTGCAAACAATGCGTTTTCTTGCAAATATATTTCCTAGCAGGCATGTCCCCCCAAAGCAGCAAATTTCAACGGACTGTTGTAGAATACAAACGCATGTTCAAACTGTAATTGCATTTGGAATGCAAACTGGCTTCAGAAACATGCCGTACACTTGTCAAACAAAGCTGAATTTCAAATAGTGATTACTCACAACTAACAGCTCTGGGGCCAACTTGCAGATCATAATACATCTTCTTTCTCTCATAACACACACTATCAAACATTGCCAAATATATACATTTGAGATTATTCATCATGTAAATAATATCATCTGCATTTGCTCAGTGCTCATAACACACGTCAGCATGTTTACCCATTGACAGTTATTCTGATATGGAGCGATTATGCATGCCATATGTTATTTAGTGAATGGGTCTACCAAGAGTAGGATCCAGATCACTTAGTTATTATTATTTTTTCCAGTTGACAACAATATAATGGAAACCAACAGAACTTGAACAAGCTTGGGCTTACCCTTGTATATCTAGGTAGTGGGTGTCTGTAACAAGGTTTGAAATGGTTCTGTCTCCTTGGAAAGCTGCTTTCTATGACAGCATGTAATGCTACTTCAAAAGACGAATATGCTGAATTTCAGGCAGCTTAATATGCTTATGTTTATACAGAGCCTCGTGGCGCAGTGGTTAAATGCCTGTACTGCAGGTAAAACTGCTCACGACCTGGGTTCAATCCCTGGTAGCAGGCTCAAGGTTCACTCAGCCTTCCATCTTTCTGAGGTCGGTAAAATGAGTACCCAGCTTGCTGGGGGGAAGCAATGTGTAGCCTGCACACTGTAATTTAAATTGTAAACCGCCCAGAGACTACTTGTAGTGGTATGGGGCGGTATATAAGTAGAACTGTGTAGAAAGGGATGTATTGGTGCGAAGGGCTTGGTACTTGAGAGAGGCATGCTCATTTGCAGTATGAACTTCCCTGCTGATGGAGCCAGTCACTCTCTTGAGCTTGAGCAACCTCATAAGGGAGAGGTAAAGGTTCTCCCCGCACATGCGTGCTAATCAGGTCTGACTCTAGGGGTGGTGCTTATCTCTGTATTCAAGCTGAAGAGCCAGTGTTGTGCAAGTCTGTGGCCACGTGGCCGGCATAGCTGCAAGGAAGCCCTGTTTATTTTATTTATTTATTTATTTTCAAACTTATATACCGCACCTATTTCCCCAAAGGGGACTCAGGGTGGTTTACACAATACCATAGCAAATAAAACAGATAAAACAATAAAACAATCAACAGCGGTGTCCAGGACGGCAAGCCAGTGTAGGAAGGGCAGCGAATGGAGGGGGGGGAGGTTACCCCTGGAAGTTACCAAAGGTGTCCTTAAATAGCCATGTTTTTAATGCTCTCTTGAAGGATGCCAGCAATGGAGCTTGCCGCAACTCGACCGGCAAGGCATTCCAAACAGATGGGCCAACCACCGAGAAAGCCCGGTTACGAGTGGTTGTCTTACGGGCTTCCCTCGGCGTGGCAATCCGGAGCGAGAGGGCCTGGGAAGAACGGGTGGGTTGGGCCAGATCTGAGCGTCAGGAGATACACTCTGCCAGATAGACAGGGGCCAAGCCATGGAGGGTTTTGTAAACCAAAACCAACACCTTGAACCTTATTCGGGAGGCAACGAGCAACCAGTGCAGGCGAACCAGGATGGGGGTGATGTGATCAAACTTACGTGCACCAACCACCAACCTGGCTGCTGCATTCTGGACCCGCTGCAATCGCCGAACAAGGTTCAAGGGGAGCCCCATGTAGAGAGCGTTACAGTAATCCAACCTCGATATGACCAGCGCCTGAATCACTGTCCTTAGGGAGTCCCCATCGAGGTACGGGCGAATCTGGGCGATAAGCCTAAGATGGTAGTAGGCCGACCTGGTCACGGCAGCCACCTGGGAATCCAGGGACAAATCTGGATCCAGGACAATGCCCAGACTCCTCGCTCTTTGCGCCAGCTGGAGGGCGGACCCATCCATACTGGGAAGAGGGCCACAGTACCCCTCCGGACCACCCCCAAAGAACAGAACCTCGGTCTTTCCAGGGTTGAGCCTGAGTCTGTGAGTCCTGGTCCAATCCAAAACTGCGGCCAGGCAGCGATCAAGAGTCTGGACGGCCTCCATTGCATCGGTAGAGAAGGAGAAGTAGAGCTGCGTGTCATCAGCGTACTGATGACAGCAAACTCCACAACTCCAGATGATCTCAGCCAGTGGCTTCATATAGATGTTTTACCTTCCTGCTTTTTACGGCGGTACCTATTTATCTAGTTGCATTTATCAGCGGGATCTCGCTCCGCTGCGTGGCACCTGAGATACAAACTGCTGAGCTGCTGACTTTGCAGCCGACAGTTTTCAGAGCCTTAGCCTGCTGAGCCACCATGCTCACCGCAGGGGAGAGAGGGAGAGTCAATTTCTCATCTTAAGCACAATGGAAGAATGGCAGGACATAGACACCATCAATTCTCATGAACTCCTCCTCCTGCTGCTCATCCAAATTCCACTGCCCACTAGAGATGGGCACGAAATGAACTTTTTCGCTTCCATTATTCGTTATTCGTTTCATTACGCAACAAAACGAATAATGAAAATTGTGATGAAATTGGAACGAAGCGAACAGAACCACGAAAATTAGGTTTGTTACGTTTCATTTTTGTTAATGGCGACGCGCAATGAAATGAGCTGTTTTTAAATGTTAAAAAACATCCTGAATATCCATAAAAACCCAGTGATACTTCAACCAATAGCATGCACAGGTTGCCGGCTGGGCAGGTCTGGCAGCCACAGAGGGCATAAAAACCTCTGGCAGCCCCCATCCTCCTTGCAATCTCCGGTGGGAGTTAGGGTGGGATTGCTGTCTCTGTGACTCGTTATTTTCACTTTAGGCCAGCCAGGCAGGTGTGTGTCTCTGTGTTCCTGCCAGCTGCAGCCTGGCTCTTAGGGGAGAAAAAGAAGAGATTTCTCTCTAGCTTCAGTCTTGCAGCCTCCCTGTGTGCGTGCATGCATACCTCTTGGTTAGTACCCTCCCCTGCCCTGCAGTGCAGTCACTCTGCGGCTGCCTTGCACCCTGGGCAACGCCCGCCGCTGCCTTTGCAGCCTCCCTGCATACCCAGTCTATACTGTGTGTCTGCCAGCATCATTTCTAAAGTGTTTCCCCTCTGGTCTGGGGTGTTGGGGGACGCCCGCGCACGGAAATGGTTTAAAAATCGCGCAAAAAGTGGGTTAAAATGAAAAACGAAAAATGAAAACGTATTTTTTTCAAAAAATTGTGAAAAATGAAAACGAACCAAAACGGACCCCTCAATGAAAAATGAAAAACCGAAATGCCAATTTTTCAATTCGTGCCCATCTCTATTGCCCACCGCTAGGTTCCCCACTTCTACTGACAGCACACATTAAAACCTCTAATGCTGCATGACTGCCAGAGCCATTCTCTGTAGTGAGAGAAGGGGCTGCTGCCCACAGATGCAATCAGAGCTTCTGTGTTCTCCCACCACCACCCTGCTATCCCCGCAGAAAACTGGGGTGTATATCTTAAGATGCCATGGCATCAAATGAACAGAGGAGTGGTGAATGTGCTTTTTCCTGGTTTGTGGCCAGATCGATACTTCTCAGGCAGCACTGCCAGTGTACATACAGTACTTCACAATGTTAAAATAAAGCTATCTTCCTTTTCTGATTGTTCACCAAGAGAGCTCTAATTAGTGACTCAAGCAAGATTCATGTGGAAGAAGAGTTCTCAAACCATACAGAAGTCTTAGCAAAATGTAATCTTGTTATGTTTCTGCTCTTGGCTCCATGACAAGGAAGTGGAATTTGCTATTAACATGGTTATTCAATTCATTTAGTAATTTTGAAGGAAATGTTCCTTAAGCTATGAGATTTGAACCTTAGGGACTTTTATGCCCCCCCCCCAAATGATTGTGTTATTCTGCTGTTAGTGAACCAGGTGCCTTCTAGGGATGTAAGGAAATCTCAGTGTTGTGAGATTCTATCCAAGATTAGTTGTCCTATGACAAAAAGACAGTTGGTAGGATTATCTAAAGCCCTCAATACATCTCAGCTTCATCACTTGATCTGGGTACAAAATGTTATTCACTATTTTTAAATATAACTTGAGTGTTGCTCCTATTCCTAATAAAACGAGTGCCTTGTCCTTTTGTGAACCATACAAAAGAAACAGAACAGGACAGGATTACTGACCACAAAAACACAAGCACGCCTAGTAGTTCATACAACAAAGCAATATTTACTCCACTTCCCAACACTGAATAGTTCACAAAAATATTTAACTATCTATTGCAAAAATGTGCATTTTTCTCTCCATAAAACACAAATCCATCATTACACGATACCTCATGCAGACCAAAACAAACAAATAAACAAACAAAACTTTCCCTTTTACTATGTAAATCACAGTTTACACCTCTGGTGTTTTTGCTCTATTTTTTCTATCCTTGAAGAAAGAATGTACAGTATTACCTTCTCTGAGAGTTTGCTCCATCCACAGATGGATTACTGTTACAGCCTGTTACAATCTTATATGTCTACCTACTTCAGTGTGCTTTTACAGTACATAATAGGTTTCAGGATGCAGCCATAGTTCAAAGATTTTCCCAGAGTTCGTTTGTTTAAATATTTTCAGCCTAAGCGGCCTCCAAGACAGCTTTTAAGATCCATTAAAGTACAGCCCCACATAAAACAATATAATAAAACAAAGGTAGCAATAAAACCACAACATTTCACTGGATGTAACCAACTTAATAGCAGATATAACCTTAGTATTTTAAAGTTTAATGTTTCTTGTCTTGACCTCCACGGAGTGGATGAATAAACTCCTTGGCTTTGATCCCAAGAACCATAGGCATGTGGAGAAAACGCATTAGTGCTTTTCTGTGAGGTCTTGTGCATGAGTTTGTGGAGCAATATAATGAGCTGTAACAATGAATGGTTATGTGTTACTGCCTGAGAAACAGGGAGGGAGGAAAGTACTGTTGGAACTTGAAAAAGGCATTTAATGCTCCCGAGAATGAGCTGGGACAAGTGTTTGCACAAGTGACTAACTCTCCTAGATTTAGGCAAAAGCAGTTCTTTTGTAATCCGAGGAGGCTTTCTACTAGTGCACAAACAGATACCTCCAAGATATTTTCAGTGTTTACCTATAAAACCCCACTTACATTACCAATGATAAGGGATTGTGAGAGTTGTAGTCCATAATACCTGCACTGCATCAGGATGCTTACACTGATGCTACTGGAATGGCATCTTTGAATCCAACACTTTATTCTGATCGGATTATTTGAAGAATGCCAACATCAGGGGTTGCGTGTACATTTTGGGTGTCTGAGTAAAAGCCTGGCTCTTTATTGGCCAAGTCACTTGGCGATCAGCTGATTCTGTTTCACTGTTTTATGGCTTGTTTCAATTCTGTTATTGTTTTAACTGTATATATGTGGTTATCCATAAATTTATAAGTGATTGCAAAATGTGGCAATGCATAGATAAATAGAATAAAACAACTGTCACTGGTTAATCATGGGTTGCCTTGAGTTACTATACGAGGTCATGTGGTGATGGCAGAAGCAAGTACAACACCTTCAACTGGAGCCAATGACGTAGTTGGGCTGCAGACCTATAGGATGACATAAAGCAATGAATTTAAGTCCTACCCTCCTGCACTTACCACAATTGACTGCCATTCCTTTCCTCCTCATTTTATCAATATGTTTCTACATTTGTGAAAGTCACTGACTAACATATGTTCTCTTGGCAGCTCAAAGAATAGAGATGCATGGTGGTACCTTGGTTAACGAACATAATCCATTCCAGAAGCAAGCTCGTAAACCAAAGCATTTATGTATTAAAGCAAATTTCCCCATTTAAAAAATGGAAATAAAATGATTCATTCTGGGGTCCAGTTTCCATTATTTTTTTATGGAGAAATGTGCTTTTGCGATGAGCTGGTAGCCGTGGCGGTAAGGATCTGCCAGTCGTGCAGCCCAAGAGCTGCTTCCCAGGGCCTTGGTGCTGCTGGCGGCAGTGGGTGGTGGTGCTGGGAGTCCTTCTCCTTCTTCCGTCCTGCCCCCCAGCTCACCTCTTCCTTCTCCTCTTCTGTGTACAGTGATGGTGGGAGCAGTGATGGTGCTTCCTGCTAGGTTGGATACGAGGGACCCAGCATTGAGAAGATGCCTGGAGGCAGTAGCATGGCTTATCTGCACTCTGGTCGTGGTGCCCTCATAGAAATGGAGCAGACTGGCCAGTAGAAATGGGCCGTTTTCGTTTTTTCATTTTTGTTACGTAACGAAACGAAATCCGAAAAACTGTTCAAAAATGGAACAGAAATGGAAACGAAACGACTAATTTTGAACCGTTTTTCGTTTTTCGTTACTGGAAAAGCACTTAATGGAGCTAAATGGGAAGAAACGAAAAAAAATTTCATTTTTGTTTTTCGTTTTCATTACGTAATGAAACGAAAACAAAAAAATTGAAAATTAGCTCACGAAAACGGAAACGGAACGAAACGGACCCCTAGACGAAAACGAAAACGAAAACGAAAACGAAAAATTTTTCTGAGTCGTGCCCATCTCTACTGGCCAGAGGCAAAAGTGCTGAGGTCTTGTCTCCAGGCGGCAGGCTACAGTCTCCCACGATCCTTCCCAAATGGGGAAAGCTGCAATCAGGCCAGAGGAGCTGCCACTGTCCTGGAGCCCCACAGGCAGAGACTGAGCCCAGGAGCAGCTATTGCCGCCAGAGCCTGTGCGCCCAACATGGCACCCAGGTTATCCTCCCAGCCACTTCCAGGCCTCTGATCAGAAAGGGCGGCTTGCAGCTCTGTGGGCAAAAAGCCGGCAGCATTGCAGCAAGGGGAAAGTCGCTTTTACCCTGCTGTGGCTGGCTTTTTGCCCACCGCTACACTGACTTTTCACTCGTCAAGCTGCGAGCAGCCCTTCCTCATTGCAGGCCCAGAGGTGCCAAGGAGGAGGACTTGGGCTTGACCTCAGCTGCCTCTGGGCTGCTCTCCTCGTGCGCAGCCTCCTCATTCCCTCATAGTCAGAAATTGTCCCCCAGCTTTCTGGTGTACGAGGTGGCATCTCATCATAACCAAGCCACTTCTTTGGGACACTCCATCTCGACCTGGCTATGGTGAGATGCAGCCTTGTGCAGTGGGAAGCTGGGGTAGAATTTCTGGCTGTGCAGCTTGCAACACAAGGAACTGGATGTCAAAAAGGTGAATGTGCCAAAGTGGGGAAAGATTTTTTCCACTTTGGGTGTGTTCACATTTTAAAATATCTCCCTCCTTCTATTGCACCCAGCTCAAAGAGGGGGATTTTAAAAAGGCAAACACACCCAAAGTGGAAAAAAGCTTCCCCTACAACACAATGGGCTGGATGTCAAAAACTCGAATGTGCCAAAGTGGGTAAAGCTTTTCCCTGCTTTGGTGTTCAGCTTTTTGAAACCCATATACAGCTCCTCCAGGCTAAGCGGCGGCCCCAACTCAGTGAGGGGGTGAGCAGTGGCCCCAATTCAGCAAGGGGGCAAGTGGTGGCAATGGACGGGTGACCTGTGTTGCTCGTATATTGAGGCATTGCTTGTTGATCAAGGCAATTTTTTTTAGAAATTTTTGATCATTGATCAAAATGCTCATAACCTGAATAACTTGTCAACCAAGGTACTACTGTATAGGCAATGAATCAAATCTATATTCTTGCTCTCCAGCAAATACCACTGAACATTATAAACCACAATGTTATAACAATGATACTGTCTACAACATGGGTGACATTCTTTTTTCCTTCCTCCTCAAATGTCATTAATTTTGAAAGAAAAGAGAATGTGAGGGAGCAACAGGCAAAAGACAATTATGGAATAAGAACTGAAAGTAGATATTTGAATATCCAAGTTCTTTCAAAATATTTTTTTACAATTTACTGCTTTTAAGTCAGCAGATGAAAATGTCACTGGAGACCCATAACAAGCAATGAGTAAAGAAGAAGCCAATTTCCTTCTCCAAAAATTATTTTCTACGATAGGAAAAAAGTACCTTGTAATTGCAAGACAAGACATGTGGATCTTTCTCTGCTGACAGTTGAAGGATAATTAGAGTGACAAGTCTTCCTTGCTGTGTTCTGTTCAAAAGCTTGTCTAGAAAATAAGTCCTCTCTGAGCAATGCCTTCTGGGAAAGTTTGGTCAAAAGGTCTGTGGCTCCCAAATTGAACAAGATGCAACTGCTATCTATGACCACCAATGAAACCATTTGTCCTACATATGTCTTTGGTTCTCGTCTCAGTTTTTCACTAGAGCTATCCCTTGACTTTAATCAAGGATTTTGATCCTTGTTTATTACACATTATTGTGCCCTTTTACTCAGGAGCTCAGAAAAAGACCTGCAACACGTTTCTGACACCATTTTATACTTGTCAATAGTGGCAAGATAGGTTATAAAGAAGGAATGACTAGCTCCAAGTTGCCCAATGAAGTTTATGGGGGGGGGGGGTACATGAGGACTAGTTGCTGGTAAAGAAGGGGAGAAGCCCCCCCTCTCCAGTAACAAGAAAGTGAACAGATGCATGATACAAAAGCATCATAAACTTGCTGGTGTTTGGGTTGGGACTGAAGGCCTTACAATCTCTCTCCCCATCTTGGCCTCTTTGGTTTGCTGTTGCCACATGTGTGATTGCAATCAGCAGCCACCCATGGAGGGAAGTGTGGATTGCATCGGCACCACTGAATGGTTTATGGCACAGCAGAAACTTGGGAATGAGGCTGTGGCTTCCTGGGAGCCTCCCTCATGGCCATTTTAGTCCCAGTGGGGATGTGGGGGTGGTGATTATAGGCAGGGCTGGATTTAGATGAGGAGAGGCCCTAGGCTACTCCATTTGTGAGGCCCCTCCCAATCCCCCATCCGCACAACTAGAAGAAAAGGCAAGAGTGTTATAAGCAAAACGGAGTGGAGCCAAAGATGATGATGGGTATTTAAAATTCTGCAATTCACAATTTCTTCCCCAAATGACATATTATTGTTAAACACTATAGTGATTGGGGAAAATGCATAAATGTTAAAATTAACACTGAAAAACCTTTGCAATAACTGAACTCTGTAAACCTTTTGTGGAATAAGCATTAATTTATAGGAAAATAAAGTTGTAATGTTATTCTTTAAAAAAATAACTTGACTTTACAAATTATATTGCCTGGGAAGTGTAATATGGGCTTCTGTCCCTCTTCAGTAGCTGCCACTGCTCACCTATGTCTCTATGCCTTTCTTGAGAGGGGCAGTGAGTCTGGCTGACCCCTGGGGTTTGGAGATGAAAATTTGTAACTTGGAGTTTCTCCTGGAGGATTGGTACTTGCACATTTTTGAACTTAGTTACCTCCCAGTAGCTTGGCCTCCTGCCTTCTAAAGGTAGTTCTGAATCCCTCTGGATCCATTCTCTGCCAGTGGGCAATCTTCAGCAAGAGTCTCCTGGCCTCTCTAGGGGCTACAGGACAACCTTTCCCCTTCCAAGGCTGTCTGGAGCATTTATATATTCTGACTCCCCATCCTGGCTGTCTGGCACTCTTTGGTCATAGAGAGATCTGGGATTTGTATGTATACTCTGGATTTTTGCCCCACTTCCCTGGATGGGGTGGTGGTGGACATTTTAGATAAACTAAACAACCTAAATAAAAGCAAATACAAGTTGTAGTCTATTATGACGCATCCAATAAGCCGACCCTATAGCACAGCATCATTTCCCAATCTAAACATTTTCAAAAGTTTATAAACTCCCCAAATGGCCAAAATAATTCAAAATAATTTTCTCTATGACGCGTGTAATTAGGAGGCTGGAAAATGATGCAAAAGCATAGGTTAATCTTTAATTTCTCATCTAACTGACAAAGCTGTTTGGATGAGAAGCGAAATGTTTCAGTCTCTCAAGAAAAAAAAGTCCAGTTGCCATGACTCAACTTCCAGATTCTCATATAATCTGGAAGCAAACAGCAAACACCAGGCTCCCATCCAACAATCAAAAAAATAACTCTTTAAAAGAGCCAACTGCCAAAAAGAGCCAACTGCCCTGAGTCTCATAATTGTTGGTCCCAAATTGCCCTGCCCTTGCATGAACTTTTGAGTTTCCAATTTTGGGAGGGGAGATTGCCTGCTGGGGGGGGCAGGGCTGTGCAGCCCCCTTAGATTTAGAGGCCATAGGCTTCAGCCTACTTAACCTATACATAAATCCGGCACTAATTATAGGCAGCTTTGACCCTCTCTCAGTTATGATGGCATGAATCACCAGCAGGAACCAGGAGGCCAGGGGGTCCACAGCTGGAAGATAAGAAGTCTTGGGTCCAACCATGGTTGTTGGGTACAACTGAAATGTGGCTCCGATCAGGGATGGCACAGGGATTGGCTTGTGTGGGGTCTCACACCCATGCTGATTAGTTCCAGGCTTCTGATTTAATGTTTGGTGGTGTCAATGGTGATGGTTGGCAGTGGAGGGGGTATGGTGCTGGGTTACAACCCCTGACAGCAGAGATGTGCTTGTGGCACAGCACCATCCTGCCTGTGCGGTCTAGTTGCAGGTGGGCATAATCTGTCTCCAACGCACATTACATTGGCTATAACAGTGTTGGCGAACCTATGGCACGAGTGCCAAAGGTGGCACTGGGAAGCTTTTCTGTGGTCACCCAACATCGCCCCTTCAAAGCCACCCATATGAGGTTAAATTGCTGAATAAGCACTTTGTGAAAAATTAGTAGGTTTTGAATCGTAGTTCGGGCACTTAGTATCTAAAAGGTTCACCATCACTGGGCTATACTGTGGAAGATTTACTAAAGAATACTGATTTCTAAGGAAGGGGGAAGAACTGAGTCTTGTTTTGTTTCCTCAGTGTATAATCTGAATATATGAAATTTTAGAAAGTCCAGTTTGTGCAGTGTTAGTTCCCATTCACTGATTGTCTAGAGAGCTTCTTAGTTTTGCGTCAGGATATTCTAAAATCAATATAGAGCTTGTACTTGGTTTGGGGGCATTTTTGGCCAAACAGCATTTGGCAAGCAGAGTACAGTACAACCTTTTCACAAAATCATTTTAATTTTTAGTTGTGCTCAAATGGAATACATAATATATGTAGTTAGTATCAGCTGAAACATCAAAGACGTACTGTAAATATATAGATATACAAAATAATGACTGAGAAAGGGTTAGTCTATTTTCCCGAAAATGTACTTTGAACTGCTAAGGAAGCAGGGCTTAAGAAGCTGCTGTGTTGTTAATTTCAGCTCTGAGCAATTACACAAAATCTTTGGGCAAAGTTGAAGACCCTCCGTGACACGAAGACTGCCTCTGTCACAAATGGACTAGTCTTATCAAGCAGCAGCCTGCAGTTCAACGCATTCCAGAATTAAAAGTAGAAGCACTTAAGTTCATGATAGCCCAATGCCTCTGTGTTCAAAGCCCAGCAGTGAGGCAAAGTGGAATTCCCAAAGAGGATATTGTTAACAGGAGAGAATCCAATGTGTCGTGGCCCTGGGGGTCTGTGAGAGTAATTTAATACAACACATACCATTTCCAAACAGACCAAAGCTTGAACATGGAGCAATCCCATGTGCGTGGAGGTCAAAGCAGTGCTTTTATAGAAGGAGAGCAGGCAATTCTGTTAGTCAGACTGAAGCAGGCACACTTCATTAAATTGTCTAGAGCAAACACAAAATCCTATGTACTGTAGGTAAAACAATGCTTTTAAACTACACTGATTTCTCTTGATGTGAGCCCTGCAGGCTTTCCTGTGGCAAATAACTCTACCTCACTCAGAAAAATGGAAGCATTCTGCTGTAGCTACACAAGAACACAGTGACTTATTGGCATTAAGTATATTCTCCTCCACTTAACCTATGCAAAGGCCCACTCACAGACTCATTACCATGTCAAAAATATACAGAAATGCATTCACTAAACCACAGAAATCATATTTATTGATACTTTCCATTAAAACTAAACGATCAAGCGAGTGCTATTTTCATAAAACAATTCTTACATGATTTCTATTTAAAATGTGAAATATATAGAAAACATTGGTCAAAATGTTGCTGCTTAGCTTGGTAAATCAATGGGCTTTTAATGAGCCCACTCCTATGTAAGTTCTGTTGACTCACATCAACCTACTCTAACTGCAACTTACTTTAGTGTAATGAACTGCAGAAAGAATAGAGCCATTTAAATCAATTACATTTATGGGGGTTGACTCACTAGATCCCCATTGATTGCATGGGCCATTTCCAGTGTGATTTACTAGGCTAAGCAACAACATTTGGGCAAAAATCTTTTTAAGGTGTCAGACAAGGTGGTTTTGACGATGTCTAGGAGTGCATTAGCAGAGTTAAAAGTGGTGCACCGGCTGCACTCATTCCTTAAGACATCTGATTTGACAACAGTGACACTATGTAGGGCTGCCTTTGAAGATGGTTCAGAAATATCAAGTGGTTCAAAATGCAGCTGCCAGACTGCAGACTGGAGTCACTTATAAAGAGCACATAAGACCCCTACCACAACTGCACTGAATACTTGCCCATTTGTGGGTCCAACTCAAATGCTATAAAACCACTTTTATATAAAGCCCTGTATGGTTTGAATCCAGGCTATTTGAAGGACTGTATCTCCCAATATGAGCCTTCCTAGTTCCTTAGATTATCAGAGGAGGCCTGCATCTCAGTCCCATTGCCGTTACAGGCATGTTTTATGAGACCACAAGAGAGGACCTTCCCTGATAACTGCTTCCAGGCTGTGGACTGCTCCCCATCGGGAAATTAAGATTGACCCTCTCCTTTCTTATCCTTCCACCAACAGTTGGACTTGCTCTGTAGACAGCATTTTACTAATTATAACTGGGTGCTGTTTTTAGCCGAGCGAGTTGTTTAAAACATTTAACTCTTTTTAGCCATTCAACATCCAACATGTAAAAGGTTAAAGGTCCCCCTCCCCCGCACATGCGTGCTAGTCATGTCTGACTCTAGGGGTGGTGCTCATCTCCGTTTTCAAGCCAAAGAGCCAGTGTTGTGCAAGTCCGTGGTCATGTGGCTGGCATGTTTGCACGGAACACTGTTTACCTTCCTGATTTTTATGGTGGTGCCTATTTATCTACTTGCATTTAAATGCTTTCGAGCTGCTAGGCTGGCAGGAACTGGGGTTAACAGCAGGAGCTCACTCCATTCGTGGCACCCGGGATACGAACCACCGAGCTGCCAGTCTTGCAGCCAACAGCCACACCCCTTTTAAATGTTTTTAATCATTTATCATCCAACACATATGAACTGATTATTTTTTAGCCATTTTGATTTGTCAATTTGTTGTGTTATAAAATGACTCACAAGGCACCTACAGACATCAAATTTTCAGGAAAGCTGCCACCAATGCTTCTCTACATTCCCACCATGTTTGCTGCAGATTGGATTTCTGGTGTCTGCATTATACACCCACAAATAGCTCCCCCCCCCAGACATTCTCCCAGGCATCTAGAGACACCAAACCTTCAGAGAAGCTTTCTCTAACTCCCCTCTACAATCCCTCCATGTTTGGCGAAGTTTGGGTTTCCCCAAGCCAGTCGCTAAAAATCACTTTCCTATGAGCGCCACTTTGTGGGTGTATAACTCAGATGTCCAAAACCCAGCCTTCAGCAAACTTGTTTGGATTGTAGTGGAGAGCTGGAAGAAGCTATTCATCTCTACTTTGAACTAAACAGAGAGGCCTGAAGGGGGGTCCTAAGCATTCTGATAAATTAGGATTCCTAGATTGGTGGAAGTGTTTGTGCTCCGAATCATGTAGAAACGCCATTTCAACTTTCCCTCTTGGTGGTATCAGAGAATATCTCTTTAAAAAGTGCTGTTTTATAGGCCTACCTGCATTGATGAGCGCTTGTGCTACTCCTGAGGTCAAGGTCTGAGATCTCTCTCTCTCTCTCTCTCTCTCTCTCTCTCTCTCTCTCTCTCTCTCTGTGTGTGTGTGTGTGTGTGTGTGTGTGTGTGTGTGTGTTATATTATGTTCTCCTTACTCCCAATTTTAAAAACGCAACTCTGTATAGTCATTTGTGATGGGCCCAATATCAACTAAATATTCATCTTGGTAGTCTTGAGCCACCTTGCAATATTGCTTATGTAGCTGATTTAAACAAGTCTGTTGGGTGAGTGAAAGGAAGGGAGGCTATGACAACAATACACTGCCCTGCTGTTGAGAAACAGTAAGTTCTAATAGAGGTGCCTATTGACTTTTATCTTCCTTGGGGGGGGGGGGAGGGAAGTGTCAAGAATTATTGCTTTAATACCAGCCACAATCAGACAATTTGCACTGATGTGCACATATCCAGGAAATCTTTACTCTAACCATGTTTTTAGAGATTGGTCTACACTTTATTAAATCAGCCTGATGCTTTTTCAAGAATACAAAGACTTCCTAAAGGTTAGCTAGCTACCGTGCGTGTGCGTGTGCGTGTGTGTGTGTGTGCGCGCGCGCGCGCGCGTGTGTGTGTGTTGTGTCATTACAGTCATGAATGACTCTTCGTGACCCCATGTCCATGGAGTTTATAAGTTGCATCAAAAGTCCTCTGAGCAAAATCTGTGTTGGGCTGTTTCACTAAAAGATATTATCAGCTAACACTTTAGGAGACACTGCTCTCATCAGAAACAGGTTATTAATATTTTAATAATCTCTGATTAAATCTTGAACTAAAAGAAAAAACCCACCCCACAATCCTTAATTATCTAGGCCAAATAGGGACAGCAATCCCAGTAATACAATGAAGGAGGAATTCCAAATTCTTCACAATGATTCATAATCTAAATTAA
Source organism: Phrynocephalus versicolor (assembly GCA_023846285.1). Classification (NCBI taxonomy): domain Eukaryota; kingdom Metazoa; phylum Chordata; class Lepidosauria; order Squamata; family Agamidae; genus Phrynocephalus; species Phrynocephalus versicolor. The sequence continues at coordinate 6,891,989 of JAHTLZ010000016.1, forward strand.
ATGTGAGTGACTCTGCTTGAAGCCCTTATGTAATGCAGCATCATTTGAGGCTAATAATAATTTGAACTGATTCATAGGCATCTGGGTTTTCAGTATGCAAAAGAGCTTGAGCTGTGATGAGCACGGTGGTTTAAATTCTGAAGCGGAGGCATTCATCATGACAGTTCTACTAGTCATAATGCCACAGAAAGCCCAAATACACCCACAACATTGTTTGCCCATATATATTACACATATGCATCACTGTTTTTGTACACGCAGTGGCATGCACAATCACACACATACAACCTCAAGGCTAGACTTGTTGGCTGAGAAAATCCTATAATAGAGGCGGATCTTAGGTAAATTAGCAAAATTATTTGGAAGCCACATCTTCCTCTGTGGCTGTTGAAAGCCAATGCCATGTACAGTTGGAGCCAAAGGGATAACAAGGCTTTTATGCAGCCTTTCCTAAGATCAAAAGCAAAGTTTAGTATATCCTGCTCCGAGATAGCTCACACACATAGAAATGCATTAGGCTCAACCTGAATTCAAGGGGTTTAGCTTACTGTCCTTCTGGAAGGCATCTCTGCAGAAGAAATAACCTCCAGAAACTCTCATGTATAGCTCATTGCTGGATTCAAAACAGGGAAGGAGGGAGAAGACAAAGAAGGGGGAAGAGCCACACTAGCTATAGACTGCCTAAACCAGGGTAGACAGTCCCCATTAGCTACCTAGTTTAACCTTTCCCTGCCTGGAACCATACATGCATTATGGTGTTATAATATAACAGGCATGTCCAAAGTCAGGCCCGGGGGCCAAATGCAGCCCATTTTCAAATTCTAAGCAGCCCACAGCTTCTTCTCCCCACCTGGTCAGCCTCTCACACATCCACGCCAGCTGGCCCCTCCCCATACCGGATGGAGGCATTAGCTTGTATTTTTATGGTTTGTCTGCCCTCCCTGCCTCTATCCATCCCCCCAGTCACCTGCCCAGTCTACCCACCCCTGACTCCGCTGCTGCAGCACCCTCCCCACCTCCTTTCATGTTATAGAGAATTGTCCAAAGTCCAGCCCGGGGCCCAATGCAGCTGAATGGTCGGCCTACACACATTTTTACCTCACCATATATGGCCCCCCTTGCAAAAAGTTTGGACACCCCTGTACAGTGGTACCTTGTATAACGTAATTAATTCGTTCCAAATTAAATTACGTTATACAAGGTTTACGTTATACAAACCCTAATTTCCCATAGGAATGCATTGGAAGTGGATTTAATCCGTTCCAATGCATTCCAATGGCGCAGGGAATTCCCTCCCCCCCCACCCGGCACAGGGAATTCCCTCCCCCCACCACCCGGCGCAGGGAATTCCCTCCCCCACCACCACCCGGCGCAGGGAATTCCCTCCCCCCCACCACCACCCGGCGCAGGGAATCCGACCTTCGGGAGCCGCAGCCGTCCAGCCGGCTCACCAACGACGGCACTGAGTGGGGAAGACCTCCGAACGCCGGCTGAGCGTCGGGCGCCACGAGGCGGGCGCCATCTTGAAGGCCGCAGCGGCGGCAGAACCAGCACCGAGGCTCCGCTCCCTGGTCGGGGCCTAGCCGGAGCAGTTCGGCTTGGCCCGGACCAGCGGGAGCCCGGCGCGCCACGTGGACGTTGCCCAACCGCCTCCCCCCGACCGCTGCTGCTGCGCTACCGCGCAGAGCAGCTGATGGTCGGGAGAGCTTTGCCGCGCTTCCGCGGCTCTGTTCCGCCAGGCTCCTGGCCTCTGCTGCTGCGCTACCGCGCAGAGCAGCTGACGGTCGGGGGAGCTTTGCCGCGCTTCCGCGGCTCTGTTCCGCCAGGCTCCCGGCCTCTGCTGCTGCGCTACCGCGCAGAGCAGCTGATGGTCGGGGGAGCCTGGCCGCGCTGCCGCGGCTCCGTCCCATCCCGTCCCAGCCCACGGCGCGACCAGACGGAGGACCAGCCCTTCAAGGACCTCAGGTGAGGTGAGGGGAGGCTGGGCAGGGAGCCCACCTGAAGGGACCGCTTCTCCCAGGGGGGACCAAGGCGCCCCCCTACCCTCCTCTCCTCCTTTTCTTCTGGCCCCCTCCAGCTCTGGCACCCCCCCTTTCCTGGCAGTGACTCTCCTCCAAGCTGTGCGCGCATACACACACACACACACACACACACATACACACACACACACCCCTCCGGAGGAGGCGCCCCGGCCCCGGGAGGAGGAGAAAACAGGGAAGGGGGAAGGAGGGGGGGGGCAAAAAAAATTCCGTTGTACGGATTTTTCGTTATACAAGTGTTACGTTATACGAGGTATGACTGTAATATAATATCTCACACAAACTTCTCTATCCCTAGCACACAAGGTGTAGCAAAGATTAAAGCTAAACACAGAGGACGAAAGGAAGACTTTAAAGGAAAGACATTTACATCACCATTCCTGCTAAACCAAAAGTACTGGCACTGACTCTACAAACCCTTACTTTACTACATTACTGGACAAGCTAATATGAAAAGAGTGGATGGTGGTAACCAGCTTTTTATGGCAGGTTCCGGCTGACCTTTCAGTTACTTTGGAGAGTCTTTTTATTAGTCAATATATGAGCCCAGTGAAAACTGTGTAAGACCATTATAAGTTTTTAAATGCCCAGTTATACATAATGCTCAATATGAATCACCTGTGGACTTCCCTGTTAGCCTGTGCAAGTCAAGCAGCAATTACATTCAGATGAATTTCTTTTGCACTTTTACAAGTTTATTTTGCACAGAATACTTAGAGATACAAGACTGATTGCCTGGATTCCAGACCTTTGCCTATCTATTTAGTAAAAACTGTCAGAGTAGTGTTGGCCAAGCGAGTTAATGACTTAGTTCAGGCATACCCAAACTTCAGCCCTCCTGATGTTTTGGACTACAACTCCCAGAATTCCAAGCCTGTATTTCCAATGGCAAAGGACTGTGGGAGTTGTGGCCCAAAACATCTTGAGGGCTGAAGTTTGGACATGGCTGATGTAGTTTATTGAGTATCTTCAACTAGGCATGATTCAGAGGTAGGACTATTTTTAAATGGACCTCAGTGGGCTAAATGGTATTAGACATTTATCAGCTAGTCTTTAATATTGTGATTTATTTAGCAGTGTTCAAAGTGGTGATGCTTCTCAGCTCCAGGTTTTCTTTGATGAAACATATTTCTTAATCCCACTACAATTTGCTTTTTGCTGTGGCTCTGACACTAACATGTTCACCTGGGTGTATAGCCTCATTTTCTTAAGCAGGAAAAGATGAACATAAATAGTTTATACAATACATGTTTCAACTGCAGTTATTTAAAGATTCAGTACTGGCGTGACTAGCTTTTATGGTCTTAATGAAACTCTAGACAGAAAATGTTTCCATAACAATAAGCACCATCAGAATTTACAAAATCATTTCAGAGAATAACATTGGAATATTTAAAGCAGCTAGTTGACAAATTCCTAGCTTAGTTTAGTTTGTTAGTTCCATCCATACTTGGATGAAAAGCAGCTCACTTTGTATATCACAATTTGCTCTCGTAAAAGCATTACCAGCAAAAAGGGAAATACATTGGCAAAAATCTACATTGCCAATTGCCATCACTTTGGTTTTTTTTAATTCACTATAGTAGTGATTCCATATCAAATTATAAAATTCAAAATCAGTTATTCACACAACGAAAAGCATTACTAACATAAACAGCACTTTCCACAGTATTACAGATGTTCTTGACCCTATAATTGGGATTAAATAGATAGATAGATAGATAGATAGATAGATAGATAGATAGAGAACAAGTATGGTACTTCTACTATATCTAAGACAGCTCAAGTTTAGTGTAGAATTTTATCATTAAACAAACAAATTTTGCCAAATAATTTGCCATGGAAACATATGTGAGAAAACAAAATCTATGTACAAATCAAATGACTGACCTGGATGGTGGGTGTGGAGCGGTTTCTTCGGGTTGTAGTAGTGGCCATAGTAGTGGTGGTCTCCATAACAGTGGTGGACATCTCTGGTGGCATGGAAGTTGTGGGTGCTGTTCCCAAGATGGAGGGCACTTCTCCAACCAGCCGGACACTTCCATTGATCTTGATGTTGGGGTTGTTCTCCGCAGCCATGTTCAGGACTTTCAAGCCATTGTAGTAGAGACCGGACAGCTGACCTTGGAAGAGGCGCCCTCTATCTTTTCCTCCAATGGCTATTTGCGCCTGGGTGTTGAAGATCGTTAACTGTCGTCCTAAGTGAAGGGGTGAACAATATTATTGCCAAGAATATTTCTCCATTTCCAAGCCCCCTGTATCCCGAGTCTGTGCTGAAATGAACTGAAGATCAGAACAAGCTTCCTGATGGTGGTGGTGGTGATGGCAACTGTGGTGGGTTGAATGGCAGGAATACAATACTATCAACAACTGGCCTGATATGTTACAAATCATGATACATTTGAACAACAAAGCATGGATCCAGATCTTCTTGATAAACATAAAAAAATTCAAGTTAATTTCTATACAGCCTTTGATCTTATTCCAGATCTCAGATCTAACTTGGAACTTGGCAGAAGTTTGATGCTGTTCCAGTCATCAACATCTCCTTAGTTTCTGATCACCCCAGAGTGTAAACAAAAGAAAAGAAAAACCTGGATCCTCAAATGGACAGAATATAGAATTAGCCCAGGCCTATGATTTGGTAAAAGATGAAAAACACAAGATACTGTATGTGCTAAGAGATGAAGATATGAATGGCTCTTTGTAACTTATAATAACTACACTTAAGGATGTGGAAGAGAGAAACTAGTTTTGAATAAAGCTTTAATTTATTGCAGCTTTTGGATTCTCCTTGCTGTGAAAGAGAAAGTATATTCCAATACTGAGTTAGTGCATTCAAACAAGCATACAATATTGAGTCTGCTTCTCAAATGGCAACTCCGTTTGTCATGTACAGTTTGATACTCAAGGTAGGAGATTAACATGGTCAGACATTCTACCATTCAAAACAATTCCTTCCATAGAGAAAAGTAAAATTTGGAGGACAAGTTTCCAGCAGCTTTCTCCTTGACATGTGAGCCTGCAGTTTGAGGTGTTAGTTCTCATGTACCAATTTACCCTGACAATGTGGCCTAGCCCTCAGTCAACAAGGAAGGTTATTGTCTGATTTTATTTTGGGAGTGCCATTTTGAGAAGGAGACAGAAGATTCTATGAGTGGGAGTTGAGTCATGGCTACTGGACTTCTTTTTGAGAGATAGAAACGTTTCGCTGTTCATCCAAAC
>JAHTLZ010000016.1:6897262-6927746 GCA_023846285.1 Phrynocephalus versicolor
TTGGATGAACAGCGAAACGTTTCTATCTCTCAAAAAGAAGTCCAGTAGCCATGACTCAACTCCCAGTTAAACGCACCTGGATGACTGAGAATCTTCACAAAGATTCTATGAGCTTCCCTTAGGTCCCAGAGTAAACTGTCAGCACTTGTCACAGTATACAATCACATTTTTACACACCCATCTTCCCCTAGGTTGTGGAGGAATAATACATCAGAAGAGAGGAAATATGGTCCATGACGGTCCATAGCTAAAGTCCAGTTATACGCTACAGGTAACAATGTGGTGAATGTAATTAAATCCCTTGAGACCACAATTACATTTTAAAAATAGTTTTAAAGGAAAGCAGGTAGGATGTATTTCTGGTCAGAACAGATCCCACAAATAAAATTCTATTCTTCTTTCCATAAACAATTCAAGAGTGATTTCACAACATCAACATAAGGAGCAATGCATACATTTGTTAGACATTTCTACTTACTCTCTTTTCCCTCTCCCATCATTGTAAGGAAATTGTAGGAAATTTTCGATGGGAAAAAAAATCCATGGAAATAGTATTTCCACACATTCAGTTAATCAATTGATAACTGCAGTTTTTGTGTGGTAAACTTTATATGTGAACTCACTCTAGTTTTATTCTTAACAACTTGTCAGTAAAAGAACATCGGGCATGCTGAATCAGGTGAATGGTAAGCAAACGCCTATACTGGTTAGATTTTGTAAAGCAAAGCAAAGTCCATTAATGTTGGTTCATTGAATCATTCCATTTCGTTTCCTTCCCACCCTTCCCCTCCATACACATGCCCATTCAGTGCATTCCCTACACACACTTGCCACTTCCTTTAGTCCACTCTGCCAAATGCCACCATATACAAAGTCAAAGCCTAATCCCCCCATCCACTCCCTCATAGCCAGTGGTTAAAGCAGATCAGAAGAGATGGGGGAGCTCACCAAATTTTGTCGCCGTGGCAGGTCTCGAAGCCAAGTGGTGATGCGGTGTTGCATCATCTAATGGTGACAGGATGGATCATGGGGAAGAGAATGGGGACAAGAGAAGAAATGTATCTGAAAGGAGTTCCTATTCCCCAAGGAGGACCCTAGCTAACCAAGCAAAGGAGATGTGCATGTGAAATGCCTACAGTGTGAGACACTGCAGTGCACATCCCCTAAATATGCCCCACTGCCATCACAGCAAATAAAAATATCTCGACTTGAGCAAGATGGTTTAGTATACAAATGTGAAAATGCCAACTTAAAAAAATGAAAGGTTTGAGGTATTTTGCCTTTGGGAAGCAATGAAATTTGAGTTTTTGATCTCTCATTTATAATTCTCTGACTCCTTTCATGGTTACCCCTTTCCTGATCATGTAGGATTTTTAACATGTAGTTCTAGTACTGACACATTGCAGTTATCTATGTATGGGAGGACAGCAATTTTTGCAGGGCTCAATTATTTTATATAAAAATAATTGCAATAGTGGTTATCTCTCTCATCAGCCATTATTAGATAGTAGAGATGATTGCAATATCATGGCTCTGCTCACAGCAATTTCTTTAAAGTAATGAGATGATAGCTGTAGTTATCATCTAGAAAGCTATGGCGGGCTCTCATTAAAACCAGCAATACTATTCCATTTGAGAGTACCTTGTTGCATTTCTACCCTAAAAACTAAATTTTTATTCCCATTCTTTACCACTTCCATAGGTGGCATCAACTGAGACAAAGACATCTGAGGCAGATGTTTTGTTATCAAGTTGTGACTTTTCCTATTAAGAAAAAAGTTATTTCCTTGGATTTGTACTCAGGTTGTGCTGGAATTCCATACAAAGGAGCACTTTCTGGACTTGTGAATTTCTGAGAAAAGTAAGTTCCCCCACAAAAAGCTAGAAAAGATAACCTTTGGAGAAAGTGCCCTACTTCAATAAGCATTCAAACAGCTTATTTACAGAGCTCGACAATGCCCAGTCAACATTTATATCTTGGTTAGCTCTCCATCTCCACATGTTTTGATTCTGGGTGGGAATGCTGACAGATTGCAGATCTAGGTGGTTTTTTTTTTTTTTTTGGTCTACTCTTCACTCTTTCCTTGAATATACTGTATTATACTCTCTCCTGGAGTTTTGCACCAGAATGAAGGAGGGGGGAGCATGGAGAAGCAGAAGCTAATTCTCAATTTAAAAAGAAATACGAAATAGTCTTCTGGATGTTGTGGAAAGAGTTGGCCTACATGGTTTCCTCAGAATTTTCCAAATTTCCTTCCTCACAGTAGGCTCAAAGTTGGCTTAAGACTGAACTACAGTAAGTGCTGGCCAGCACAGTGTGGGAAGGAGGATGCCAAGCTGCTATAGTCTCTTAAGCCGTGTCCTTGAGTTCCTTTAGAAAGCCAAAGAGAAGGCAAAACTGCCACCTAATGCCATCCCTAAATTCTTACAGGATGGGCCAATTACAATTATGATGTAAAAAGCAGTAATGGGGGAAACCATACAGGTGGAATGTTCTAGAAATGCTGGAAACCGGTTGATTCTTAGATCTTGGAAAAGCAGCCGCATTGGTAGCAGTAGCCTATTGTTGTTGCCCAGAACTGCATGGCTGATTTGCACTTGCCGAAGGGAAATCACATAAATCTGTCCTGCAGATTCTTATTAAGAATTCTGTCTTCTTGACATCTTAGATGATAGGCAGTCCTCAAGAGTGCAAGTTGGTGAGGAGAAGGAATCATGAGAGTGTAATAAAATGAGAACTTCTCTTTTGTTTCTTGAAATCTTGCCTTAGATGTGTTAAGTGTGGCATTTGTCTTGTTCTAATATACAAGTTACAACTCTCCCAGGAAGATGACCCAGTTCTAGAAACTATGTGAAGGCCACTGTGTGTTCCTCTTGAGTAATGAGTTTTTTCTACTTAAGGAGCTGAAGGCAAGGCATACAACACACGGCTCAGCTGCATGTTGTAGCACAGCACTGGCATCAAAAGTGTGTGTTTGCTAAAAGGACAATCATCTCTCTAGGGAAATCTGCTCACTACTGAAAACTCTTTTGCGAGGCATCTCTGCTTGAATGATCAAGTGGAAAACAATAGGCAAAAAGAAAGAAAAATGTAGAGGGGAAACATGCATAGCGGAAATATGTCACATCAGACCTCTATATCTTCTATCACCTAATTTTGTGGTGATACAGTGGTCCCCCGCCCTTTTGTGGTTCATATACTGCGGTCCCGCTATATCGCGGGACCTCAGTATATGAAAAAAGTCCCCCTGGGGTAAGGGGGTAAGGGCCTGTTTCAGGCCTCCCGTACTTACCCCAGGACTGATGCTGCCCCCAATGGGCCTGCAAGGGCTGGTCGGCCTTCTGGAGGCCCCAAAAGGGCCTCCCTGCGAACCGGAAGTGACTTTCAGTAAATTGGAAGTGACTTCTGGATCGCCAAAAATTTTAGGCAATCCAGAAGTCACTTCTGGTTCGCAAGAAGTTCCTTTTGGCGCCTCCAGAAGGGCCTTGTAGGCCCGTTCAGGGCAGCACCAGGCTGGGGGTAAATACAAGAGCCCCCAACTAGGCCCCCCAGGCCCGACCTGACTTGCATCCGCATATTGCGGATTTTCAATTATTGCGGGTTGAGTTGGGTCCCTAACCCCCGTGATAGGCAGGGGATCACTGTAGAAAGCAAATTTTGCTTTTTGCAGTATATATACACAGTATTTCAAATAAGCCATCATTAAGGTGACTGGCAACTAATCACTGGCTATGTGCAATGATAGCTTGACTCTGTTGTTTTGACTGTGGTGGTTTATCTCACAAAAGGAGCAAGTATTCCTTGTAAATCTTTTACTGGGTTGAGGCCTTACATTTAATGGTTTTAACAGTTTTGATTTAGTTTAAACAAATCTACAAACGTCTGTATAAGGTGGTTTCCCTATTGACAAAATATTATGGCATATCTTTTTTAGAAAAAAACACCATCCTGTGCATCAGAACAACCACTGCACTAGTGAATGTGTTAAATCTGGCTCATAATATGCATGTGGATTTTGGACTTAAGCCTACAGCAAACTTTTCTTCTGGGTAAACAGCTTTCTATATCTAAAACTGCCAAATAGGGAATCCTCAAACCGGCAGCTGATAGGCAGGGTGTATATGGTTTTTGATTTCAGGAAAACCATCCACAGCTACTGCTGCAGGATCCACACTAGCTCTTTGTATGTAATCCAGTATGGTTCTTTATCCAACACTGGTAAACAAAAACATTAATTTACAAATATATTTTGAATTATGTCATCATCCACCCCATCCTTTCAAGCTTGAAAAACAAAACAGATCAGTACCAAGATATTATTTCAGTCCCTCTCTCATAACACAGGGCAGACTCTTTTGATAATTATAGGGAGTCACCACGAGGCAGTATTTGGTTGGGCATTTCATGGGCTACCCAGATCTCATCATAAGTGACCTGGGCCAGTGCACAACAGCAGCACCAGAAGGACCCTGCAGCACTTGGACCACCATGTACTGTATCGTACTGCTTTCTATTCTGCAAAGAAAGGGGATACAGGAAAAGGGAAGTGCACTCACGCATATGGGCTTACTGGCAGAAATATAAGGGCACAAAAAAGCCATGCAGTGGCTCATAGCGCTCTTTTCAAATCAAGGGGTAGGTACTGATTTTCTTCTAGTTTTCAGTACATCTCACTCTACGGACATGACCTCTCTGTTTTTCTCTGCCCCAAGCCTGAACAGAGCAATTCTGAGTAGCAGAACCAATGCTACTGTATTGTTGTATGTGTAGAATTAAAACCTCCTTCTTGCACAACATATACATGAGGTTGACCCTAAAGTCATGTACCTTCAAATAGCAATTTATTTTCATTTCTGTTTACTAGCTAAGGTAAGCTGCAAACAAATATGATGATCAGCTACACAGAATAAAGCTTATTTGTACTCGTGGAATCAGTGAAATTTCCTAATCAAGACGAAACAACTTTATGCATGTTTACTTAGACAAACTGTGTTCAGTGGAACCTATTCCCATGCAAGTGTGCATATTACTGTAATACTGTATTAATGGGCTCATTAATGTCTGCCTACTATGAGATCAAATAGTAATCCAATTTAAATGTAAATTATTCCACTCCTTTTGCTATTCGTTTTGTAGCTCTCCTTCCACCATACTGTTCTGCCATTCCTGGGTCAAGTGTTTTAAATCCTTTACCCTTTGCACTTATGGCCCCTTGAAATCAAAGGCACTGAATTAAATACTCAGACTCAAGGAAACCTAACTTTTTTTAGATTGTACCCATTGTGCTAATTGTTAATTATCCCATTGTAGGCCCATTACATCTGGCAGATAACTCCTCTCCGGTCTGTCTCTATGATGGATCGATACTTCCATCTAACCATCCATCAATTTATCATGTTCCATTTTGATAGCTATCTAGTCTTTCACTCATCATTTTCATGAGGTCTTCTGACATAAGACTTTCTTGATGCATTAGGCAATGAATGAATGACTGGATGAGTTGGTAACTGTAGATGAATGAATACATGACAGGCTGGTACTGTACATGAATCCCTACCCACCCCCGGACACTATTTCCCCTGTGTAGCAGTAACCACAACATCAGACACAACTTAAAAAAAAACCCTCTTGGCATTGCAGAAGATAATTCTATATCTCTTTGCATCATACAGTTAACAGAATTAAATGCTTACAAGTTGTTCTTAATGCTGAGCATATATACCAGTAACCTCCCGGAACTTTTTATAAGTGATCTTTATGATCTCTGAAACAGCTATGTTCTTTAACCCCACTGGTCTCATGTGATTGCCTTTTAACAAATGGATATTGTCATCGTCGTTGTCATCTTCACCCACACAATAGCAAAAACATCAATTTCAAAACTCTTCAAGTTATAAAAACATACAGCACAGGATGCTTTGGCATGCTTATTTCAGGCTTAGGGAAGCAATGAAATAAAAGGCCCAACTCAAAAGTGAAACTTGCAGAGGAGAAATGTGCAAAACAAAGATGGGTTTCTCAAGCACATGAATTTCATCACAGCATCAGGCATGCATTGGTTAACTTTTAACAAAAGCAAGGCTATCTTTGTCTTTAGTGTTAAAGGGACTTTATTAACTCTGAGAGAAATAAAATTATTCACTTTTTAACCTTAAAATGTTTAATTATTATTATTTTTTTGGAAAGAGGTTTTGGTAGGATGATGAAGTCTTAGCAATTACTAATAAGGCTTCTGTGTTTAGTCTATTTAATACGTACTTCAGGGCAGGACTTGCCCATCTGGTGTCCTCCAAGCCAATTGCATGGGCTGTCAACCATGCATGGCAGCCCAACCAGGATCTTAAGCAGCCTCCATGTTTGGTTTCCTGCTTTGAACAGGGAGACTAAACAGATATAAAGTTGTCAAGCTCTTGAGTGGTGAAATGCATTGAGTATGATGGGAGGTGGGTTTTGTGGGCCTGTTTTAATTTTCAATGTGTTTCATAGTTCAAAACCCTTATATGCTAACTCAGTTTTATTGTAAAGCAGTTATGGCAGTTCTAAGTGCACAGACAGAGCTCACCACATCTGGTTCAATTGTGTTTGCTTCTCCTGCCCAACACTATCTCACCTGCCTGTGGGCTTATTTGGAAGTAGCAGCTGTCACTGGAAAACCCCAAGCACTTAGCATTTCCTGAAATGCTTTGAAGTGCCTGAGGTGCTATCAGTCAGAGCCAAAGTGGTGAATTCTAATAGTGAGCAGAAGTCCAGATCTAGTCATTACCAGCACTTTTAACTGGGCCAGAGGTGAAGGATACCATCTACAGGAAGACCCCTCTGGCTGCAAATTAGGTCTCTTCTGCACTAATACAGATGACCTTGGTTATCAAGGCAGAAGCCAAGAGACAATGGCTTGCTGAGGCTTAATAATAGGGTCACAGCTGCAATAAGATGTGAACAATGACAGTCTGGACTCCATCCATTCTGTAGCACTAGCTTTCAGTTTGGTCCATTCAAATATCATTTTGATTTGTTTCTGTGAACATCTTCATACATTTTATTCTCACCCCCACCCCCCACCCCGCATCCCCAAGACAGGCTTCCTTATCTATCTTCACATCTCCCTCAATAAGCTGTTTAATGGACAATCCTCTTCCTACTAATAGCTTTTGTTAGCAGCATTTATTGTTTTCAGCTCTAACAAAATCAATTAGTGTTAAAAACAAAAGGCAACTTTGAGCATATTTGTCTTTTCATATAATTGCCAGATTGTTTTCAGCTTCCATAGTTTTTCAGGCCAGTTTAAGCTACTAACAGCTTCAGGCCAGTAAACATTATGTTCTCTCTCTCTCTCTCTCTCTCTCTCTCTCTCTCTCTCTCTGTGTGTGTGTGTGTGTGTGTGTGTATGTGTGTGTGTGTGTGTGTGTGTTTCAGGGGAAATGTGCAAAGACTGGATGTTCTTTCATTTTGGGGGGGGGGACTTTCCAGTGCACACTATCTTATTCAGTAGGGATGTTTTTACCCCTTAAAAACAAGCAAAAACAAAACAAAACAAAACAAAAATACAACTCAATTCAGGTTATTAATAACTGTCAATATTTGTAACCATGGTTTTTCCCTTTACCTCACATGTATGCTGCAATCCTATGGTACCTAGAAGGGCAAGGAGAAATCAGACATTCTACTTCAAGGGTATAATATTGAGTTCTACCCTCCAAAATGAGGATCTGATTCTCCATAAACTTCCTACAGAATCTTTCCTGACCCTTATCTCTCTGACACCAGGAATCCAGCATGGGATAGTGTAGAAGTGATGGTTTCAAGAGGATAGAATTAGTCAGTTAGCCAAAAAAAGAGGGGAGCCAAAAGGAGAAGAAGATGGAACTGAAATTCTTGCTCACTTCAAACAGATAGAGGAAGGTCATATTAGCAATAGCAGGGTTCTTTAGATTCTGGAGATGGACGTCCATGTGACAAAATTGTCATAAGGTCCCACTGTTATTAGTAGCACTTAAGATGCCTGGCTCTCTCTTAAAATTCAAGTTATTCTTTAATTTCAATCAACTTTGGAATATGTCCCCAGAAGGCAGGATATGCTTCAGATGCATGGAGATGTCTTATGAAACCATTGGCTTCCTGAAGGCTGCATATACTGCCCTCCTTTCTCCCCCCCAAAATTAGTGGGATGGTTTACTGGTAAAGGTCAGGCGATGTGGCTCAACCCTCATCCAGGGATCTCATAAGCACAAATTATGTGGTATGAAAGAAGTGTATCCATCTATAACACAAATTGTATTTGTCTTTAAAAGCAGATCTGCATGAACAGTTTGGTGCTATCTAGTGTCTCTTCAGAAATTAAGATCCACTGTGGGGCTTACTCTTAAGTAAGTATTATAGGCTTGTAGCCAATGATGGGAATAGCTAGTGTAGGAATACAGACTATCTGCATGGTATAATGTTCATTTCTGTATGCATAATTTATGCATATTGTAGAAATGTTTCTGCAGGTCTGTTCTGCTAATCCACATGGGTCTCCTTCATCGCTTCCGGGCAGCAGAAGGGTGGGGGGATTGTGTGCACTGACCAGATTTTCATATGCATGGTTTATTCCCTCATGGGAAAAGATCAGTGGAAGGGTATGAATGTATAGATTAAAAATATTCACATTTAATATAGAACAGATTTTTCGGTTTTTTCTTTACTCCAGTTTATGTAAATATTAAAAATGCTGCATGCTAATCTTTGGGGATATATCAGGAGTTCCTCAAACAGTTTAGGTAATTAGGACAGCTACAATTGTAACATAGTTAAAATGGGGGAGGACTGAAAATATTGCTTGACCAACTAGATTTCAAAACAGACTTTAATGATAAAGATATTGCTGTTGTTTATTTGTATATATATATATTTAGATGTTCATGTAGTAATTAAATTGCCATGATACAAGTTGTTGCATTTTTGGTTGTTTAAAGTATTTTTTTTAAAAAAATGCTTCTATATTTGTTGATTTCCAGTAGTAAGCTTAGAATTCCGTCCCTTTAACTTTGTTTTAATAGCAATATATTATAGCATTTATCAACATATGGCAGGTGGAAGTTGACACAAATTATAATGAAAATTAAAAGAGTCATTTATGCAGCAGGCAATTCTAATTTAAGAAACATTTATTTGCAGGCTTTAAAAATGAGTTTAGAATCAAATGGATTTAAAATGAAAGCTTTAACAACTGTTACCTTTTTCCTGTAGCCATTCCTCTACGGGCCGATTATATTTGAAGGGGATTTTCTGTTTTACCAATTGGAACGCAGTATCAGTGTTGCCTTTAAAGTTTAAAAAACAGCTTAAAAACAATCTGAAAAGTCAATCAAATAGTTAAAAACATCCTAGGCTTGTTACTTTGCTTTTTATTTATGAAGGTATTTAAATATAAATAAACATGAAGATATATATATAGTCTTCTTTTAGTGTGGTAGAGAAGAGTTAGCCTTTCATTTCTGGACCTTCATGAGGACTAGCAGATTAAAATAATGCTCAAGCCTTCCATTTTATAAACAAAAGAAGCAGCCGTACTCTGACTCTGGCCCATGTAACCAAATACTGCAGACCCCAACTAACATAATCTTCAGCGTATCAGACAAGCTTTGTTCTTGGCCTTACCCGAAGATGCTGCTGATTGGCCCTGGGGACTTCTGTATGCAAAGGATGAGCTCTAGCCTTGTTTTGCAGCAACTTTTTGCATGACTGCTGCTGATGGCAACTGATATACAGAAGTCCTATTTGGATATTCCAAAGGAAGATGTCAATCCTGAAAATGTGTAGGTTCCACCGGGCACCAAAGTCTTATCCCTCCCATGTGCTTTAGCCCAAATTGCAGTTGGAAAACTCTGATAATATATCCAGCTGAATACATATAGAACATGCCATCTTGTTCAGTGGATGAAGGTTTCCAATGAACATGGAAATACACCCTGATGTTAATCCCTACCACTTCTCTAGCAAAGTGGAATTCTTGAATAACTACTTTAATATCAGTCTTTCCTGGACCACTTGGCCTGGGATTTCACCTGACGTCATCATGCTTAAATTAGCTGGTTGAGGACCACACTCTAAAACTCCCTTCCATATCTGTCAAATAACTGAATTTAATTCTATTGTAATGCTTGTCACTTGATTGTATTTTAATCTGTTATGGTTTCACACTGTCCCGCAAGCCATCTTTGGTAGCAATTCTGGGCCAAAGCTGACATATAAGACAAAATAAAACTTTATATATATATATATATATATATATTTAAAATCCCCTTTCAAGACCATTTTTTTTATTTCTAAAAAACCCCAATTAGGTATGTGTCTAGGGACTCGGGGATTTTGAGATTTCCTCAAAACAGGGCAAAACTGTTCTCCACATGCTCCAGAGGTTAAGAAGAGCCATGTAAAAATAGTTTTGCTGAAGTACTGTACTTGAGTACAGGATTGCTGAACTACTGTACTTCAGTTCATTGATGCTGCATATTATGGAATTTGTGTTAGATTTTCCTACCTCCCATTTCCTAAGGTTAGATTAAAGGTAAAAATATTTCATTTCCTTGAGATTGTAGCTAAGAGGTGCTGTGTAGAATGCTTCCTATACAAAAACCAAAACAAACAAGAAACTCCAGCCACAAACTCTATCACCAATCTTAATGAGGCAACTTAGCAATGGTTCAAACCCAGACCATTCCTTGTCATAAGAATAGCTTTCTAATTGTGGAGAAAAAAAAATCTTCCTGGGATTCAACAAAAAGAGGTTGCAATTTGGAATGCAGCAGTCCAATAGTATTGGTTGAGGCAGGAAGGCCTATTTTGAGGAAAATACTCTTGACATGATTAAATGCTTTTGAAGTGCGTTGAGCAGCAGGACAGCAACAGATGTCTCTCTCTCTTTCTCCCCCCCCCCTTTGCCCTCTACTACCTGTGCCACAGCCTATACACCACCACAACAGAAGAAGACCCTTCTGGACCAGATTGAAGACCGGTGTAGTCTGGCATTCTGTTCACATGGTGGCATATCAGTTGCCTCTGGGAAGCCCAAATGGAAAACATGAACTGAGCAGCAGCATCATGCTTGCATTCTCCTGGGAGACCATTTTGGAGGGCAGCTTCTTCCTATCCCCTGTAGCAGGTGGCCATCTTTAGAGTGGAAAGCACTAAAAAAGAGATGCTGCACAGGGTGAATATTGACACATGGCTCATAAGCATAGATGCTTCTCTCTGGAATGCATGCTACAGAGAATGAAGGCACTTCAACCAAAGACAGGCTGAGACATTTCCCTTCCTCTCTTTTAAACAATATAGTTCCATTTTCTTTCTCATGACAACCAGTGTGGATTGCAGAGGTTGTTTAACATTGACCTGCCATCTTGGGAAGTAACAGAGCTGCATTCGCTACAGGATCTACACAGACTTTGAGCCTGCTTGTCATGCTTGACTTGAATACTTCCTTACAGATCAATATTACTCAGCCAACAGAGAGACTGGCATTTGTCTGGCAGTAAATTCATATCTGATTTTGAGCTTAAGCGGCATTAGCAGTCAGTTTACATTTGGATGTCAGGACTGTTTGTTTAAATCAGACATGAAGCAGGGCTACAGCCTGGGAGGTTCCCGTTAAGACCACCCTGGTGGCATATTTAAGAAATGAAAGGTCTGTGGAGGGGTTGGAGCAAAGGGCAGGGGATCACAGGCAGTTAGCTGTAAAAAAGACCTGCTGGCTGCAGGGGGATGAAGATGACTCTTGTTTCGTAAACATTTGCCCTGCCTGACTTTGAAGAGATGGCCAATTAAGTACTATGGATGGACATGCCTGTACTTACTCTTCTGTACTTGTGCCTCAGGGCCAATGTCAATCTGGCATTGCCCTATAACCTCTGCTATTAAGGGCACCGTAAAACAGTAGAAGCATGCTCTGTCAGTCATGCTTCCCACTGCATTCATGATATACAGGATTGCCTGTGGCATACGGTAACCTGGAAGGATGTGTTCTAGCCATTCACAATCATGTGGATTTGATTAAAGAACAGATCAAGAAGTCGATTCTTAAAGCATTTCACTACGGAACAACTCCATTGACTCTTCTAGTGGGTCCCGGAATAAGTGTTAAAGGACAGAAACTCCAAAAAGCCATGTTTTTATGTTTCTATGTATCTAACAGATAGCTTGATGCCTATTCAGCATGAAGGAATCAGAAGGAGAAAAACAGATTGATGAGGAGCCAACTGATGACTCGGAACCTACACGAACCAGCCTAGATAGGCAGAAATACTTGGGAAACTAAAAATATGCATGCCCAGGGAATGTAGAATGTCTCTACAGAAATTGTGAAAATTAGAGTGCCACAGACAATCAGATGCTCTTGGCTGTTTAAGAGATTGAGTTCTTGATAGTATTTATGACATCAGCAGATAAAAATAATGAACTAGGTCTTAAGAAAAAGATTCCTCCAAATCAGAGCAGTCCTTGTTTCTTTTTTTACTGGATAAAGTTGACGTTGTCCTTAGTGGGAAATCATTGTCCTGTTTCTGGCAAAGCCTAGTTTGAGCACATCACAAGGGCAGAGTCCTGGCATTCCAAGGTCGACATGGAGGAATTCTAAACGAAGAGCTTGGCTCAATTAGGGCAATCCACAAGCAGTGACAATGTGAATGTGCAAAGGGAGGTTGATAAAGTAGCCACCAGGGACAATGGAGGAAGGAACTGGCAAGAGCTAAAGCCATTACGTAAGCACTGTGTCCATTCCCTGAATTGAAGCTTATAAGGCAGAGCTCCCCGAGCCCACCAACGCCTCACCTCCAGATACAGTAGTGCCTTGTAAGATGAATGCCCCTTAAGACAAAAAAACTCGCAAGACGAATGAAATTTCTGGGAATAGGAAAAACTTGTAAGATGAATGTTTCCTATGGGATGCCTTACAAGACAAATTGATCGGTATTCAATGCATTCCTATGGGAACCCGCCTTAAACCATGTTTTGCAGGACAAATTTTTCAAAAAACGAATTGACCCATAGAACAAATTAAATTCATCTTATGAGATACCTCTGTACTTGAACAAACTTTTTCCCATAAGGATAGTGTTGATTACAAGTCTTTTTCTTTTGTTTGGCTGCTTTCATTTCTCCAAGGGTGAACCAGGCTTGCCTATGCGCTAGTATCCTGTTAGGCTGGAGGGAAGTCCTACTTTGCCTTGTGAGTCAAGAATAGAATGCCCAACCTCACTGGGAAAGCTTTCAACTCTGTACAACAGAGAAAAGTCACATGAAGATGTTTTCAAGCTGAAACTCCTGGCAATCCCAGTTAACAGTAGGAGAAGGCAGAATTTGGAAAGACCCCTACCAGACTATCTGGAGGGCTGTTTTCTGTAAGATTGGGCTGAATGAGGCTATATTAAATAAGTGGTCTGATTTAGTTCAAAGGAGTGTATGCACTTTCCCAATAAACCAATCCATGAGAATAAGGAAAAAAGTGAATGAAAGCAACAGGCAAAGGCGATCTTTTCCAGCATCTTGTTTCCAGTGAACAGAAAGGAGAGAACTAATTCTCAAGGGATGCGAATGGAAGGACAAGAATCTTGGCAGAATAAAGAGGACCAATATCAAAGACTGAACATCTCTGAGCTTAGCAGAGAAGCAAGTGGCTTCAGGGGCTAGATCTACTGGAGAACCCATGAAGTTTATGCCTATCCTTTGTGAAGGGTCTTTAGATCTTTCTGTGACTATGCTTGAGGAAGTGTACATAACGCAAAAGACAAAATAAAGGAAAAAAAATCATTTCTTATTTTTCATTCCCAGTTTCTTGAAGATCAGGACAGGGGTTACAAAGCAAAATTATCAAGATCCCAATAATGCTGTTCCTGGTCCTTTTCCTTTGTAACGAGTGATCTTCACTTGAAGATGCTTCCACATTAGGAGATGTCCACTTTGATTACAGATTGTGCACTGCAAATGACATGACAAATGCTAAGGGACATGGGTGATTATGTTTTTTAATTACATTTTTGAAAGTCACAGTACAGAACATACTGGTGGAAGATAGGGCATTGAGGACCTAGACAAAATGAAACCTTCTCTAATACATTTTTACTTGAAGATCTGCTTTGTTTACTTCCAGCCTTCAGGTGGATCATACATAGCATAAAATTCCAAACTCTCCCAAAGACCATGAACTGTGAGTTTCAAAGACATCCTAAACCTTCCTCCAAACCAGGAAATGTGCTAGTCTTCTCTACCACATATTTTTTATTTTAAATTTAATTTTAAGTTAATTTTATGATTACTGTTAGTTGGGTTTTTGCAGAATTTTTTGTAAAAATATACATCAATGAATCAAACCTTTAAAAACTAGGAAAAACCTGAAGGATATTTGAAAAATCCAAGAAGTTTAAATTACAACATTAGCATATTTTCATGTTCCTTTTTAGTATTATTTTTTCCATTTATTTCAACCATTATCAGAACAAGTTTAAGAACATGTGCATGAGAATGTTTTCACCTCCATACTTCATGAAAAGGACAAGTTTCTTATTATCACCATACATGTTTGTGTGTTGTGTCGTTACAGTCGTGACCGACTCTTCGTGACCCCATGTCCATGGAGTTTTCTTGGCAGGAGTACTGGAGTGGCTTGCCAATTCCTACTCCAGGCGCCTACAGCACCTGGTATTCCCTGGTGGTCGCCCATCCAAGTACTAACCAGGGCCGACCCTGCTTAGCTTCCGAAATCAAGTGAGATCGGATGTGCTTAGGGCATCTAGGCAGCTGACATCACCATACATAGAACACAGTAAAAACATGTAAGAAATTTTTGGAAGTTTTTTTTTGGTACAATATTCCAAATTAACCCATTTTAATGAAGAAGTTTAAATAAAAATAACACGTTTTATCAGTATTACTAATATTTTAAGAGAAAAAATGTATCAACCATACTTCAAAAAGTCACTATATCATTTGGGCTTATCTTATTCGAAGAAAGATACAGTAGTGACATTTTTGCCTAAGATTATACGATGATCCCTGAAGTATACATCTAAGGAACAACCAACGTATTAACAAGGAATCATATTTCTGTGGCAAAATCTGATTCTTGGCAGAGAGAAGAGACATAAATAGACAAAGTAAGGTTCAGGCAGAATCTTCACACATACATAGAAAGATTGCAAAAACCACTTTTTTCTTCATTTTTGCAAATACAGTTTAATTTACTTTTGCTACTTGTGGCCAATATTAACTGCACTTTCCCTTTTTCCTCTATGAGTGCCTTACCCTTTTAAATACCCTTCACAATCATCTATTTTGCCCTTCTATGCCGCTACACAACACATTATGAGGAAAGAAACATTACTGATTGTGTGTAAGGAAAGATGGTGGCATTGCAGGTATAGGAGATGCATTTTTTAAAAGATCCTGAAGAATAGAATTATCAGTCTTGATGAACTGGGGGGTCATCACCAAGATAAATAACAGACATTCCTCCAAGCATTCAGCTTTACACTATTCAACTTACAAAGCAAATTTTTCAAAGGTTAACAATCCGAAAGAATGATATTATTATGAAAAAGCCATGACAGAAGATGTAGAAATGACACCTGTGGCTACCTCTCATGTTTCTAGCATGACAACTGAAGGCAGATGTTAGATGTTAGGCATCTAAGTTGTAGACCATTATTGGATCTACGTACACCGCATGAACAGGATTCAAGACTTTCAAAGGCTAAAACATGAGTGTGCAATACTCTTACTACATCCCACCCAATTCGCAAAGTCATCCTACTATTTTACTTTTTTCAAACTTATATTCATCAACAGCATTCCCATGACCTCTTTGATAGGTTTCCTTTTCTGAATAATATAAACATTCAACTGTTTACATAAATAGTCTATTTGCAAGACCAGTATGTTATCAAAAATAAGAACTTGTGACATTAAAGTTATTTTATTTAATATAAAATGAAATCAGTTTATTTTATGACATTTATTCCACCTGGTTTAACAAGTCCAATGAAGAAAATCCCTGAATTCAAAGGCATCCTTTTATCTATTTACCATGCCGAAATGTACAAACAGGAAAATGCATGTCTTGGCCAGTGGAAGAGGTCTACTATTAAAATATAATTTTGCCATCATGAAAGGGAAACAAAAGCAAAGAAATAAAACCATCACTAAATATCTAGATAACTTAGTGGTTTAGGTATAGTTGAGTTCTCCACTGTGTCTCCTAGACAGTGATCTATATGGTACCTTTCAGCATCTGCTTTCCTGAAAGTTGAGTCATGGCAACTGGACTTCCTTTCTTGTGAGACCAAAACATTTTGCTACACATCCAAGCAGTTTTATTATTTATTTATTTATTTATTAGGCTTATATACTGCCCGTCTTCCCGAAGGAACCCCGGGCAGTTTACAACAAAAGACAATATAACAATAACAATGGCTTTGTCAGTCGGAGGAAAGTTAATGGTGAGGCCTCCAATTTATAGTTCACCTTGATCATTATTTATTCTTATTCTTATTCTTATTCAACTACATAACAAACTCATTAGGATGTACAACACAGATCATACATTTGTACAACAAAGTAGGGGAAGGGGAAAGAGGAATGAAAACACACAAGATACATGATTACTAGGCACAGTGTTTATTTTGTGCTCAACTTTGTTTTTCAACCAAGATGAAAAACTAAGATACTAAAATTTGTATATTTATATCTATATACAGTATTCTGCAGCAGCATAGTTGCCACCATAAGAGTTCCAAATACACTTCTTTAAAGTTATGTGTTCAACATCTCTCGTAGCTGGATAAAAAGCAAAGTGTTCAGAGCAGCACTCTGAAGATGAGTTTTGTTTCTTTAATGGACTATGGACCACTTCCTCAGACGAATGAACTGAGATTCTGAAACATGGTCAACCTGACTATCATAGTACTGTGTGATTAATTTTATGAAGATTCTTAGTATAGAGATTTATAGGAACAGAATCATACAGAAATGATTGCATGGATGAATATATAGAAATCTCCTTTCTTTCCCAAATCTGTACTGAGTTATAGAATCAATGTTCCTTAATGCAAAATGCTATCAAACTGCATCTGAATTATGACAACCATAGTTGGGTTTCAGGTATATGAGGTATTTAAGGAATAGTTTTACCACTGCTACTCATCCTTTGGTGAGTTTCCATGGACAAGCCCGGATCTGAACACAGGTCTCCTAAATTGTCATCTATCACTGGATCCTCACTGGCTCTCCAAATTCCCATCACTTTCTCACTATTCTGGGCAGTTAACGATGACAAGTAAATTGAAACCACAATCAAACAATAAAGTAATCAATAAAATAGCCAAGCAGTTAGACACTGCAGTGGGAAACAATGGGAACATGGTAAGCCAACACATATATGAATCCCATTGACTCAATAGACCTATCCTTATTTATTTATTTATTTATTTTTATATTTATATACCGCCAGATTTTCCCAGATGGGAACTCAGGGCGGTTAACAAGGAATAGCATACAACAAAATACAGAGAAAAGTAATAGTAACTATTGGATTGTGCCCTTTACACACACACACACACACACACACACACAGTGGACCCTTGTATAATAAGCGGTTTGTTCAGAAAATCCACTTAAAAGAAAAAATTTCTACAGATAGGGGGAAATCGCTTAACAGAATCACCTACGGGGCAAACCCATACAACAGAAAAACGGTCGTGATTAGAGATTAATCAGCTTTCAATGCATTCCTATGGGAAATTTGTACAAAGGAAAATTTGTTTAAGAGATTTTCAATTGGACCAAATTATTTCCTTTATGCAAGGTGCCACTCTCTCTCTCTGTGTGTGAATGCATTGAAAGCTGATTAATATATATACAATGGACCAGAGCTTTCATTTTCCACTGCCACCCAATCATTTGGGTTTCTTTCTTAGTTTCACTTTTATTTAAAAAAAAATTGAAAACATTCAAATGAACTTTATTCTATTCAGCCTGTTTCTAAGTCAAAATGGATTATCAAACCACAGAAATAAAAGACCAATCTGGACACTGAGAAATGTTGCATTTGGTTCCAGACTCCAGTAATGATGATATACTGCTGTTAAAAGCAAAGCAGAGTGGCTCAAAGGTTCGAGTAAATTGCAATGGGCAGAAAGAAAGCATTTGCTTCCAGGTGGAATATTAATCCAACCTGATAAGCTGTCAAGTCCTTGAAGATGTGAATAAGAGTGCTACAGAGGACGAAATCATCTGTTCAAACTTAACAAGTAAGATAGCTCAGTTTGGCTCCCAAGAAAACAGAAGTAATGCTGTCGAGTGATGGAAGGAGCATTTTTTGTGACTAACAAAATAATTACATATAAGACTATTTTCTGTGTAAGTGGTAGCGACAATTAACTGGCATACATTTTAAAGGAGGAGTTAGTTTCATTGATGAATGATAGGTTGTCCAACTATTATTGGATTTCATATCTCAACAAAACCATGTTTAGAAAAGTGGTGAATACTTCTTTGATGGATTGGTGGGCCTCAGTCATGGATGCTCTGGCTCTAGATGTTCTGGGCTTGGACCAGACGATCCTTCTAGTTCAATAATGGCTTTCTTCTACTGGCAGAATTGAAGGATCCCAGGAGACAGAAGACTGCAAAAACTCCTTTCTGGCCCAGTGAAAGCCAATCATCTATATCTTATTTTAGACTTATCCAAACCTGGGTATCATTACTGAAGATGTGCATTTCTTATAGTTAGATGCCTGGAAAGAGCTCCTTGATGATAATACTTTCAATCCTCAGCAGGTCACACGTAGCAAATATATGTTTCACAATTATCTCTGTGGGAGAAGACCTTTTACAGTTGAAGGCTGCTTCTTTATGTGGACTTTTAATAAATAACATTGGATCTCTGCTGGATACAGGATTTTGTTCTTTTAGGTGTAGTTTTAAACTTTGTAAGTGCTCTTTCATTAATGTATTTTAGTGCTACATATTTTAATCTTTGTGAGCCACCTTGGGTCCCCTCACCACGAAAAATGCATTTCATTTATCACATTTCTAGGAATGAAATAAATAAACAATCAAATAGGGGAAATGCTTACAAAATATGTACATCAGGGAAATGCTTACAAAATATGCATAAAACTATCCTGTGCAAGAAGAAGAAAACATTTTGCAACCAGATGCAAAGCAGGGGTATGGTGAGAATACTTATGGTACTCTGGGAGATGCGCTGAATATGTGACTGACAAATTTTCACATTTGTGTTTCTGATGAATATTGTGTTAAACCTGTTTTTCTTTAAATTAGCATTCATTAAGGAAACCTGAGGCATCAGTTATATACAGATAGGCTCACCTGCAAGAACTCGCAAGGGCTCTTGGTTTTTGTCCCAACCCTACCATACCACCATCTTGGCCAAACAAATTCTGCTCCACCACCACCCACCAAGCGGAACACCATTTGGGGCCTTGAACAGAACAGAACATACTATTTTCATTATTCAAGTGTGATTCGGTTACCAACTATTTCTTACAGTATTCCTTTTTTTAAAAAAAAAGTTACAGAACTTGCTATTCTGGTTCTGCCTTTCTTTTCTGTTCTCTTATTTCCTCTAGTCCACAATGACCTCGACCTCCTCTTTCCGTCTGATCTTGCCACTTCCTTTAACTCTCGTCATCTTATTTTGTTCCTCTCATTGTGGTGCTCTGATGTTCAAGAGCAGAACTTCACACCAAGGCTACCTCAACCCACAGGCTGAGGAACAAAAGATAACATGGGCGACAAAAGCCAGTGCCACGTACAGGAGACAGAATTAGCAGGCAAGACTGCAGCAGAATGAGAAAAGAAAATCTACTAAAGTTATAGTCCTATGATCACCCATATGAACTTTTCCTTAAGTTTCTTCTGGCCTAAAAAACCTTATGTCTGTAAAAACCAGCATACATTTAACTGTCTTCTTCTAAATCTTTGCTTCCAGTTCCTTGGCATCAGATACACATTGATCAAGATTCTGAAGACCACTAAGACAGGCATCTCAACGAGTATTCCTAAGGGGGTTGGCAACTTTAGATCATGAACATTCTTTATATGACATGGCAGAACTTGTAAGAGTTTATTTTTATACTGTTTCATTTTAATTTTAAGGACCTCAGGATGGTGTACAAGGCAATCCCCACCCTGTTTTGTGTTCACACGTGTCAGAAATATTAAACGGAGAGTTGGCAACAAAACAAAGGCATCCACCCAAGGATCCCTCTAAGGTACACAACCCTGCCTCCCTCCACCCAGGGCTCTTCTCTCCCCCCCCCCCGCCCCAATACCCACAGTGATTGTTTTCAGCCCCTATGGGTCTTGTCAAGGTGGAACCACATGGGATGGGGAGTTACATGCTGGAGGAGCTTAGTCTTGCACAGTAAGCCTAAAAAATCAAAGGGGATGTTGCACCCATCAATTTCATTGATAAGCAGCTATTTGAAGCCTACTCTCCCTTGTACAAAGTTATTCGGCATATCCCCCAAATCATGATGTTTGTGGCATATGAGATACTATAGATCATATTTGCTGGAAATCCATGCAATACTTAGAACACAACATTTCTTTATTTCTTTTTTGTGGGAGGGTTGTAAGCAGTAGGAGCTTATGGCTGGAAATTCAGGAGCTACACACAATGGAACCTTACAAAGTCCTATTCTGTCTCTTTCATGGAATTTTGCTTGACTTTGGTTTAATTGGTCAGTTGTGAATTTATGTGGGTTTTCTTTTCAATTGTTCTTTAAAGATCTCTAAATGGCACTTCAGAAGCAGCAGCTTTATTTTGGAAAAAAATTGAAATGGATTTAAACATTTAACCCCTTAAATGGGTTAAACCTATCTAAGGACTAAGGATACAATTCTTCACACAATGTGGTTATATAGGTGTGCATTGCACACACCTACTGTAAACCAGATTTAGGCCTTTTCCCGCATTTCACTCCTCAGAAATTGCCAGTAAGTCTTGTAAATATGCAAAATCTGAAAACAAGGTACGTTTCTTCTCATAATGATTCTGAGGAATGGCAAAAAGGCTACTAGAAACAAATTTAACCAGATTTAACTTTGAATAAAGCCATGGGGCAGGATCCAGAAATGCATTTCTGGCAGAATGGCAAAATGCAATGAAACCCACGTGGTGTAAATCCCTCTGCAAGCCCATGTACACTGACCAAACTAGTTTTAGTAAGCTGGGAACCCAATGGAACTGGTTTTCGGCATCACGGACAATGGAAGAGAAAGAGGAGGCAAGAGGACTGCCAGCAGAATTACTGGATTTAACCCAGAACAGAAGACTAGAGGAAAATTTAAAAGAAAATCTATCTTTTAAACATCTAAAACTGAAGGACATAGAAGAAGTTCTCAGATTAGATTATTTACTTTTCTCTGACTCAGTAGTCAGGTTCTCTTCTAAGTGTCCTGTCAGGATTAAATGAAGAACACAAGCTATTTAAAAGCATGAGGAAACAAAATTTTCCTGTCAAGATTTTAAGTATAATGCATTAGGACCAGCTATAGTCTCTCACCTTCAGAATTTTATCGATAAACTATCAGGTAATGATTTATTCCACAGTTCGCTCAACAAAATGGCAGCAAAAATAAAGGTAGTACCATTAAGATTTAGTTACAGACACTTTGTTGCTATTTAAAAGTCAGCTTATTTCCAGTGACAGGTGGGGAGAGGAAGCTTACAATAATCCATCTGCCTTTGTAAACAGTGTTTTTACAAACTACAGAAGCATTAGCAAAAAGAGTTTGACATTAATGTTAAAAAGTCTCCCTTGATTGTGTGATTGACTAAACCTCCAACACCTGGGCTGGCCTAAGACATTCTGTAACCTGAGGCTGGGTGTGGGGTGACCTATTTTCTCACAAAGACATAGTTTTTTCAGTCAGTCAAGCTATGGGGGGGAATCTTATAAACACCCCTTCCTTTTATTGGCAGGGCAAACAGAAACAAAAATAACTTTGAATGTTGTTTCCTTCACAACACCAATATTTGCTGCTGAGGCAGCTGCCTTGCTTCATGTAATGGCTACAGTCAGTCCAGCCACCAACATTGTATAGCACAAAACTGTTTATCTTCATAATTAGAAGGCCACATAAGAGGTAAACTGGGGCAGTTGATAGGAAATTAGTGTGCACCAGAAAGCAGTGTACACTCTACCTGGAAGAGAAGGTGGCCAGAGTAGAGCTTAAATCCTTGCTTGCCTGATATTTACATAGGAGGTAATTAAAATACTCCCCCTCATTTTGCAAGAGAGCAAGGCAATTTGTGGCACTCCTGAAAAGAGAACAGAATAATTTTGGATGTAAACTAAGCAAAAGGCAAATAAGGCAAAATGATGATGGCTACTAGTTTTTGCCAACATCTGGCAAATACTGAGAGGAATGTGGATCTTTTTAAACAAACAACTCGTCCTGTTTTTATTGTGAGATTATGCTTGGCTACTCAAAGTAGCAATTTGAATTTTAAATTGAGGAGACCTAACTCCAACAACTTCAAGGCATAGCTGGCTTGTTCCTTGAGCCAGAGGTTGGGAGTTAAATCCTCCACTGCAGTGCATGACCACCCCCCAAACAAGGAAATGGTAAATCATACCTGAGTACTTCAGTACCTAGAAAACCCTGAAAGGAATTACCATAAGTTAACATAGATACTATACTATGTAGCTACTAACTTTGACCAAAGGAAGAGCAGCAGGGATAGACAGTGCTACTGTTGGGTGGATTTGTAATTGGTTGACTGATCGCACCCAAAGGGTGATCATAAATGGCCTCTCTTCAGCTTGGAGAGACGTGACCAGTGGGGTGCCCCAGGGTTCTGTTCTGGGTCCAGAGCTGTTCAGTATCTTTATTAATGACTTGGAGGAAGGAAAAGAGAGTATGTCAATTACATTTGCAGATGATACCAAAATGGGAGGAGTTGCTAATTCCCTAGAGGACCTTGACAGATTAGAGTGCTGGGCCAAAGCTAACGGAATGGGTTTCAACAGAGGGAAATGTAGGGTGCTGCATCTAGGTAAAAAGAATGAATTGCACAGATATATGATGGGAGATACCTGGCTGGAAATTAGTACATGTGAAAGGGATCTGGGAATCTTGGTGGACCCCAAATAGAACATGAGTCAGCAGTGTGATGCAGCAGCCAGGAAAGCCAATGCAATTTTTGGTTGCATCTAGAGAAACATAGTGTAGATCAAGGGAAGTGATAGTAAACTACAGGAAAAGAGATTTCATTTGAACATCAGGAAGAACTTCATGACAGTTAGAGCTGTTCGGCAGTCTAATATGCTGCTACGGAGGGTAGTGGAGTCTCCTTCTTTGGAAGAGGTTTTTAAGCAGAGGCTGGATGGCCATCTGTTGGAAATACTGTGATGGGGGTTCCTGCATGGCAGGGGTTGGACTGGATAGCCATTGAGGTCTCTTCCAACTTTTGATTCTATGATTCTATAATTCTATGATTCCTCGATTCTATATCATCTTAAGGCAAGAATTCCCAGAGGTCTTGAAAATTCCACATTGAGGGGTCCTGTCAAATTGAGCCACTTGCCATCATTGACAGTAAAGTACTGAATGAAGAATGAACACTCACAGGCAAGTCAACCTCTCCCTAAGTGTGAACAGTGCTGACAATTCTTGATGGCTAAATTGTTCCTGGAACCAGCAGTGAGATAATTAAGCCAGGCCATTCATTTTTCAGCAACTGATCCTCTTCCTTTTAAAGTAAATCTGATTGTTTCATCTGGATAGCATTCTGTGTTTTGTTCCCACTGCCTTTCTTTGAGCAAAGGAAATGCTGACATACATGTCTAAGCACCTTCTGTCACTGCATGTCATCTGATTTGGCTGGGGACTGCAGCTGGCACTGTGTTTTCCGCAGGCAGTGGGGGTCTGGAAAGCATAAAGTTATTGCTCAAACTGCCAAGCCCTCTGGCCAGCAGTTTGTTGTTCTCTGTGGGTGCATCTATGGAAGAGAATATGTGTGTACAGTATGTGTGCGGATATGTTCACGTACAGAATATTTGTTATTCTTATTCCATTTGACCAGAAATTGAAACAGAAGTAACCTGACAAGAGAAATGTAGCAACATTAATACCCGGAGGTTCTCTGAGCTGAAATGCCATGCACGATTTTCCCATTGCCCAATGATTTGCGGAGGCTGCTTTTCCATCTCTGCCATAACACCCCTCATCATATTAGGTGCACAGCTGACAGCATGAAAATGGCACAAGACCATCTGCAGGTAAGCTGGTAATGATTAGCTTCACACAGCTTATGAAGGAATGTATCTGTGAGAACAAGATGGAAGACATCACCCATCTTTGCAACATCCCTAAAATGGTAGGGACACGGACACGGACAATGAATGCAATCATTTGACAACCAAAGGGATTAAAGAGCATGACATGGCCACTTGTGTAACTGAATCACAGTTTTTGGCAGCATGGAACTTGTTGAGTTTCCCCTCCATACAGATAAGAAGGACCGTTTGAAGAATATAGGAAAAGCCATGCAGACCAAGATCATGCAGCCAACCAGCTGCTGGTGACAAGTCCATTGGCATGATACAGACACAGGTCCTCTGTCTGGTACTTCCCAGCAGCTGAGATCTACAGTAGGGTTGTGAGTATATATATGTGCAGCATTTCTTTGCCAATTTTGACTCTCCTTTAAATAAAGGAATGCTATTTGTGCAATCTTTTTGCTTCTTAGTTAGATAAGGAAAATTGGGAAGAGTGAGGAGTCATGAGTGCTTTTATATTTAGTACAGTATGACCCCATATCGATGGGGTATCAGTTCCAAGCCCCTTGTGGATGCTGCTGGAGAATGCAGATAATTGCAAACCCTACATATAAAAATGTTCTGTGGCTTCTTCTAGTGGCCAGTTGTGGTAAATACATCATGGAAATACATACAGTTGTCCCCCGCCCTTTCGCAGTTCATGTCCTGCGGTCCCAGTATATCACGGGTCCGCAGTATATGAAAAAAGGCCCCCTGGGGTAAGGAGGAAAGGCCTTCCTAGGCCCGTTGGAGGCCCCAAAAGTGCTTCCCCGCAAACTGGAACTGACTTCTGGTAAACCAGAAGTGACCTCCAGATCACTAGAAAGCACTTTTGGGGCCTCTGGAAAGCTCATTGCAGGCCCATTTGGGCCAGTGCCAGGCCTGGGGTAAGGACAAGAGCCCCGAGAGAGCCCGCCCAGTCCCGAGGTGACCCAGCATCCGCACATTGCAGATTTTCAATTATTGCGGGTCTCGTCGGGTCTCTAACCCCAGCAATAGGTGGGGGTTTTCTGTACTTGTTTTATGCTTTTCTTATAATATTTTTAATATTTTCAGAGTGCAAATAAGTGAAACCACAGAAACAGGGGCCCTACTGTAATTCTTTCTGTCGTGATTTTTCTCTTTCTGTCTCTCTTCTATCCCTTAATTGTGGCAAAAAAAAATGTAGACTGTGGATTTGCTCCCAATACTTGAGTATTAAGAGAGAAAACAGTCAGATATTTAATTAATGTCTATGTCTATATAAGCATTATATAGCATTTCACGTCATGCAATATTGTTTTCTATTTTGTCTAAGGCAGCTTTGGGGGGGGGAATGAAGACAACATTGCATGAAGTGGTGCATAAACTCTTGGGTGTACTGTACTTACAAAATATACCAGAAAAGGAAAGTTCTTTAGAAGATACATATGCCTTGGAAGAGCTATACAGAAGCAACACACTGTAAGGATATTTCAATGTTCAGTGCTCTTAGCAAAGTCTTTTTTTAAACAGAAAGGATGTTGGATGTCTTTTAGTCATGTCCGTGTGACCTACTTAGGTACAGCATTGGGCACTTGCTTGGAAAATATTAGAAATTCAAGTCCTTCTGCTGCTGCCATTGGTCCACATCCATCAACCAACCACCCCTGTCCACTTTCATTTTCTGTGACTTTGGTACCAACCGAGCAGAAAACAAAGAAGTCTTGAATTGTCTTTTCATTTGTCATAACTCCCTAGTGCCTGCACTTCTCCTTCTTGAAATATGGCAGATTTTTTTATCTGAGGACCCTTGTACGGTAAGTGCTATTTTTATACAAATTGCCCCCAAACCTCTGGAACAGACAACATAAAATCAGATCACATCCCACATACATTGGAAACTTGGCACACACTCTCTTCCAGAAAAGGAAAAAGGAAAAGAATGAGAAATCTTCTTAAACTTTGGCAGGTTTCCTAACAAGCACCATTTCAGTATTGTATATTATTTACATAATAATTGCACATATGCATGCTAAAAAAAACCAAAGAGACAATAGAAGTTTGGGAGGCTCCAAAATGTAAAAATGGATTTTACGCATAACATCCAGCACCTCTTCTTTCGAAATATGCCAGTATTTCTTCTTTTTCTCAAAAGAAGCAAATTTGATGAAACCCTGCCATGAAATATGTTTTACTGACACAAGAGTTGCTACCCTTTTATATCCCATATTAAAGCAAAAATCCCTGCATAATAGAGGATGGGACACCCCCCCCGCTCCTATGTTGTTTTTAATAGGATGCCACAATATTTCAAGATAGCATTTTTCTCTGAGAATTTGTGAGCAATTCATGTGAGCAAACCAAATCTTGTGGTCAGTATACCACAGTCAATTAATTTTTCTTCCTTCTCTCCATCAACTTTAGTCTCCTGCTGCTGCCTGCGAGTTTTACCACTGTGCAGAGGTGCCCAGAGTAGTACACACACATACAGAAGAAACGTAGTGATTTCAGTAACCAGTATCCTGGTTGACCACTGACCAGCATCAACAGAAGTGTGATCATATATGCATTGGCTTGTTCTCCCAAATTCCCCTTAGTTTGCTCAGTCTCGCAGTGCTTGAGAGACTGGTAGCAATGACCTGCTGCAGAACACAGGGACTGTCAGAATGCTTAGGTGGGTGCTGTATGTTTGTTTGTTTTATTTATTGGCCACCTTTCTGCTCACAAAGGGACCCAGTGCTTCAAATATGACACTGACCATAGCAGAATGAAAGGGAATGAGATAGTCATGAGCTGTGAACAAAGTGGAAGCTGCATCATACTGAAGATATAATCCCATTTCATAATCCGATTCAGGAACTGTTCTCTGGACATAGCGATGGAAATTTGCTAAACCCATCTGTCATCACTTTCAACATATGCAAGTGGCAGTCTGAAGAAGTGACGCTGCCGTTTCTGTGTAGGGTCTCTAAATGAACCCAAACCCTTGTTTTGTGTTGCTCTGGCTTATGAGGGGAATTTAGGATACGCAATGGTATCCCCTTCCTCAGATTATCATTTTTACATACTGGTAGCAGTGACAGCAGAAGAGCTGAGGATGGCAAGCTCTCCTCATCATTTGTGCAGAAGACTGACTTAAGATCTTCAGAACGGAGAGCTCTGGTTAACCATGCGGAGAATCAGAGGCACAGGAGGCAGATGGCATGGGGAAATCCTTTCAGTGCCAAGAAAGAAAGAGAGCCAGGGAGAGACAAAGTACACAAGTAGGCTTTGCTTGCAGACATTTCAGTTGGATCTGGAAATGGGTGGCTGCGTGCACACATGCCGCCTAATAAGATTTGTGTTTTGATTTTGCTTTTAAAAATATGATACACAGATCCTAACCCTGCAGCGACAAGCTACAATCAGCTCTTGATTTCGTCAACTTGTCATGCTTTAATCATTCCTCTTGGCAGATCTTTCAACATATGTTCCAGTGCCTTCTTCTAAACCAGACATCCCCATTGCTTTTTATTAACATTTCCTTTTAATTTATTTTGGACTGTTTGTGATATGCAGCCTATTGGGGACTGATAAAAATACTGCTGCCTATGCAGTTAGGATAGAAACAGGTTTTTATTCACTCTTCAGTCAC
Source organism: Phrynocephalus versicolor (assembly GCA_023846285.1). Lineage (NCBI taxonomy): Eukaryota > Metazoa > Chordata > Lepidosauria > Squamata > Agamidae > Phrynocephalus > Phrynocephalus versicolor. Next base: position 6,925,179 of record JAHTLZ010000016.1, read on the forward strand.
TCAGTGCTTAAGGCTTTCACCTTCTGGTTGAAAGTCCAGTCAATAGGTCTCAATAGACTCCCAAAGCTCTGTTTAACTGAACAGATAGGTACAGCTTTTCCCAATTCCTGGGCCAGTTAACTTGGCAATATAATTGAACAATATGGGTTCTCTACTCAATCTCTACTCCTAAGAGGATATCACGCAAAAGAAATGTGCAAGCAGAGCACCGGGGACATCAGTGCTCAAGCAGACATGGAATTGCTTTCTAAGAACAGATCACTAAGATGGCTATCTAAAAATAAACTGTTTTCCACCTTGAAAAATATCTAGAAATGAGCCTATCTCAATCTTTTGGAAAGACTTTTACCAGATTAAGATTTGAACTTCTGGATTCCATGATCAAGCATGGGGCTTTTCACCATCTGCCTTATCATGAAAGAACCTGTATTTGTGGGGGCCCTGCTATTGAGGATATTGCACATATTTTATTTGATTGTGTGCTATATTCTGTTGCCAGGCAAAATTATATACCTTTCCTGTTGGGTAAAACAGCCCACTGGAATGTAGATCATAGACTTTCATATCTGCTCCAAAGTCCTAATACACATGTTGTCCGAAATATAGCTAAATTTATATTTAAAGCAGCGGGCGTAAAACCCCACTACATTGAACAAATAGGAGTTTCCTGCAGGGGTGATTCACTTTACTAAAATACATTCATTTGGTTGTAAATTCTAGCATTTGTATTGTATTTTATCTGTTTTATTGTGCTTTTATGTGGTTTTGTATGTATTTTTATATGGTCAAAAATGGCTAATCAATAAACTAAACTTGACTGGCTGACTTGATATGCAGCTAGTGCAGCAGAGGAGCTGCCATCCGCCTCCGATTCTTACTGCCAGGAAACATTTGAAGGTTCATTTAAGTCCCACAAAATGAGTAAGAGATGAAAATTTAAACAGTACAAACGCCATGTGTGAGATGTAGCATTAGGGATCTCAAATAAACCCACAAAACTGATCAAAATTCAAAGCTAAGGTCACTTCATGGTCCCTAGGACAGCTGTCTTAAAGCAGAGTTTAGACATGCTGCGACTGAGCCAGTTTTCTGGAGAGTTTTAATATATTGAAAATGTACCCAGGATATATTTAAAAGCCTAAAGGTTTTGGAACCAGCTTATCCAAAGGAGCACTTCCTCCCTTTAAAGGTAAAGGTTCCCCCCGCACATGAGTGCTAGTCGTGTCCGACTCTAGGGGCAGTACTCATCTCCGTATTCAAACCCAAGTGTTGTGCAAGTTTGTGGCCACATGGCTGGCATGCCTGCAAAGAAACACTGTTTTACCTTCCCACTTTTTATGGCGGTACCTATTCATCTCCTCGCATTTACATGCTTTCGAACTGCTAGGTTGGCAGGAGCTGGGGTTATCAGTGGGAGCTTGCTACGCTGCATCGCACCTGGGACTCGAACTGCCGAGCTGCCAACTTTGCAGCCGACAGTTTTTGGAGCCTTAGGCCGCCTTATTTACCTACTATATGGTAAGATCAGCAGCTTTTACACTGCTGGTGGCTTTATTGTGGATCCAAGCAATCAATAGGGATTGCTATTCTTACGCCTCACTTTGGGTGGTCAAAACAGTTACAGATTCCAATGGAGGTTTGTTCATATTTCAAACATGAAAATTGTGAATACATATGGCCCAAATCTAAACTATCCCAACATGCTTCATGAGAATTTAAGTCAAATGGCTGCCACTTAGAGTACCTATGACCTTATAAGAATGGTGGAGGAAGGACATCAAATCATATGTTTTTAAAGTAATAATTTTATACACAAATTTGTTTCCTTGCCAATTAAATTCTTTTGTTCACTCTCCAAATTATGTCAGATTTATGGATTTGGACTTTTAGGTATCTGGTGCATTATATATCCTACAGAGAGACAATTGCACCTTTTATTAATCTGAACACCAACACGACTTTCAGTTGGACCATTTCTTTATCTCTTCTCCTTTACTCCAACATATTCAATGTCTAATTTGTTTCTTAATACACTTCGGTCCTGAAGGCAATGGGATGATACAAAATACATAGAAATAAATATAAAGACATGTGATCAATTATAAAACAGGGGCATTAGCCAAAACTGAGAATTTACTTCTCATATGGCAGTGATGGCCTATGAGCCCAGCCCTAACTTACCATATGTCTTTTATGTGTCCTTTATATGGATCTATATAATCACATAGACTTTGTGCTTATAACCACTTATAACCTTGTGTGATTGCATTGATACCATGTTTTCAATGTTAGTTTCCATCACTCATAACTTTTACATGGAATTTTACTCTCTTTTTAACTGCTCACATTCTCTTGTAGCTTTAATGGAATGTTGTCTTTTACTACTGTAAGATGTCCCTCAATTCACTGTTCTCAAATACTTGAACATGTCTTAATTATACTGGACTGTATATTATCCCTCATTACTGTAAGCCACCTTGGGTCCTCTTCCAAGGAGAAAGGAGAGGAAAACTACTCTAAAATACATACATACATACATACATACATACATACATACATACATACATA
>JAHTLZ010000016.1:6933689-6947939 GCA_023846285.1 Phrynocephalus versicolor
AGAGGGGAGCACTCAAGTGCCACCCTCTCTGATTCTAATGTCATTGGTCTCCTGCATAAAGAGTAACAAATCTGAGGAGGAGAGCTTCCCATATCCATAGGCATGGCTCACTTTGTTTTGGAATCTGGAAGATTACAGTCCATACTATGTGGAGAGTCTCCACTGAAAGAGGAGACTTACCCTTTCACACTCACTGTACTCTACATACAGAAGAGCAACAACACTGGAAATGGGTGGTGGCAGAAACTGAGCATTCTCCTTTGATGGTGACTTAATATGGTTACAGTACCATATGTTTCTTTAAGTACAATATATTTCACTGGGCAACTCTACCATTGCATTTTCCATGGATTTAATTCTCCAGCATACAGCCACACACCTGTACACAGCCCTCTTTTTACAACATCCACCATTTGGTCCCAAAGGTCTCCTTGCTCAGTCTCATCCTTAGAATCTACAACAATCTGGGCATTATCAAGTAAAATACTCCTATCATAATCACAAACTCTTCTGCATTTTGCTTAATTTCTTTACAAATATAACCTTGCATCATGTGCAAGTCCTCTTTTCCTATCTTAAGAAAGAATTTCATTTTCCCTCCAATCTCCCCACCCACCCACCCACCCAAATATTATCTTTTGATGTTTTCTGGGTGGTTATTTTTAATCTCAGGATGAGGTAAAAGTCCATGGTTGTCTTGAACAGCTTATCAGTTTCTTGGAGACATTTACAAGGAGAGAAAGGCTCTGGATTTGATAGCAGTAATTGTATTTAGCTTGTAAGATACAGGGCTATTTATCTCATGTCTGGGAAATCAGAGGGGGGAAAGAATAGAGAATGCTAGCAGATTAAATAAAAACCCTAAATAAAAGCAAAAAGTAGGGGTGGGGGGAAGAACGCCACCTCCCCAGGTACTCCTAAATTGGAAGGTGAGAGAATAAATGGACTTTCCATTTTATAAACAACCTCTTCTTTTCAGGAAGAGGATAAAAGAGGAGGGTATGAGTTGAGCAAAAGCCAGATAAGAAAGGGGACGTTTCCAAGGAAATTAGGATTCATTGCAGTTTGAACTCCATAAATCTTTGGTGCTTGTTTTGCAAAAGCATTTGACCTCATTTTTAGAGAGTTGCAGAGAAGCAGTACTCTCACTGGGCTGCTCCCGCTTGCTCTGGGGTTTTGCAGTGACAAGTGTAAGAGGAAAATAAATGTCTCTTACATTTACTTTTGCTACCTTTATGTTTCAGCTTTTACAAAACCCGAGCTGCCTGGTTAGGATCGCAAGACAGTGTCCCATTTGAACAGTGGTCAAAAGCACGCAAGCTTTATTTCAGCATGTTCACCGAAACAGCACACCAATTCGTTGGCCAAAATCTTGGTTGTCTGACCCCACACCCTCCACCAAAGCTGCAATCCTAAAAACGCCAACTAGTCACTAAGCTGTACTGAACAAAGAAGTACTTATTCCTAAGGAAAACCTGTATTTTTCACCTGACAAACTTTCTATTGTGCTAGCCTTTGACAACTCAAATGCAAAGAAAGAATATTCACAAAAGAATGAGGGCCTTGTTTGGGTCAGTTTATACAGTGGCAACATGATAATAAGAGAGCCTGAAGAGGAATTTTAAAGTCCTTTGGGATTACTTAGTTATACTGAGAAACAAGGCAATGGGTTTTTTTCCTGCTGTTTTGTACAGCACCTCTCTAGCAACATTTATTTTTGAAAAACAAACTTCGTGCACACCCATGCTTACACACTGAACAACACTGCAGAACATGGCAAAAAAAAGCAAAAAGCAAAGTGTTCTGTTTATATACCGCCCCATACCACTTCAAGTAGCCTCTGGGTGGTTTACAGTTTTTAATTACAGTATACAGGCTACACATTGCCCCCCCCCCCCCCGGCGAGCTGTGTACTCATTTTACTGACCTTGTAAGGATGGAAGGCCGAGTCAACCATGAGCTGGCTACCTGGGATTGAACCCCAGGTCGTGAGCACAGTTTTACCTGCAGTACAGGCATTTAACCACTGCACCACAGGGCACAGGAGGACTGGCTAACTGTAACAAAACAACCCATCCCATGCTTCTTAAATAAAACCATCATCACTATTTGGTGCAATTTATACATTTTGTAATAAACTTGCAAAAAGTGGGCAATTTTGTGTACATAATCTGTGAATGCTATTGAAAGAGGAGTCTTTTTTTTAAAAAAAAACTCATTGTTGTGTCCCCCCCCCAAAAAAAGCTGCATAATCCACACAATTACACAAACTGGCCAAACTAAGATGATTACTTCTAAGTGTAAGAATCTGAAGCAATGAATTGGCTATTTGCATCACTCTAAAAACCAACCAGTCCTATTTTGCTTGCTGCGAGCATGCTTTGCTTCTCAGAAGTAAGGGACAGTTTGCACAAAATACAGTGTGGACTTTGAGGACGGAAGAAAAAGAGCTTTTTGTGTTGGTTCTGCCCGGAGGTGAGAAATTTCCTGCAGCTTTAAAATTCTTCATCATTGTGTCTTATCCTGCCAGAACATCCTGAACAGATAAGAACAATGAATTTAGCAAATATTCTTTCATCTCTGGTTTATGCAGATTTTTTGTATGGGTTTGTTCTTGAACACACTTTATTTTGTTTCTCAAACTACATCATTTCAAAGGGCATGGGCGCCTGACATTAAATTGTATTCAGAGCTACATTTGGATCTTGAAGCCACAAACTGGGCACTCTCACATGAAGATACAAAGCAAACAGGGTGAATGAATATTTTAGGGACCATCTTAATTGGGCCATAAAGTCTCATAGCATGGGGACTTCCGTGCAATGCAAGCCTGTATGCACAAGGGACTCCTAATGCAATACATATTGAGGGTTGAGCGTACTGGCCCAAAGGACAAGGCTGGCAGTCATCTATAGCCCCATGGTAAACTGACCAATAGACCATGGGAATGTTGTGAATATAACATATATTTAGCTGAGTAAACCTTTGGACAAAGTGTCCCATTGTATCCTGTTTGGCAAACTAACTATGTGTGGAATAAATAGAACAACTATCCGCCCCCCACGCAGTTGATTACAGATCAATTGTAATCTATTTGTAATTCCTTCTCAAACTGGGGAAAGATGACAAGTGAGGCACCCAATCCTCTTCCTCATTTTTATTAATGATTTGGAAGACAAAGTGTAAGGAATGCTTATCAGCTTTGTAGATGACCCATAATTGGGTGAAATAGCTAATACCCTGGAAGGCCGAAGCAGAATTCAAATAGATTTTGATAGGCTCGAGCAGTGGGCACAGAAAGAAAGTTAACGAAAACAAGTGTTGCACCTAAGAAAAAAAATAACCAACTGCACCATTACAGGATGGGGAAAACGTGGCTCAGCAATACTAAATGAGAGAAGAATCTTACAGTTGTAAATCACAAGCTGAATATGAGCCCACAGTGCGAAAGCAGGTGCAAAAAAAAGGCAAGTGCTATTCTAGGCGGTGTTAGCAGAACCAGACTGCATTGGCAGACTTCAGACCAACTGAAACACTAATTTTGCTCTATTTGGTACTAGATCACCTTGATTTTATATCACCCTGATCGTAAGTTGGACAATGGGCTGAACAGGCTCATTAGGTGGACAATGAGCTGAATAGCCATTCAAGTGTGTACTGAAAACCCCTCTCTCAACAGAGGTGAGAGACTCAGGCACAATCCGCCCACTACTTATCAAGCTGCCGTTTCATCAATCCCAAAAAAATATGAGGCACTTCACACCTCCATCAGCAAGGCCATAGTTAATGAGCCATACTTACTGGGTGTTGCGAACGGTTGCATAGGTGGGACTTTTATATACCCTAGGCCATTGTCCACCTATGAAGCCTATTCAGGCCATTGTCCACCTACAGGCCTATTCAGGCAATCGTCCAATTTATCAGCCTATTCAGACCAGAGTGATGTGAAATCAGGGTGAACAATAAATTGTAGGCCTCACATCAACTTTTCTCAGACTGATGAAGCTGCTTGGATAACTAGCGAAACATTTCAATCTATAAAGAAAAGAAGTCCAGTTGCCATGATTCAACTTCCAGATAACTCTGACATCATATAACCATTAGGATTTGTCCGTATCGCCAAAGCACTGAGATCAATACTTTGTACTGCCTGCTGTCTTGTGCTATTGCCTAAATACAGTGTGCTGCCTGGATCCAGGCTGCAAAATTCTGTCTTCCCCACATTTACCATTACATCACATGTTCCCTGTCAAAAGACAGAGACCAGCAGCTTGGCTGCCACTCAACAGTTCTTACATTCCCTCTTCTATTTCATGAAGACTTTTACTGTGCCTGGAATTGCCCCCTTGATCAGTTTCTCTGAGGTCCAGTAGACTGTTTTAAGGACAGAGTGCCACAGACAACTGTAGGATGCAAGTGTGTTCTCTTCAATGATAAGAATTATTATTTTAATTTCTCCACAGCTCAAAAAACCTATTAATACTATCATTTAAATAAAAATTGTAGGCTCCCCTTTCCTGGCCTTACAAATGAATAGTATTAGTGCTATAACTATTTGAGAAGTAACTGGATACTTTAATGTTTTGTTGCTGTCCAACTGCCTTCTCCATTCTCTTGTCTCTGTACAAGAATTTACAAACTTTAAAGTCTTTCCAATCCATCACACTGGTTTAATTTTAATTCTCTGTTGACTGATAGTTGTGCTTCAAGGCAAAGGACCACTGTTATCTCTTGGTTCACTTAATTAATGACAATTGGCCTACCCACTTAGGCAATTCTAAACTTCAAATAATTGGAACTCCTTGCAAATCACTCCATAAATGTGACAGAAAGAAGACATAGAGAGCTATTTAGCTAGAAATGTCTCAACATTTCAATGCATCATGACAGTTCAGGACAAGAAATGTCCCTTGTGGCTAAATCACAGAATTATCAAGTTGGAAGGTCCTGTAAGACCATCTAATCCAATGCCCATTTTAAATCAGGGCCATTACATCATAAATTGAGCAGCTTCTAAAAAGAATCATAGGGACAGTAGACTGAGGAACTTTGGTTTGTTCAGGTCATCCTGCCTTCTGTGATTTCCTCTATTCACGTACACTGCTGGTCCTCTACGAGGCATTTTACTAACTTGGAAGCTTTCAATTGTCCATCAACCATTTTGCCTCTTCCCTCCCTCAAGGATCTGAAAAGTTTTCACCAGCATTTTGCTGTTGTTTGATTAAATAGTTGTCAGGTAGCTTATTTATTTATTTTATATTTATTTATTTTTATATTTTTATACCAACTGTCTTCCGAAAGAACTCTGGGCGGTTTACAGCAATCATAACTCAACAACAATAATAAAAGTCAAAATAATAAAATAATAAAATAAAACAATCAGCAAAGATGGCGGCTAATGTTTCACCGAAAGGAAGGAAGGGGAAAAAACCTCCACCTTCATCTTTCGAAAACAACAACAACAACAAAAATACCAAACCACCACCTTCAAAGATGAAGGTGCAGGTGGTAATGACCAATTAATTCCTAGACCAGGAAACTGGACTGTTTACTCTGCCCTGACATGCAGAGTGCAAGGGCAGAATTTCAACCCCACATACCTTTGAGCTTGGAGAGGGAGAGCTTTGTCAGGATAGTTAACCTTCCTGTAGAAGAGTGGTAGGGTGAGTTGTGGAGGGACCATGGCCAGCTCCCAGAAGAGAGGCCCTGACCAGAGAAGACAGATTTCTGATCTCCCTTCTTAACCAGCACTTTTCACTAAAGTAGAGGAAGGAGAAAGCAAATAAGGCTCTGAAGTGTTGCTGAAACTCAGGAGCCAAACGACTGGTTGGCTATGAAACAGGGCTCCTCTGGCTGAACGGTACACTGATCCTTCTGTGCTCTGCGCACAGCTTTCTTTGCCAAAGATAAATGTGATTTGGTAAAGCAAAGTAAAACCATGCTGCTTATATACCATCCCACAGCACATAAAGCACTCTCTGTGAGTTTTATAATTTAATTAGGCAGGATGCACATTGCCCCTTCATCCCTGACTGGTGAGCTGGGCATTCAGATTACTGACCATGAAAAGATGGAAGGCTGGGAGAGCCTGCAGCTGTCTACCTGCGATTGAACCTGGGCCATGAGCAGAGTTTTGGCGGCAGCGCTGTAGTTTAAGCAGTGTAGTTTAACCACTGTGCTGCGAGGCTTGATAATGGTAATGGAGACGTGAAAGAAATGCAATAAGGTAGGTGCCAAATATCTCCATCCTAGGAACTCTGTAGCAGGGATGGGGAAGGCAGGTCACTGGACACAAACCTTTTCCCACCAGAAGTTGTATAAAATGGAAAGGGAAATGTGCATTTGTTGATGATGTAGAGAGGATGAGTGGTTTGTCGTTTTCTTCTGTGCTTTCTTTTCCTGTTTTGTGCTTGGCTTCTAAAGGATAAAGGACTAGTTTTCTATAGTTATATTTTGAGCAGATTTCGGGGACCTTGTCGTCCTCTTGGAAGTGGGGATGTTGACAGGGCTTAAAGAATCCTTCACTGAGGTGTCTCATGCTGTCAAAACAGCCTAAATCACAGATGATGATGAATGCAGGTAGCACTTCTCATGCCCTTTCTACACACTATCTATTCTTTCGACATTAAGTTTGTCCCCTTCATTCCCTGTGGTGCACATCAGCCTCTCATGCCAAGTATGGATATGGTAAAAGACACCACAAGCCTCCCATGCCTAAAATGCATATGGTGGAAGAAAATGAACTATTTGTTTAAACCTAGTATTTACTAGCAATATCATAGTTGATTCTTGCAAAAACAAGCAAACATCCCCAAGGAAAAGAATCTGCTTTCTCTTTAACCATTTCTACTCAATATACCAATTGGCTACCTAAGGTACCTCCAGTCTGTCCAAATTAATTCAGAGGGAATCTCCCCAAATAGCATGGATTGCTATTATATAAATCATTATCCTGTTTTACTGACTGTTACTTTGCCCAGGAAACATGATAACCTATTAGTGGAGAGACAAAATAGCATAGTTAATACTAGAAACAAAGGATCCATTTATTGTTGCTGAACCAAAGATATGATTTCACCAATTACTCCAATTATTTCTAGAGAGGTGTCAAGTCATTACAGTTTCTTTTATAAAAAATCAACTATGCTACTCCCGTAAATCACTGAGCATGTTAGTTGAAGGACAGAATGAATCTGTTTTTCAGCTAATGAATAAATAATACAGACTCTCAATATACAAGGTAAAAATGCCTTCAGAAGGCAATCTCTGCATCTTTCTCACCCCCCCCCATCTATGCATCTGTTTTCCTTTACTTCACCTTAGCTAGGTAGAGCATCTTGTCTCAACAGTTTTCATCACCAACAGTTGTGGCTGACATGCTTAGTACTGCAAGACAGGGTAAAATGAAGGAGCAATAGAGGGCTACCTGGATGAAATAAGATCTATAGATCTTCTATTACTAAATAAAAATAAAATCCTAGACGAGTCAATAGGAAATACCCAGCTCTGTGGACCATATGCATTGAGTAATACTGTTTCAGTCTTGATTTAAGTCAAGAGTAAGACCATTAAAGCTTGCCTTGTTATGGAATATTCAGATTCCAAACACAGATTTTTGTTAGTGGTGCCTTAACAGGAAAGAAGAAGAAAAACAGTCAGAAATATTTATAAACCACTCTGATTTATATTACATTTATGGTAGCTCTCACTTCCCAGCCTTCCTGTGCTTCATCCTATTTCCAATGATTAATAAAAGGCCACAAGTAGCAGTTCAGCATTTGCCAGATCACTGTGGTTTCTGTCTCCAACATATATTGAAGTATTATCCTTGACCTTCAATGATCCAGAGCAGGAGTGAGAACTCTTGGTCCCACCATCTGTCTGTGGGTATAGTACCCTTAATTCATTACCATTGGTCTGAAGTTCAAATTTTTGGTACCCAAAGATTCTCCAGCCCTGCTCTGGGGTTGTCACTCTCTGCAAGATCAGATTATACCCAGAGGTCACTTGTGACATGTATCAGTATGTGCTTGTTATTAACTCATTACATGCTGGCAATTCCTCTTACACAATGCATCCTTTTCCCAACATGGTGAATATGAGAAGTTCAGTTTTCCTTAATGCAAACAACTCCAGTTCAAGCTCTTCGTTTCTGCAGGTGGAGCTGTGGAATGATTCTTCATGGCTGTGCGGCTTATGGTGCTTTCCCTTAATTTAAAGCCTGGTATTAGTTACTTTAAAGAGAGAGAGAAATAGATTTCTTGACTAGACATTTACCTGAGGGGTAGTGCTCATTCACTGGCCATCCATCCACTTGAAGTGTCGCATTGCCCCCATTTCGAGTAAAGCGCACAACATGGTATTTGCCATCATTCACTGGGGTGCTCTCTTCTTTGATAGATATATCAACTGTGCCAATGTTGAAGACAACACCAATCTTGCCTTGTTCCTGTGAAGAAAAGTTGTGGGAAAATATTATTAAAATTTTGAAACTATCTCCTTTGATGGGGAAAAACTGGTTATTAGTTAGCTTAAGGAAAAAAGAAATCAAGGGAAGACATGACCATGGTTATCAAATATAATGTGCATTCTCTGCTTCTTAAAAGGACATGACTAAAAGTGGTGGTCTAAAAATGCAGGGGGGGGAATCCTAATTGTAAGAACTCTTTTTGATAATTAATTACTGTATATACTTGAATATAAGTCTAGATTTTCAGCCCTAATTTTGGGCTGGAAAAAAGGGGCCCTCAACTTATATTCGGGTCAATACTTTTAGCCAATGAGGCAAGTGCTTGGGTCAGTGGCTAAAAGTCATTTTAAACATTGTGCTCCGCTTCTCCTGACCCCCCCTCTGCACCACAGGGGAGCGGCATGCAATGTTTAAAATGACTTTTAGCCACCGAGGTAAGTGCTTGCCTCAGTGGCTAAAAGTCATTTTAAACATCACACACCGCTCCCCCAGCTCACAAAGGAGGAGCTGAAGAGCCCTGCTGCATTTCCCACCCTAGACTTATACTCGAGTCAGTACGTTTCCCCAGTTTTGGGGGGTTAAATTAGGGGTCTCGATTTATACTCTGGTCGACTTATACTCGAGTATATACGGTATACTGATTTGGGTGAGGGCAGTCTCTCCTTAAAGGATGTTTTCCAAAGCAGACACTGAAGCTGCATAGCTATTCATTAACAACAATGTAGTTAGAAGATTTCTTTTCTGTGCAGTTTGTCTAGATGGCCTCCATGATGCTTTCAGGCCAAAATCATAATTCTGTATTCAGAGGTGAGGAAAATTACTCTTTTTTAGACCAGGGAAGAGACAACCTCCAGAATGTGTCAGAATCTGAGAGCCAAATGATTATATGGCTATCTGGGTAACAATCTCACTCTTTAAGAACATGGATAGCCTGCTGCTGACCATCTGGTATTCAAATATAAGCATTCCAGGGTGAACTTCCCCATTTCAACATCATCCATTCAAGTGATACCTAAGATGAGAATAACTCACACAGTTCATGCCTGTTATGGGCTGATGACTTCACCTTATTTGTATGGCACAATTTTACACCAATAGGATATCAGCCAATTTTTCCAGTCTCCAAGAAATTCATCTTGTGAACTTCACTCTAATCCAAAGTGCTTGTAGGTGAAGCACATATGTAGCTCCTCAGTGAAAAGCAGTTTTTTTTTAACTTTTATGCAACACCAAGAATTTCTGCTAAGTACTGTTGGAATTTTATGAGGGATTTAAGCACAAACCTGATTACCATAAAACACTGATTGTGCAAAATATCACTGCAATTTCACCTCTATCTTTATTGTATATGTGTGACATCCTTTTTTGTAAGAAGGTCAGGATAGACTGCATGAGGCTTTATCCGACTGCAACATCATCATATCCAGGGATTAGCAACGGGTGAGAAGTTCACTCGGCTCCAAAGCTGTAAGAACATATCCTATTTATGAGAAGCTGATCTGAATGCAGACACGAGCACAATTCGCAATGGGAAATCCATATATTTATGAGCAAGTATTCCAATTCATATCTTAAAAGGTATATCCAAGAAACGTATTCTTTTTGTAAAATGGGTGTAGAGAAGATATATAATTTCCACATATCCTGCAGTTGGCCAGGGTGGTTCAAGAAGACTACATGTGTGCCTGCTTTCAGTGCTACACAGAAGAGGAAAAGGAAGCAAGCAGTGTCACTTCCAACTGTTCCACTCTTATTCACAACCATATGGGTATCCTAACAATTCAGAGGTGTAGCTAAGGTTTGACAAAGGCAATTTTTGCATGCTTTCCTGCCCCCCCCAACTGTGTCTCACCCACCCAAAAAGTGGGGGAGGCAATCCTTGGGGAACAGCAGAGGAGGGAAGAAGGGTCTCTCTTTCTCAAACTTTCTTCAGGGGGTCTCCCTCCCAGACAAGGCTCTCCTGCATAAACTGCAGAGTGCACAGACCACGGGGGCAAGGAACGAGGCCCACCTCAAGGGGAGGGGATGGAAGAGCCTTCCACAGCCTAGACAGTGGGGGGGGGGGAGTTGGGGCTCATGCCGATAACTGAGGTGAGCCCTTTTCAGCAGTGAGAGGCAAGTGGTACACCCCCAGGCACCAGCCAGCCAACTCTCTCAGCTTGATGGATGGCTCTTCCAGTCCCCAAGGGATGCACTTGCCCTGCAACAACTGGCCTGTGTGCACCTGCTCATCTACCCGCCATTGCACTAGACATGGGCACGACTTGGCGAAATTCTCGTTTCCGTTTCCGTTCCTCGTTTCCGTTACGCAACGGAAACGGTAACGACAATTAAGCCGTCAGAACTCGAACTCGAACCGATAAAAGAAAAATTGGGTCTGATTTGTCATTGTCGTTCATGGCATCGCAGCAATCGCGCAATGCCAAGCGGCACAGAAAAAAAGTTTAAAAAAACCCGATTCCCGGCCAAAAAAGCAGGCGAAAATATGCCTGCCTGAGTGAGGGCACCTACCAGAGGGGTGGTTTCTTGGGGGGGGGTCCCCGGCCTCCACCCGTCTCCTGTCCTGGGCTGCTCTGGTGGGGGGCATCCTCGTCGTCTCGCCATGCCATGCGGTGCGGGGGGATCCAAACTGGTGACCGCAATATTTTTTTTTGAAATCGTGGTCCAAAAACCCACCAAAGCACCACAGAAACATGCGAAAATAGGTATTATAACTGCCTGAATTTTTACAGTAGCAGCAGTGGGTTTTTCTTGCAATATACGTCTGTCTCCAATCCCATTGATTTTATTTTATTTTTATTTTTATTTTTTATTTTTATTTTTTACACCTGCGCAATGATGGGCTGGCCATGGGATGGGACCATGCAAATTTTTGGAACCATTCCACCAATCGCATGGCCACTTGGCCAGGTTTTGACTGAGACTTCTGGGATGTGCCAGTCAGGCATAAAAAGCCCACTAACCCTAGCCCTAACCCTAACCCTAACCCTAACCCATACGCCAGTACACTGTCCTTCTTAGTGGGTCAGAGGCACCCAGAGGTGCAGCCCACTAACTCACCCTAACCTTACCCGTAACCCTAAGCCTAGCCCTTGCCCTAACCCCAACCCTAAGCCAGATCTGTACTCGCATTGCACTACATGCAAGTACACTTCCGTTCTTAGTGAGCCATAGGGCGCCCAGCAGAGGCATTCCTCTCTCACCTCTCTCACCACTCCAAAGTTCCAAAAAACTCCAAACCTGTATGCCAGTATGCTGTCCTTTTTAGTGAGTCAGAGTAGAGGCACCCAAAAGAGAGGTGCCTCTGCCAGTGCCACTTGGTACGCAATGGCTACACTGTCATGTACCCTTCCTTTCCCCTTTGTAGCGGGCCAGAGGAGGCATCCATCCCAGAGAGGTGCCTCCAGGAGCCCGCTGAATGCCTTCCCTTCGTAGCGGGCCAGAGGAGGCACCCACCCCAGAGAGGTGCCTCCAGGAGCCCGCTACCCTACCCCCCCTAAACCAGTACTAACAACAGACGACAAACGAAACGACAAATTTTTGAAAAATTTCATGACAAACGGAAACGAGCCGAAACGGGCTGACTCCGACACACGACAACTTGAAACGTCATTTTTCCTGGTCGTGCCCATCTCTACATTGCACCCTTGCTGGTGCTGCTGGTGTGGCTTCCTGGCAGCCCAGCCCAGCCTCACCTGGGCTCTGCCTCCTTCCTGCCGGCACCACCGAGGCACAACCGCTGTGCCCCCTGCCAGCCGCCTGAGAGCTGCTTTGCCAAGGCAGGGGTGCCACTACTCCAGGTGCCGCCAGGGGAGTCTCCGCCAGCAGAAGTGGCGCATGGCTTCCCTGAACATGCACAGCCCAACATGCACAGTCCAACCACACGTGCCACTGCTTGCAGCAGGAGGCACAAGCCTCTCCAGCACTCTCAGACCTCTGCGCCCTGGGGATTTTGCCCCCCCCCCATCCCTCCTAAACTACGCTAGTGCCTGACATATAAGTCAAGTTTAGATATAGGATGAAGTCATGTTTACCCATTAGGAAAGTAATACTCACACCCTCTTCCCTCGCTTCATACACAAAAATGGGAATATTTGACCCTCTTATTTTCAGTTTGGAACTTCACTTTGGTTGACATTGGAATATCAATTGTAACTAACCACCTATTTTTAATAAACCAGGATTACAACCATGATTTGATTAAATTGAAGATTCACATGTTAGAACAAGCCATAAACAGGAGCTTTTAAATTTGTCTTCTCACACAGAATGGAGGAGAATGGAGGAAATATAAGGAAAAGCCTGAAACTTGCCATGTCATATTATCATACCGTATGAGATGGGAAACCTCTGTTTTGCCTCCAAGGCAACAATTCTGCTTCCCCAGGACCCAGTGTGGTCTCTATCACCTCCCAAAAAAGGACAAGCGGAGATGGATTTTAAAAATGAGGAAGCACAGAGGACCTGTGGGCTGTCTGTTGCCCAACTGATCATATAATGAAACCATCCTCTCTCATAATGTGAACCAGGCCATAAAGGGGAGGGTTTGAATAGTGCACCAGCATTCTAGGCCATACAAGAACTTGGTTCTTTTAAGGAGAAAGGCAGGATAAACATATTTCAAATAAATAAAGAACAATGACATTGAAAGTCATAAAAATGTGCCCCGTCCAAACAAAAAAAAATATCCCTAGTTAAATTCAGAAAATGGACAAGTGGAACCTATTCGACATACTTTGGGTCTCAAACAACTTTGGTTTTGCTGCATCCTCTTGGGACTGGACAATTAAAAGGTTTGAAATTGAAAATATAGGGTGTTTTTGCCTTCATGGAGCAACCATTTTTTCAAGATTGATATAAAGTTCGGTCCATATCAACACCGACCTGCACCTAATTATCAATCCCCCCCCCGACACTTAAAGCAGAAATCACTGGCATAAAAGATTTAATAGGAGAATTAACATCTGCTGCATTATCTTAAATGTGCTGAGCCTCATCCCTTTTTACAGTGCCTTCCTTCATAGGTAAGCATTGGAAACATCAACAAGAACAATAGCAAACTAAGTAGGCAATGTTGCGACAGCCAGTTTTGACAGCCAGAATAACTTACATGAGTGCCAACAGAATAAAACAGAACACACAGGGGAATGCAGGCAGAACAGGTGGAGTTGCCAGCTTCCTTTGAACAATTCTAGCTGTTCTTGCTGATGCCCAGTAGGCACTTTAATAAAGCTGCGCCATACTGCACAGTCCTAGCGCAGAAGCCTATGAACCATACCAAGCAAAGCAAGATAGCATATGTATATTGTGCATTATTCAAAGGTCTTTTATGGCTCATAAAGGGGACTATAGTTCAGTGGCAAAGCACACAGTTTACGTTCAGAAGCTCCCAGCCTGACCCTGGTTTCTCCAATTAATAGAATGAGGTAGCAGATGGTGTGAAAAGCTCTGCCTGAGACCCTGGAGGGCCATTACAAGTCAGGGTGCACAACAGTGGGCAAGATGGACCAATAGTCAAATGGCATATTTTATTCATTTATTTATTTATTGAATTTATAGCCCGCCCATCTTCCCGAAGGAACTCTGGGCGGCTTACACAGGGCTGAAGAATCAGCAATAGAACACAGATAGAACAAACAAATAACAAGAAGACAACAATATTAAAACAACTTTAGCACCCTAGCATAAAATGTCAATGGCTCAGGTCAGCGTAATTGAGCACAACGATGGCAGGAAGAAGAAGAAGAAGAAGAAGAAGAAGAAGAAGAAGAAGAAGAAGA
>JAHTLZ010000016.1:6947949-6965217 GCA_023846285.1 Phrynocephalus versicolor
AAGAAGAAGAAGAAGAAGAAGAAGAAGAAGAAGAAGAAGAAGAAGAAAACCTAAACTAAATCGCCAAAGGCCTTGCCAAAGCGCAAAGTTTTTAACGCTCGGCGGAAGGCCAGCAGGGACTCTGCAGAGCACACATCGCTTGGAAGGGTGTTCCAAAGGGAAGAGCCAGCCACTGAGAAGGCCTGGTTATGAGTAGAAGTTTTCCGGGTTTCTTTCGGGGTGGCGACCCGAAGTGTGTGCGCCCACAACTGCCGAACTGGATGGGCCGAGGTTGAGCGCTGGACGATCCGTTCTGACAGGTAGTCTGGGCCCAAGCCATGGAGGGTTTTATAAACTAAAAGCAAGACCTTGAATCCAATCCGGGATGCAATGGGTAACCAATGCAGGCGAGCCAGGACCGGGGTGATGTGGTCATGACGATGCACACCTGCCACCAGCCTGGCTGCCGCATTTTGCACCCACTGCAAACGCCGGAGGACAGTCAAGGGCAACCCCATGTAAAGAGCGTTGCAATAGTCCAACCTTGAGTTCACCAGTGCTTGCACCACTGTTCTCATCTAGGTATGGGCGGATCTGGGCAATTTGATGGAGATGATAAAAGGCGGTTCTGGTCACAGCCGCCACCTGGGCCTCCAAGGTAAGTGCCGGATCCAGAACCACCCAGAGATTCCGAACCCCATCCGCCAGCTGGAGAGAAACTCCCTCCAGGCTGGGGAGAGGGCCTCCATATCCAGAATGGGAGCCCCCAAAGAACATCACCTCCATCTTCTTGGGGTTGAGCTTGAACCTGTTGGCCCTGGTCCATGTCAAGACCGCGTCCAGGCACTGGTCGAGAGTCCTGACAGCTTCCACTGCAGCGGTGGAAAAGGAGAGATAGAGCTGCGTGTCATCAGCGTACTGATGACAGCAGACTCCAAATCTCCTAATGACCCCAGTCAGCGGCCTCACATAGATGTTGAACAGCATGGGAGAGAGAGACAAGCCCTGCGGAACCCCACAAGGGAGAATCCACGGGGCCAACAGCTCCCCACCATGCTGCACATACTGGGAGCAACCCTCCAAGAAGGACCGGCGCCAACTGCGAGCAGTGCCTCCGATTCCCACCTTGGAGAGCCGGTCCAGTAAGATACCGTGGTCGACGGTATCAAAAGCTGCTGACAAATCCAGGAGAACCAACAGGGTAGAGCAACCCCTGTCGGCCGCCCGGATTACGTCATCTTGCAGGGCGACCAAAGCTGTCTTGGTCCCCCGGCCCGGCCTGAACCTGGATTGGCACGGGTCAAGGCACTGCTGTTCCTCCAGAAAGGACTGAATCCGGATCACGGCCACCCTCTCGATGACCTTGCCCATAAAAGGGACATTGGCTATCGGACGATAGTTCACCAATTGGTCCGAAGCCAGGCCAGGTTTTTTAAGAATGGGCTTTACCACCATCTCCTTCAGATGGGAGGGGAAAAAACCCTCACTGAAGGAGGCAGTGGCGATGGCAGATGCCCATTCTGGCATACTCCCGCCGGCAGCTTTTATCAGCCAGGCAGGGCAAGGGTTGAAGGGGGTGGCCGCGGACCGGCAGTGGGCAATCTCCCTGGAGGCCTCCGAAGAGGAAACAGGCCCAAGCTCATCCAAACGAGGAGAGCGGGGGGGGTGCAGCAGCAGGGGATGGCGGGGGAGGGCTAGTGCAACCGAAGTCGAAGCCGGCCCAGATGGCCTCAATCTTGGATTGAAAAAAGACTGCAAAATTCTCACTACTGAACTCAGTAGAAGGAAGCCTCGCCAGACTAGGATTGGTGAGGTCCCGAACCACCCAGAAAAGCTCCGCCTGGCAGTTCAAGGCCCCACCAATTCTCAGGGAGTAATAGGATGACTTAGCTTCCGTGATCGCTCGGGAATAGTGCCTAGTCTGGATCACAACCACAATCTTATTAATTGCCGTCCGGCTTCTTCTCCAGCTGCTCTCCAGCCTTCTCTATTCCTGCTTCATTGCTCTCAGCTCCACTGTGAACCATGGCGAAGGCCGAGCTCTGCATCGGAGAAGGCGCTTGGGGGCGATCCGGTCGACAGCGTGGGCAGCTGTTTCAAAACATTGGTTAGAGCATCAGTCAAGCCACGAGGGAGCTCCCTGAAGGCATCCCGGAACCGGGCGGGGTCCAGAAGCCTTCGGGGGCGGGCCAACACAGGAGGCCGGAGGTCCCCGCGGGGAGGGGCAGCAATCGACAGAGAGAAAGACAGCAGGTGATGGTTTGACCATGACACAGGCAGAGAACCAATGTCCCCTACCTCCAGATTGAAATCCCTCGACACGGAGGTAAAAACCAAGTCTAGGGTATGCCCTGATCTGTGAGTGGAACATGAAACATGGTGGGATAGGCTCATGGAGGTCATGGACTCCATGAATTCCAGAGCTGCACCAAATAGCTCACCACCAGCCTGCACACTGAAGTCCCCAACAACCAATAGGTGAGGGGATTTCAAAAGTGCCGCCGCGATGAACTCTGAGAGCTCTGGAAGGGATTGTGCTGGGTTGCGGGGAGCGCGGTAACCCAGCACAATGCCAAATCTATCCCGCTGTCCCACCAACAGGTGAAGGCATTCTAACCCCTGACTAACCAGTGTCGAGGCCCTGCTGACATGAAGAGAGTCTCTGTAAACAATGGAGACCCCTCCCCCCTTCTGACCCTCCAACCTGCCCATCCCCTGTACCAGAAACCAAGGGGGAGGGCACAGCTGGGTGAGCCACACACACCACTCTGCACCCACCCAGGTCTCGGTAATGCAGGCCAGGTCGGCCCTCCCGTCAATGATGGAATCGTAAATGACAGGGATTTTGTTATGGACCGACCTGGCATTCATAAGGAGGCAGGACAGGTTGGAGGCGCTGGTGGGATGGCTCCGGGACATGTGGCAGTGAGCCGGGGGGTCAGAACGTGGGACAGGCAAGAGATGCCTGACCCTAGTTGTTCTCACCCGACTAACCCCTCAGCTCCAAGCGTATCGTCCACAGCCCGACACAGTCGGAATATGAGTCCCTGCCAACATGGAGAAGAAGGGGGGGGAATTGGTACAGCAACAACTAAGAGTAAAAAAATAACAATCAATAAATACCTAATGCAAAATAGTAAAAAACAGAGTAAATAATACAAAATTATACTAAAATAATAAAAGGCATGACATAGGCACTAAACCAGGAGCAGATGAAATAAATAGGGGGAAGAGGGGGGCGGAAAGCTTGGGACAAACCAAAGCAAATGAAACAGCATGGGCCATCCGAGTCCGGTATCTCAGGCAGGTCAAAAATTCCCTAGGACTGCCACTCAGTTCTAAGAGAGCTGTGGGACTTAGATGGAGTGAAAATGTCCAGACACACCTCTCCGAGAAAGGGCCGCACATCGGCCCAGGAGTACCTGCAAGCCAGAGCCTGTAGAGATCAGGACAGGTGGCTCGGTGGTGGCCCTCAAACCGGGGTAAGCAGCCTCTAGGCTCGATTGATCCTGGTGTAGGCCCACACTGGGGTGGCAGAGAGCCCAGATCAAGGTCTGTAGACTGCTCTGGCAAGCACATGA
Organism: Phrynocephalus versicolor; assembly: GCA_023846285.1. Classification (NCBI taxonomy): domain Eukaryota; kingdom Metazoa; phylum Chordata; class Lepidosauria; order Squamata; family Agamidae; genus Phrynocephalus; species Phrynocephalus versicolor. The sequence continues at coordinate 6,951,510 of JAHTLZ010000016.1, forward strand.
AGGTGGGGAATGCGCCGGCAGTCGGTCTGCCGCCCGATCTCCGGACCCTGTCCCCATGAGCCACCAGCACTCGCGGACAGGGGAGAAGGGTGCCAGCGGCCGGTCTGCTGCCCGAGCTCCAAGTCCCCCACTGGGCGCAACAGGCTGACAGAGGACGCCAAGGCAGCGGTGAGACTGAACCACCACCCGAGCTCCAAACCCCGCTGCAGAGCACGGCCACATGATGGAAAAGAGGGTGCCAGGATCCATGGGGGCACGGCAGTGCGAAACCCCCACGCAGACCTGCCGACCGAGTCCAAAGTCTGCATAGGGTGCGGCGACACACTGATGGAAGGGCGGTCGATGACCGGGTGGGAATCAGATGAAACAGGAAGGAGAGGAGGGGGGAACCCCCGACGGCTGAACCACTGCCCGACCGCCAACCCCCCCCCCCCCCCGCGAACAAGCCGCCCCGTTGGACAACGACCGACTCCGGCCACAGCCGAGCTCAGCCACCATACCATGGAGAAACCAGCACGGCGGTTCTCCATCCAACCCCAAGTGGGCACAGGAGGAGAAGAAAGATGATGTAAAAATGGCGGCGGCAGCAAGAAGCGGCAGGAGGCGATGCCGTCTGCAGTCTCCATGGCCGACGCGACCTCTAAAGTCTGAGCCACTCCAGAACCGCTTCCCAAAAGACCCCCAGAGTAAGACAAATGGGGGGAGGGAGGAGGGGTGCCCAGGTATCCAGTACCGTGTCTCGGCGCTAGTCTCGGAGTCTCAGAGTCTCAGCATATCGGCGTCTAGATACTGTAGTTTGAGTGCACCCGCAGGACTCTCTCAAGACTCGGTGAGCCCCCTTTGATCCCCCCTCTAGCCCACAGAGTCACCCCGAAAGGCCCATGCAGCAATTAAATAAAAATAAATAGCGAGGCAGCGCAATAAGAGTAAAAAATTGCAAGGGCGCAGTGCAGAAACAGGAGCCGCTGTCACCCGCCATCTTTGCAGATGCTTTTCTTAGTATTTGACTGTAACAAAATCTAAATACAACCTCTTCATTTCTTCTGGTATAAAGACCTGGCACTACAACTAAACTACACTGCAGTCACACAGCTTTTGGTTGAATATCAGGAAAAACTTCCCGAATGTTAGAGCAGTATGGCAATGGAACCAATTACTGAATATCAAGAGGTGGAGAGCGCTCCAACACTGGAGGCATTCAAGAGACATCTGGACAACCACCGGGCAGATATCCTTTGATTTGGGCTCCTGCATGAAGCAGGGGGTTGGACCTGATAGCCTTGTAAACCCTTCCAGCTTCACTATTCTATGGTTTTCTTATGATCTCAGAAAGGATAGAGGGGCAGGAAGGAATCTCATTTGTGAATGGTGTTCCAGATTATAAAAAAAAAAAAATCATGAGAGAGAGAGAGAGGTGGGGGAAGATAGATGCCAGCTTTCATGGACATTCTAGTTTTTGGTAGTTATTAGAGGTGGGCGCCCCCTCAGTTTGTTTTGTTTAATCTCGTATGATTTTTTTAAAACACCGGATCAGGTTGTAAAAAAATTATTATTATTTTTTAGCGGCCGTGGGCCGGTTCCGCAACCCGTGGGTAGGTTCTGTGGCCTGTGGGCTGGGTCCAGTGCTTGTGGCCAGTACTAGGGCTGCGCGCCAGATTAGGTGGTTCCCCCCCCCCCCCAAGAGTTGACTGCACGGCTCCTGGGGCCGTGTCGGCACTGATTTTATTTTTATATTTTTTTCTTTATTTTAGGGCGCCAACCCAGCCATCTCTGTGGCTGAGTTGGCACTCCTTTTTTATTTTATTTTTTATTTTTTTACTGCTAACCATGTGGCCTGCACTACAGCTGTAGCATGGGCCGGTCAGCTTTTCCCCCCTGATCGCCCCTCCCTGCAGCCAGGAAGACTGGATCTCCAGGACCAACACCAGGTAGGAGAAATCTCCGGCGCCACCATTAATGAAATGAACCGAACTGAACCAATTCATTTCATTTCCTTTCATTCTAAATCCACTCTGGGGTTCATTATTCACTTTGTTATGTAATAAAATGAATAACAAATTATTAACTAATTATTATGGGGGTTTGAGGTTTTTTTTGTTTGATTTTTTTCGTCCAGAAGTGCCTTCATAGGTAATTACTCAAGAACTGTTTCTGTCTGGCTCTACAATCATCCCCCACCATTTCGCAGTTCATATACTGCTGCCCCGGTATATTGTGGAACCCTGAGGCAAGCTGCATGGGCCTTTGTGGCCTCCTGTACTTACCCCACACCTGGTGCTGACTCTTTCTGTCATTTTATCTTAATTACTATAAGGTTTGCAGATTGTCCTTTTCTGGTTTTGACATCTTTGCAAACCGTTTCTGTTACACCGACTCCAGACTGCGCTAAGTGGCATTTACTTTTTCTGAATGATAATTTTGAAATCTCCCTTCTCAGAGTTGTCACCTCCCTTAAACATATCTTGAGTACTCCAAGATGACAAAGAAGGGAGACCTCGCTCAGATGAAGAAAAAAAATAACTTTACACCATATTTTGGGAGGAGACAGATTACATCAAGCTAGCTATTCCTAAAAATTGAAGCTGACAGCGGCTGAACAGCCACTTGTCTGAAGAAAACAGGCAAGTTTTTACAACTGTATCATGCTTTAACTACTAGGAAACTTGATCAAGATGGTCAGCAGATTTTCTAGGTGCCTGTATGATGGCAGCAGGGCTCCATGCTGTAGTCTAATGGCTAATTAGGTTGTCTGTCTTCCCTCTGTGTGTGGTTGTGTGTGTGTGGTTGTGTACAGAAATTATCTTGGAGCAATTCTATAAAGACAGGCAGCCTAGTGCCAGAAGTGATATGCAAACATGCATATCACTTTGTCATGGGCCAATTAGGTGCAATATTTCAGGACAAAGAGGGTTAAGGGTCAAATAGCTTTTGACAACACGAATCAATTGGAATTTGATTTTGGAAGGCACTTATTGTGCCGCGACTATTTTCAGCTGCATTTTGCAAAAGCAATTTATATTGCTTTGGAATTGCTGGCATTATAACTGAATGCACGCTCCCAAGTATTCTAGAGCAGGGCAAGGAAGTAATAAGCTCTCAGTGTAGTTCAGCAGCAGGACTGCAGCTGGATATTGCTTTCGATGCCAAGCATTTCATTATCAGACACATACTGACCAATTGGGCAGAAGGGCTGAGAAAAGCAACAAAAATAGTCAGGGAACTGAAGAGAAAGATTCACAACCAAGAAAATATGGCTACGTGAACCTACGGTGAAACATAATCAACCTATCTCAGTCTTCCAAATGGATTAATTATTGCCCCACCCACCCCGCCCTCTCTCTCACACACACACATCCAATGTACAGTACTATTTCCAAGGTGCACACTGACAAAATACATGGAATTTAGGTTTCAGAAAATATTCAGAAATATTAGTCATACAACATACTCTCATTCACAAAGCATTAACCAATATAAAATTCATCAGTAGGAACACAGCCCAGACTACATTTATGGGTGGGGTGGGATGGGGTAGGGTTCATGTTTTTTGGCTACTCTACTTAAGCCCAACCAAGCAAAGATTACTCTAATTCTATTAATAGACTGTATGAAAAATAAAATAAAAGTAAAAACACACTACATGAATCAACAGAAGACAGGTGAGCATCTGAGGGGAAATAAAGTGTTGCTACATCAACCATGGAAATTGTGATGCCACTACCAATTCTGATGCCAACATGGAAAGGTCCACATTACTTGTACAATCTATTTGACATAATATATACACATGGTAAAGAGCAGGACCTGCAAAGTGCATTTTTAAAAGCTTGGCAGCCGCATGTGACTATAACATACAGCAGGGATGTCCAACTTTGAACAGGTCTACTTTTTCCAGACGAAAGTCCCTGAGGGCTACTACACTAAACCCTGTACTTATGAATTTTATCTCTTCTGAGCATATGCTCATAAGTAAAAAAAAAAAAAAATTGTAAGTAGAGCAGCGGTTTCCCATAGGAACACATTGAAAACCAATTAATCCTTTCTGGAGGGAACATATTTCAATGCATTCCTATGGTAAGGCTGACCATGCACATGCTTCCCTTACACCCACTCGAGCTGGTGTGTATGGGTGCAAGGGAGGCGCGTGCATGCTTGCACAGATCACCCCTTCGACTTGCCCAGGTTGCTGGAAGACTTTTTTAAAAACGTACACTTTTCCTCCCAACCCACCCGGGGCCTGACTTGACTCTACTTCTCCTCCTGTTTTCCCCCTTCTCCCTTCCAGCCCTCTCGCTGCCACTGCTGCTGCTGCCCATAGCTCTCACTCACCTCTGCCATGTTCTCTGTGCAGCTGGGATGGGCCGAGCCAGCAGCGGGGCAATCACATTGCCACGGCAGCACAAGGAGGAGGGAATGGCTGAGAAGGGGAGCAGGAGGAGCGGCAGGTCACAGTCTCTGTGAGGCAGCTGTGGGGTGAGAGGAGGAGGAGGAGGAAGGAAGGGTGGGAGGAGGGAATTCTCTGGGGGGAGAAGAGGGGGACGTCATCATGCAAAGGAGGTGGGCACACCCATGACCCTGCCCCTCGATGTCCCCTCCCCTTCCTCCGCTCTGCACCAACAACTCAATTGGTCACGAGACAGTGGTGTGCCAATCATCTGGCCGGTAGGGAGAGCAGGGGACAGTGCCATGGCTCTTGAACTGCCCTGCTAGGATGAGAGACAGTCGGCTGGCAGATCCAGAGGTTTTCTGGGGGAGTGGTGGTCCTTGGGTTGGGGGAGGTAGAGGTGGAGAACTTATCCCCTCACATTTTTAATTGATGGCTGGCGGGCTACTTTTGAACCCTTCACGGGCTACTGGTAGCTCCCAGTCTACCTGTTGGGCAGGCCTGACATACAGGATATAAGTATATTCTAAATATGAGTGGATTAACACACCAGTTTGGAAGTGCAGGCTTAAATAGAATAAGGCTATCTGAATTCCAGCATTTGTTTCACTAATTTTGGCACCACGGTTTTCTCTCATGCAGATCATAATTGTTTTAATACAGTTTTTTTTCCAAAGCTTTATTGCTCTAGTGGCATTTTCCTTCTTGTTTCTTTTCAGTAAATTGTTCACAAACAATGCAGGGGCCATTTGTTAATGTTCCATAACCCAACAATTGATCTAAACATCTCTGATATTATGTCTCATGGCCAGCTGGCAGCAAAAGTCACCCAGTACTACATTTTATGCATATCAACCCATACCGTGGCAGAGCCTTTATGAGAAATCTAGTAGCAAACACAAACATTAGTTTGCATGAGCATGTATAAAGCTGACAGCAGGGCTGTGATAATCATTAGATTTCTGATTTATGTTGTATTGCTTTTCTAATTGCTTGTAAACTGCCTCAAAATGATGGTGAGAAGTAGGTGATTTAAAAAAACAAGATGCCTAACAACACAACTGTTTCATAAAGGAATCCTCACGTGATCCTAGAAGTTGTGCAATATTTTCCCGGATAACTTCAAATGATGAAAAAACTATCAAAGAAAGAGGACTGCATCTAATAATTTGGTTGCAAAGCTGACATGGGGCAGGGACAGAGAGCCTGCCCATATTTTATCCAGGTCTAAAAAAAGATTCAGTCCAATAGTACCTTTGAGCACAAAGAAAGTTCCTTCCCACCTATGGCAGAGACAAGTGTTGGTCTTCCCACCCATCACCCAGCCTTGCCAGGCTAATGTAACCAAAGTACGGGTTACTTTCAGGTATAGACTTTGTTTGTCAAATACCCTGTTGGGCCTTGTGGACCGGGAGAACTTGTATAAATCAGATCAGGCCATTGGTGTGAAAAGCCAAAAGAGCAGAGAGAAAGGAGTGATGGATGGCTCTTTGTAGCTTTCAGTTCCATCCTAAGGCAGTGAAAAACAAATATGCGTAACAAGAATGCAGAGCTGGGAACGGGGTGGATGAAAATAACTTTTAGATGGAAGTACAAAACAAGGTCGCAATATAGATGACAAACTTCTCCAACTCTTCATCTCCTCCACCATGTCTTTCTCTTCTGGGCACTAACAGCAGACCTTGTATGGAGAATTAAGGCTATTTTTGGTAATAAGGGCTACAAAGAAAAATCCCTGTTCTGCTACCATTCCTGCATAGATATCTGGAACAGCTTTCTGGCTACATACAGTCACAAAACTTCTGGGTGCACAACTGTGCCCCCCCCCCTTTGTGTGCAAGGAAGCACCAAAAGGTTCCTTAGAGAGGAGGGGATCACAATTAACTAAGTGTAATTTAATTAACAAAAGGGTCAGATTCCAAGTGTGGTCTTTTTACTGCTTGTCATATCATGACCAACCTGGGAACCTGGGGGAATAATGAATAAATCCATAGCAGTGAAAAACAAGAACTTTTCTTAATATTACCCTAAATTGTCTCAGATCCTGCCTTCTGAATGAGGAAGTCTTCCTGTTAGGCAGCCTCGATATCAAAATTAAGTGTAAGCAGCCATTACCTGTTTGACTTCCACCACATCAAACAGCCACCCACTGGCTAGTTGACTCCCACCAAGCATAACACATTTTACTCTACTAATTATATGGCAGGTGTGGGGAATCTCCAGCCTATGGGTTGATATGGCCTCTGGGATTTCCCCATCTTGCCTTCAGCTTCATCAGCTGTTATCTCTAATCACAGGGTATTTAATGGTATTTAACCTTTTTGTAAGCCTGCTGCAAAATAAGCCGTAAATTTTTGCAGGCATACTGCAAGCTGCTGCACTGAATTCAGCTGGGTGCTTTGAAGATGCCTTGGGGACAAGAAGCAAAATCAGGTGGGAGAAGACCAATAGACACTTGGCCAATGATGACAGAATCCTTTTAGCCCTGAAGATATTCAGCATCCCAATGAGCTCTGCTTTCTACTGCTCCTTCTTACACACAAAGCTATTTCTGTAGGATCCCACACAGGACATATTCCTAGCTGTCCCCAGAAATACCTGGTAGCGAATTTAAGATGCCCTGCATGTGCTTGACCAACAGCATGTGGATCTTCACTGGGGATGTGCATCCATGGGCAAGAGAAGAGGACTTTGATGGTTCGTTATATGATAGCGGCCTACCTCTGTGTGAAAATGAAGTATCACGTGAGATAAGAGATGGGCATGAACCAAGGAAATGTTGGTTGGTGATGGTTCATGAACCACACATTGGGACTTTTGGGAGTGGTAGAATGTCCCACCACCACCACCACCACCACCACCACATACACGTAAGTTAAGGATGCCATGTTCAAAGCACGTCTTCAGATGATTCTCGTTCCTACCCTTTCCAGGTTAGAGACCCCAAAAGCAGGTCCCTCCAGGAAAGCACTGTTTGGTTAGGTTTTTTTCTATCATGTTACCTGAGGCCAAGCTTCTTGTTCTTTTGATCCAGGCTGTTGCAGCCAGTGATCTACTGCAACCAAAGGTAAAGGTAAACTCCCCCCCCCACATGCATGCTAGTCCTGTTTGGCTCTAGGGGTGGTGTTCATCTCCATATTCAAGCTGAAGAGCCAGTGTTGTGCAGGTCCATGGCCACATGGCTGGAATGTCTGTGAAGTCATCCAAGTGAGTTTATCTGGAAGTTGAGTCATGGCTACTGGACTTTTTCTTTTCTTTTCTTTTCTTTATTTTTTGAGAGAGAGAGAGAAACGTTTCGCTGTTCATCCAAACAGCTTCATCGGTCTGAATACAGATAGTGCAAGTCCTCCATCTTATAGTCAGCTTTGACCTCTTGTCACCCTGGTCTGAATTAACATAAGAACATAAGAACATAAGAACATAAGAAGAGCCATGCTGGATCAGGCCAAAGGCCCATCTCACAGTGGCCCCACCAGATGCGTTTGGGAGTGCATGAGACTAGATATCTGTCTCCTGATACCACTCCCCTGTATCTGGCCCTTGAAGTACCCCAGTTTTAAGCCTGGAGATTACACATCTCCATCATGGTTTGTAACCTGTGATGGACTTTTCCTCCAGGAATCTGTCCAATCCCCTTTTGAAGGCATCCAGACCAGATGCCATCACCACATCCTGTGGCAGGGAGTTCCATAGACTAACAACGCGCTGGGTGAAAAAAATATTTTCTTTTGTCTGTTCTTACTCTCCCAGCCCTCAATTTGAGTGGATGTCCCCTAGTTCTGGTATTTTGTGAGAGGGAGAAGAGCTTCCCTCTATCCACTTTACTCATGCCCTGCATTATTTTGTACATCTCAATCATATCCACCCTCAGGCGCCTTTTTTCCAGACTAAAGAGGCCCAAATGTTTTAGCCTTTCCTCATAAGGGAGGTGCCCCAGGCCAGTAATCATTTTGGTCGCTCTCTTCTGCACCTTTTCCAGTTCCACTATGTCTTTCTTGAGATGCGGTGACCAGAATTGTACACAATACTCCAGGTGCAGCCTTACTATTGTTTTGTATAATGGCATTATAATGTTGGCTGTTTTATTTTCAATCCCCTTTTTGATAATCCCTAGCATGGAATTGGCCTTCTTCACCGCTGCCACACATTGGGGAGACACCTTCATGGAGGTATCCACCAACACACCAAAATCTCTTTCCTGATCTGTCACGGATAACTCAGAGCCCATGAGGTGACAGATAAAGTTTTGATAGTGCTCATAAGATATTTTGAATTAGGCTCATAAGATGAACTATGGCCTGAATAGGCTCGTTAGGGAGACAATAGTATCCATAGCCTTAAGGTGAACAATGGCCTAAGGTGCTGAAACCTATCAAGAATGGGTTGTTAGCTATGGCCTTGGTGGTGAAGGCTTTTTGATTTGTCTGGGTACTTTGGAAAGCACAGCCTGATAAGTAGCAGTTTCACCTTCCTGCTTTTTACCGCAGTACCTATTTATCTACTTGCATTTACATGCTAGGTTGGCAGGAGCTGGGGTTAACAGCAGGAGCTCACTCCACTGTGTGCCACCCGGGATTCAAACTGCCGAACTGCCAGCTTTGCAGCCAACAGTTTTGCGTGCCTTAGTCCAATTTGAAGCCCTGGGACCTTTTGGGACAAGAAGGACTATGAGGTTCACTGAAGCCTCAGGCTTCCTTTTCCCTGTTGGTGTAATCCTCACAAAAGCTGGGGTGGAGGGAGAGGGAGTGAAGGATGATCTTTCCCAGGCATGTTTCTAAGAGCTATCTCTGTGACAGTGCCAAGCATTTAGGAATAGGCCATTGGCAGCCGTTAGCTTTACAGAAAAATGGACCCTCATTTGTTGACATGGGCTAATTCTGCTGCTGACATTTTTGGGCTCTCCTTAATGCAGATGGCTATGGGGACTGGCATGATGAGCTCCTTCATGTCCAAAATTTCTACTACACCACATGTCTGAATACAATAAGACACCCAGTAAGGCCATTTACAAGCCTACAAAGACTTATCAGGTCTAGGAGAGCACTTTGTCAACTTTTTTTGTTATTATTATTTTTGCAATTTGTGTAAAATGGCTCTGGGACTATGCAAAACTGATGTGCTTTCTCATTAAGAAGCATTGCAAGCCCATAAGCATACACACACACACACACACACACACACACACACACACACACACACACAGACGCAGAACAGAGAACACAAAATAACATCAGAAAAGTGTCTGATGCTTCCAATTTTCCTTGTCCATGGAACAAAGCAGCAGCCCGTTTGCACACAGTTTGCACAAAACGATCTAGGTAAGAGCATCAGAAAATGTATTGCCTTTTTTAGGTTGGAGCTGCTGGGGGGCGGGCAGGGACAGGACAAGTAGGAAAACATAACTTCAATTCCGCATCCTTGACCGTAAGGTCGAGAAAAAGCAAGAACACAAAGCCCATAATTCTGCCTACATTGATTTCTGCTATTTCCGTGTCAAACACACTTTCATCTTTCTGAAGACCACTGAGATACGGCTGTCTTAATGAGGATGTTGTGGGGAAGTCTTGTTTGGGTCCTTGAGGGCTTTTGGAGTGCTGATATGAGAGCCCTAATTAATGGCAGAAGACGCTACTGCAGACCTGCCCTCATTATGAAGCACTGCCAGGCGGAAGGAGCAAGCGTATTGGCTCAAACATGCATCTGCTGGAGATTCAAAGCCCACTTGAGTTGATTTTAAAGTGTTGGGCACCCTGACCTCATCAAATGCATTGCCTATTAGCTTTTCTCTTTAGCAAATGTTAACCAGGAGATGAAAGAAAATGCAACCATCTTTGGTGTAAACTGAGAACTGGAGCAGAAAATAGATCACAAAGCACAGCTTCTCTCTCTCTCTCTCTCTCTCTCTCTAAAAAAATATTATACAGTATGGCAATAATGCTGAACAAACCTGCAGGGAAGACACAAAGGTTATCTCGCAAAGTAATTTGATGAAAAGCAATCTCGTAAGTAATTTGATGAACAGCAAAGCAGCTATTGTTTACGCTCAGGCTGCTGAAATGGTGATAGCAAAAAGGACTCCAGAAAATACTTCTCAACCTTGCCCCGTAAAAACAGAAACTGGTTACCAGATCAGACCTATGATGTACAATCCAGACAAAACCAAGCCTGGATTTATGTTAAGGGCTAGTATCTCTACATTATTAGATATTTTAAATATTTTATGGGAGACATGTTGAAACCTGTCAAACTGGGTGGGCAGTCTATGCTGGAAATCCTGTGACTTAGCATAGTAAATCACACTAGATGAGGCCCAGTGAATCAATGGAAATTTGGTGAACCAAGTCCTCTGTTAGTTCCAATGATTCAAATAGGCCTGGTCTAGTTGTGTCGTACCATGTTAAGCAACAGTCTTTCTGTTAGGTTTTCTGAAGCCTGAGACGCGGACAAGCTGCAACTGAAAGATTTCTGAAAAGAATTATCTCACTGTAGAATAATCACATGTGTTGTGGTTTGTATTTAAGAGGAATGTTTGAGCCTGCTCTCCTCCTTCTCCTCCCTTTGTCTTACTGTTACTCTGCTGGGTGGTGTCGGCATTTGTAAGAGAGCTCTACGCTAAAATAAATCCTAGCTTGTCTTTTGAAGAAATAATTACGCATTTGCAATAAATACTCATCAATTTTTTAGTGTTTTCCATCCGGTCTGGGCCGGGCGTTGGGAGACACCCGTGCACGGAAATGCTTTAAATCGCGCAAAGTGGGTAAAAATGAATAACGAATTAACGAACCAATGAAACAATTTTTATGAAAATTCGCAAAAAAATGAAATGAAACGAACCGGACCTCACAACGAAACGAAGTGAAACATCATTTTTTCAATTCATGCTCATCTTTAGTTTACAACTCTTTCACTGTGCATGGTTTTTAAACTCTGAAAAGAGGGATGTTCTCGACAGCCCAGTGGAAGTGTACTGGACCTGAACAATAAAACCTCATACTTTCAACCAATGTTCATGTCATTTTTCTCAGATTCAGATGTCAAATCACAACTTCATCCCATCATATTGATGAAGAAAAGTGTACAACGGGATTTTTGGGAAAGTTCTTGATAGAAAGTGGAAGGCAAACAAAGGAAAGTGTGCTGCTTATGTGCCAACCCCATAGCATTTAAAGCATGCAGGGTTCTTTACCAGTTAATTATGCAATCCACAGTGAGCAGGGTACTCATTTTATTGACCTCAAAAGGATGGAAGGCTGAATGAACTTTAATGCAACACTGGGTCATGACCACAGTTTTGGCGGCAATACAGCCCCTTAACCATTGTACCATGAGACTTTGTGTACACAGGCAAGTGATTAAAAGGTACATTGATAAATTAAAAACTGAAAAAAATGTACTGAGATAATCTCCTTTTATTTCTACTGACAACTTAAATGACTAACACGGAGCTTGAAATCCTCTTTGTCTTCAGGCAACTTAAAAGTTTTGCTGTCATAAGTGTGCCAGGTGTTATGCCCAGGAAATGAGGACTACTGCATTCATTTGTGCAATCAGCCCCTCCCCTGTTAAATAGAGCAGCACTGCTTCATGCACTGTTACTTCTGCCATGCTGGAAGTTGCAGACCCTGTGCCACAGCTTCACATTATGCACATGGAATTGCAGAACAGAATTGCTGTTGCTTTATTTTACAGAGCAATCATGGACCACAGCTCACCTCATTAGGCACATATATGATGGCTCATGACAACAACCACCACAACAACTTGTAAGTCTTTAAGGTGTCACAAAATACTTATTTGGTTCTGCAGACTAAGTTGGTTATGCCCTGGGAATTTCTGAAAAATAACCTCAAAAGCTTTCAGCAAGGTTAAATGTGCAGCCTACACAATTTCTGAATTCATTCTTGAGTGCAAGATTCTGCAAATGACCTCCCACCCTCATCTCTTCCCACAATCGCTCACTGGTCTAAAAAAAAAAATAAAACAAATCAAAAACATTTCTTTTTGCTTAGCAACCTGGTACATGTTTATTCAGAGGTAAATTTAACTGAGTTCTATGAAGATAATTCTGGAAGTTGTTGATCTAGGACTGCAGTTTAAGCTCCAATTCTGTGCATATTTACATGAGAATAAATGCCCCTGAAAACAATGGGGCACTTCCAAGAAAATATGATCAGAACGGTGCTACAGTATTAGACTGTAATCCTATAGGCTTTCTGGTAGTATATCCTACAGAACAAAATGGAGCTTCCACATAAGATATGTATAAGATTTTGCTGTTTGTGGACATTTTGCATCTCATACATTTAACATTTATTGAGCTCAACTGTCCTACCTATCTCCCCTTCTTCCGAACGTGAGGAAGCTTTCCAAAAGAAACAAAAAAGCTGCACGATTGCACAGGAAAAATCACTAGAACAAAGCCCGAGTTTTTCACAGCTCTAACAAGCTTGCCTCTCTTGATCTATATGCATAATGCATGAAAACCACCAATCAAATAATGGTGGGTGAGAAATTTGCAACTTCAAGAAATTAAGGCACATTCAAAAGGAAGAGGAAATGAATATATTAAAATAACAGGAGAGAATCCTAAATGCTGAACAATAATCTCATAAACATTCTCACCCTATCCAATAAACATTCTCAGCCTATCCAAAGCCCTACCTGGCTCTTGCCAGCAATACAGAAACATGGAAGAGACATTTCCTGCCATTGATATGGGATTGGTAGAAATTCTATCCAATATGGTTCAGCTATGGCCTCCGTTTATCACCTCCTTCCTTACTGCCCACAGGAACATTCATCACACACACCTGAACATATGCAGCCTAGGCTCACTTTGGATGTTGAGCAGAGCCAGGCCTGATAAAGGGATCTTGATGGGAAACCACCAGGAAATCTCAGCATCTCCAAGAGGTCCTATGAAAGAATCCAGCCTGAGGAGCACTTCCTAGTCAGAAGTGTGGCAATCATGAAATGATCAATAGGCTGACAACATAAGGCAATTTCTTACATCCCTGCGCTCCAACACGCGGCTTCCCCTGACTTCCCAAAGATTGAGATCTCACTTCAAAAAGAAATTACTGTGAAAATACCACTGCAATAGAGAGACCAGGAGATGAGGAGGAGGAGGAGGAGGAGGAGGACGATGACGACGACATTCTCCCCCGCTTTTTTCTTAGCGTCTGTCCCACCTGGTCATGGGTTCACTGTTCTTGTTTGATGATTTATTTATTTATTTGTATTTGTATCTGTTAACAACCCGATTTTCCCAAAGGACCTCTGGGCAATGTACAACATGTTGCAAAGACAACTTGCTCAAACATA
>JAHTLZ010000016.1:6965227-6985029 GCA_023846285.1 Phrynocephalus versicolor
CTCTGGGCAATGTACAACATGTTGCAAAGACAACTTGCTCAAACATACAAACACCATACATAACGGATCAGATACAATAATAAGAAAATAATAGTTGATAATAATAATATGATATGCTATATTACTATAGTAATATAGATGATGATAAATAAATAAATAAATAAGCTTTGAACTCAAGACCTGGAAGTGACGCCATGGATCATAGGGTCCAGTCCCTGTCAAGGAAGCACAGTGGAGAACTGAACTCCCAACTTCTGGTTCTGCAGCCAGAGATCTAAGCCATTGAGGTATCCAGACTGGTTCTATGAGATCCTATGGCTCTTGGGATGCTGGGGTTTTTTTCCCCTTGCAGGCTCTCTTTTGGTTTTTTTCCTATGATTCTAATAGATACTAGCATAAATTTTGTTAGAAAAGATGGATCCCATTTCTTTTATGACTAATTTAATACCTGTGAACTTGGAAACTCACTACTAGCAGGTGCGAAAGACTGAGAGGATGGACCTGTGATGCTAAATGGATAAATGAATGAATGAATAGAATAGAATACGACCAGCAGGTGAGTTTCTACTTGGTTTTCCTCCCTGGGACCCCAATTGCCATCCAAATAACTCCTAATTAATATACCTGGTGCAGTCATTTCATGTTTATTGCATCGGATCAGCTTGACAGCCTACCAGCTGCTTCAGTGTTATTTTTGCCATCATGGCAGAAACAAATATCAAGTGCCTATTTGGTAACGGTTCCAGGAGTACTTTAGCCTGCTATTTGCTTCTTTGGCACCCTGGCTCTAACCTTTGGCATATGGCTACACATGCTTGGAGTGCCTTTACTCCAGCCTCTTTGGCTTTCATTCTTGGTTTGAATATACCAGTCGATGTGCTCTGACCAAAGCTTCCATCCTTCTGCCCGCCAGAGCATGGCTGCTGCCAAAAAGGTCAATTCTGCTTTGGGAAATGTACCATGTCCTCCCTGTCCTGTTGACCTTGCAAACAAGAGGATCCAACCAAGCTGAAAAGAAGGCAGATATTTCTCTTATTCTGGAAATCATTTCACCATGAAGATAATGTGGGGCTTTGATTTTTAAGATCTTTGGGAAACTATCAATGCTAGAACATACAACATGCAGGCATTTCATTTCTTTTATTTTTATATATACAGAATTACATAATTCATTACGTTAGTGCTGCATCCCTATCTCAGTCAAATTAGTCAGAGTCCTTCACAACCATACTTTGTAGATCAAGTTGGTTTATGATATAAAACATAATTTAAGAATTCTGCTTCCCAACTCTGAAGATACTGGATGCCTGGAATGGAATGTAGATCATGTCACAGGTAGACAGGCAAAGCCAGTGGTATTTGCATCTGAAGGGAGATGTTACAAAATGTTGACAATCCCTGATGTACAGCATATTTGTGCCTGGCCCAGACTGGTACTGGCAAGTTTAAACTGGTCTTGAGCCCAATGTTCTTCACTTCGAATTCCGTGGGTACTCATGGCTGAAAAGGAGTCTGAAACCTCTTTGGTTATTCTAAGAACCCATCAGGGGAAATTGTGGGTGGATGAGATTGGGGAAAGAGACTTAGCATCTTTAGCAGAATTCCTCTTGAAGGCCGATGGATCACATTTTCCCCAAGACGTCTTTATGATAAAATACTAGTGGTAGTGAGATGAACTTTAGTTTAAAACTATAGCTTTGTAACAATAATTTAAATTATTGTTAAATTATTATGCCATTAAATAATTTAAATAATTTAAATTTGTAACAATAATTTAAATTCAAATAATCAAAACAAAATGTAGCTTTACAGCAAATGCTGGGTTTAGCATGAAAGAAAATGGAACTTCCATGGTAATAAACCTTATGAATGTTGACATTGGGGGAGTGGGCAAACCAGTGGCAAATGAGCTTCAGCATTAGCAAGTGCAGAGTGATGCATGTTGAGGCAAAAAAAAAAACCCAATGACATTTATAAACTGATGAGGTCTGAACTCTCTGCAACAAACCAGGAAAGGAACCTTGGTGTCCTGGTGGAGAGCTGAATGAAAGTATCAACCCAGGGTGCCACAGCAGTGAAAAAGCAAACTCAATGCTAGGGATCATTAGGAAGGGTATAGAAAATATGTCAGAAAGTGTCATTTTGTCTCTTTATACATCTGTGGTGGAGTACTGTGCACAGCTCTGGTCACCATACCTCCAGAAGGATATTATGGAAATAGAAAATGGGCAGAGGAGTGTAACGTAATCCAGGGAAAGGTTTTTCTGAGGACTCTTCTAACTTCCGTTGTAGATTCTCTGTCTTGAAAGAATGTAAGCAAATTGTGTGGAAACCAACATGTGAACTCTGATTGGCTATGGAATACCATGTGATCATTTTTCCCAGGCCATGGACGGACTATTGGAGTTATGCTGAGGAGAGAAGGAAGAGAGAGAGCTCCGTTCTTCTTGGCTAGCGAATTCCTTTGCTTGGACTTTTCAAGGTGTGATATTATAAATAGGCAGAGGCTTTTTGCCTCTTAGATCATAGGGTTTAGAATAGCAATATGTAAATAGAATAGGGTTTCATCTAATTGTTTTCAAATTAGTTATATTACTGCATAAATCTCTGTAACAGAATAAAGCTTTTTAAGAGCTATACATTTGCCTGATCACCTGATTCTTTAAGGTAAGAATGTTTATACCTCACAAGCAAGGCTGGGAGTCATGAATGAAAAGAACCTGTATTTTCCAGAACAGCTGACAGTATCACGGCTCAGCATTGAGGGTTTGCTGTATAAGCTGGGTAGAGACGACCTCCCTCTCTGGCTGCTTTTCATTACAAGGAGGGCAACCAGAATGATTGGGGGATTGGAACACCTTCCTTACCATTTGAGGCTGCAACGGCTGGGCCTCTTCACTCTAGAAAGACGGTGCCTAAGAGGTGACCTGATTGAAGTTTATAAAAACATACACAGTGTGGACAAAGTAGATAAGAAAAACTCTTTTCCCTATCGCACAACAATAGAACAAATAAGATAAAGTACTTTTTCACCCAGAAGATCACTGGTGGAACCCCCTGCCGGAAGAAGTGGTGTCAGCTGTCAGCCTTGTCAGTTTTAAGAAAGGATTGGACAATTTCATGGAGAAAAAGGGTATCCATGGCTATCATTATGGATGCCTAAGGAAAACCTCTGGGTTGGAGAGATAAGCAGGATATCTCTCAATGCCATTTGCAGGGAATAGTAAGCAGGTGAAGACATCTGCTTGGGAATACCCTGAAGCAAATGGTGAGCCGCTGCGTGAGACAGAATGCTGGACTGGATGGGCTGTGGCCTGCTGCAGCAAGGCTGTTCTTATGTTATGAATAACTGTATAATCGTACAGCAGCATCTTTTGGGAACTGTACACTCATGAAATATAGGTAATAAGATTTCAAGTTATTTCTCAACTGTCAATGATGATAGATAGAAAATCAAAGTTAGGAAATGATAATCATAATTAAAATGTCTGTAAGCTTTCCTAGCCCACTTATGGCATATGTAGAGTATATGAGAATTTATATTATGTTTGCACGAACAGTTGTTTCTTACTATCAGAAAGCTGGAGTAAACAGAAATAAATTATTTATAGTTAGTGAAGGATGAATAAAGATATAAAAATAGTTGATAACAGATAGCCAGTTTTAAGGACCAACAACGATGTTGCTAAATATTGCTTAAGGGAAGGAATAGAAAATGAAGCACTGCAGAGGAAAGACACAGAAGTCATGGATTTTCCTCCATAGATTTTAACTGGCTTGTCTGGTTGAGAACAGTATTAAAGTATTTTTCCGTGTGACTAATAATATGCTCAAAGTTATTTTCTTTAATACATTTTTACTTCTGATATCTTTAGTATTTTTAACATGGTTTAAGGCTAAAGCTTACTTAAAGTTAGAATGTATTTTATTTTTAAATGACGTGTTTTGAAGAAATATTCTTTGCTGTTTGATGTACCTTTCAGGCTATTAAGCTCTTTTATTTTTTTTATTCGAACAGACAATTTAAGTATTTTAATGTACAACAATTTAAGTATTTTAATGTCCGCAATTTTTCATAATTTATTTAAGCATGTGATAGTTTTCTTCATAAGTATAATACCTTAGGATTTTACAACTCTTGTGCATACGGAACATAGAAGCAATGTAGGTAAATAAAGCCTGAAGAATTAGACAATTGCAGCAATGAAAAGTCATACTTCAAAACTCAGATGATTCTTGATATGATCCTTGTGTATGGAATGCACTACTTCAAGGCTGTGTGATGGCCACTAATTTCCTAGTGGCCATTCTGGTTTCAGAAACAGAGAAGGCTGGGTTCAGCAACAGCTGTTGAGTATGAAACACACACAGAGTGCACCTTTCAGTCATAGAACCTTGAACATTGCAACAGGGTAAATATGTACCTTTATGACAGGTGTAAGGAATGTATGGCCTTCCAGATGTTGTTGGACTCCAACTCTTATGCCCAGTGGTGTAATAGGATGTTGAAGCAAAAACCAAGAAAGCAAAGCATGGTTTGAAATTTAATTATGCAGACTATTTATTTATTTATTTATTTGTTTATTTTTGAATTTATACCCCACCCATCTTCCCGCGGGAACTCTGGGCGGCTTACAGGGCTGAAGCAAGTCAGCAATGCACAACCAATCAAAATATAAAACAAAACAACAAAACAACAGAACAGTCACAACATATAATTAAAAACGCAGCGTAGACTTAGGCGCCCAGGACTACACATCCCCCCACCCCAATCAAGCTGTGTACTCATTTTACCGACCTCAGAAGGATAGAAGGCTGAGTCAACCATGAGCCCAGCTACCTGGGACTGAACCCCAGGTCGTGAGCATAGTTACAGATGCAGTACAGCAGTTTAACTACTGCACCATGAAGCTGGAAGCTTTTTTATAATTTCTGGAGGACCACAGGTTGCCCAATATCTCTCGAGAGTGGAGACTCTCAAATCATGGAGCTGAACATGGACCTCCTGGGCTTCCAATCCCATCCTTTGAGTTTTTTTTCCTAAAAGCCCTTTTTCAATGACACCATCACGAAAGAAAGTGCTGCCTTTGGTTCTGCTATCTGTAAGGATAAGATACCAGAGGACTCCACTTAACATGCAACCCCCCTAAACTTTCACACTTGGCCTTTATGAACTCCATGAAACATCTGGCTTCCATTAAAGGAAACAGCTTGTCACAGATAAATCTTGCTCTGAACCAAAGGCTGGAACTGTTGTCTCTCATAACACCCCATATTCAAGTGGCGAAGCTGGCTACAGGATTTGGGAAACCGCAGGTTAAAAAACAAAAGCTCTGATTTCAACTGATGGCATAAAATTGCACATTCAGTGATTGCTGACATATTGACTACTTTCATATTGTTTTACCTACAGCTTGAGAAGTTCCAAGTATCTGTGTCCAAACAAACAACCACTACTCTGGCTAATCAAAGAGAACACAGATCTGATGAGACAATAAATGCATTGTTCAATAAAGTGTCTGCAATTTTAATGTATCAGATACTGCTTTTTTCTGGGTGTAAACAAATTTTGCTTCAGGCTAGACAAGGAGACCCACTTTGATTTCTTGTTCTATGTACTGTGTCAGCTCTGGCTATGCATATAGATTTAAAAAGCAAAGCAAAGCAAAGCAACCAAGATGGAAATCAGCTAGAGAGATGAGGAAGAATGTAATCCCCTTTCACTCCTCCTCACCTCTGGGAATATACAGCATGTAGCCTGCTTAGACATCTCATTTTCAGAAGACACAAGATCACTCTCCGGTGCGATTCCCAAGGTGCACTTAGAACTGGGAGGACATAAAATACTCTAAATATATTCTTTTAAGCAGTATAATCAAAATTCCACGTAGTCTTTCATAACCATGATGAAAAGTAGTAGAGAAAAATCGCTATCTGGAACTAATCTTCCCCCTTGTCAGCCCTGATTATCCCCACAGTTCCCCACCAGATCATACCATCACATTCCATTTGAGGGGGAGGTTTTAAATTGACGACCAGAATCAATAGCTGGAAGGACACTTGAAAAACAGCACAGCACATCCCTTCCTCTCCTCAATTCTCCTACGTATCTTGTGGGTTTAACAGCTGCCATGCCTTTTTACATCATTCTGACATGCGTTTGGAGAAGCAGAATCTGGGCAGCCGTCTTGAGAAGCGGGGGATATTTGCTGTGGAAGCTTTTTGTTTGACTCTTTCTTTGATGGCCCTTTTATGTTGCCATTGACATTCAGCTTTGCCCAGGTAATTGCGTGTTTGCTGGTACAAGGCCTTTGGGACTCGCTTGACCTTCTGGCAAAACGCGGAGGCATGTCTGGAAGCCGGCTGCCAGGCTGCCAGGCTGCCAGGGCATGGATGCCAATCTCAAACTGGCCTCTTCAGTAATGCTACAAAAGGCAGTGAGGAGAGAATGGCTGCAGCCAGAGCCAGATGACATCTTCCCCACACATATGTTGCCAAGTGCTGTTAGCAAGGAGAGAGTGGTCAAGAGCTGCTACCTCTACCCACCCAGATGGAGGGAAAGGACAACAGAACAGTGCAGTGGTGCAGTGGTCAAGTGCCTGTACTGCAGATAAAACTGTGCTCACGACCTGGGGTTCAATCCCAGGTAGCAGGCTCATGGTTGACTCAGCCTTCCATCCTTCCGAGGTCGGTAAAATGAGTACCCAGTTTGCTGGGGGGGGGATGTGATTAAAAACTGTAAACCACCCAGAGACTACTTGAAGTGGTATAGGGCAGTATATAAGCAGAACAATTTGTTTTGCTTTTTCAGGATAAACTGGTCAATGAGGCAAAGAGCAAAGAATGGCAAACCAAGGTGGGAAAAAAATCATCATTTTAACTTCTTATTTAAACAGTAAGCTAAAGGACAGCCTGTCTTAATGTTTAGCTGTCTGGATAGCTCAGTGAGTCAGAGATCCAGCTATGGAATGTGGATTCCTCAATTTCGCTCTGTGCATCCTGGACGAGCCAGCCTGTGTGACCTTGGGAAGCTGCACGGTCCCAGAATGCCTCCAGAAGAAGGGAAGGGCAAATCACTTTTGAGTATTCTCTACCTAGAAAACCCTGGAGAAGGTTGTCGTAAGTCAGAATTGACTTGACCGCAAAGAAATAAATGAATAAATTATTGTGTTCGTGTATAATCAATACAAAAAGAAAGAAAGAATACATCTATCAATGGAATAAAAAAGAAATCTATCCATGGAATCCCTTTTCTGAAATGTCATCCAAAACTCAGGAAAAAAATGCTAGGTAGTTGCTTGCATTCAGCCCAGAGCTAGATGTAATGAAGCTTGCCTTTGGATTGGGGGGTGGGTGGGTTGTTTTCTATCTCGGTCCTTCAAATAGCATGCATCAGATCAAGTCTACACTTTCCCACCCCTTTCCTCTATGTGGCACGTTGAGGTCAACAACCCCTTGCTGGCTGGCTGGGGGGTGGGGGTGGTTTGTGCATTTCATTTGGAGCCTGAGATAAAATTTAGAAAAATCCACTAGGTGTTGTCAATTGTTTTAAATAAAAAGAAAAGAAGTTACCTAGTGGTTGTAGTCTTCTCGTGCTTCAGTTGATGTTCAATGCTCCACGAACCAAGAAGGGGTGTGAAAGTGTAGACATGATCTGATGCATGCTGTCTGAAGGACTGAGACAGAAAACAACCCACCCTCAATCCAAAGGCAGCTTCATTACATCTCAGCTCCGGGCCGCATGCAAGCAACTACCTGGCATTTCCCCCCCCCCCCATCTTGTCAAGAACTTTACATCTAAGAACTTAGTCCTGACATCTCCATCTTTTGTCATGTTTAAACTGTGGTACAGCTCTGAGGAAGAGGGTGTCGCCCTCAAAATATTAGCAACTTTTTGTTATTTTACTAACAAAAGGTACAGTATCACCTGGTCTGTTTTTGTATTTAATTTTTGTGATGGCTACATGGCTCCTGAACTTGTTTTGCTTCCAGGGCTGGCGCATCCATTAAGGCAAACTAGGCAGTTGCCTAGGGTGCCAAAATGGACAGAGGGCGCTGGCCAGCCTGCTGCCCCCCGCCCCCACCTGTCACTGTCCACCCGCCGCCCCCACGCCCATCGCCGCCCACCCCCGTGCCCATCGCCGTCCGCCCCCCGCCCGTCGCCGCTCCCTGCCCCACCCCCGCTGTCTGCCACCCCCCCGCCCCTCACCTAGGGCGCAAAAAAACCTAGTGCCGGCCCTGTTTGCTTCCATTTGATATATTATTGCACCTTTGTTACAGTGACTTGGGCTAACTCTCTAACAGTTAGACCAATCTTCTTTAATTTTTATTTATTTTATTTCAAAAGTCTTACTCTGTCGACTGGCTGTCTTACTGGAAGTCTCAGCCAATAGGGTGAGGTTTCCCCCCCCCCACTACTATCCAAGTTTGCAAAGAGGTGTCAATTATCTATTCACTTCACATTCTACATGTTCTATATGATACTACAATATATTGCTGAAATGGCTACAAAAGAGAAAGCAGCATCAAATAGGTTAGGCACAGACAAGCAGAGAGGCGCAAAGGTTATGTAAGAGTTCTATGTGTTAAGTAAAAATGGATGGAGACTATAAGGGCTGCAGGCAAGAGAGCTAGTGAGCTATACAAAGTGGTAAACCAGTGTAAGAGGCAGAAAAAGGGTGATCCTGTGACAGATGTTGTAAAGAAAGACAATCAGGATCTTATTCTTTGGTGTGGCAGCTGCTAGTTACTGCTGAAGCTGAGGGGCCTTCTCTTGAATTACCAGTAAGACTGTTTTGTTTTGTTTTTAAAGAAAGATCTTCTGCTTGCACAACATGCTGTGTGTGTGTGTTGTGTCCTTGTGAAAACACTTCAACTACTGAGAGCAACTGAGGTCACAGGGGAGAGAGAATATTTAGGGTTTTTTTTTTAAGGAAAAGGAAAGAAGTCATGCATCTCTGCAGATCCAGAATTCTGCTTGTAACAGAAGTGGGAAATGACAGCCAAACTCAAAGACTTAATCCGGACAAGACTTTTAATATTTTGTTTTTAATGACGTAAGCACCTTGGGTCATTTTTAAAAGAGGAAAGGCATGGTGCAACATTTTAACTAAATATATATATGCTTTGATATAATCTGTGGGCTATACTGATCAAGACGAGGGATAGTAAAGCATTTAACCATAGATCAGAGCAACATGCCATTCTTTTTTTGTAAGCCATCACGGTCCATTGGTACTGAGTCATCAGAAAGATACTACGCATTTTATGTCTGTATTTTGAGTAAAGTCTTGCTTTCCATGCTATCTTCCCTTGCAGATTGCAGGTAACAAACCATGATGGAGATGTGTAATCTCCAGGCTTAAAACCAGGGTACTCCAAGGGCCAGATGCAGGGGAGTGGTATCAGGAGACAGATATCTAGTCTTGTATTTGGTGGGGCCACTGTGAGATACAGGAAGCTGGACTAGATGGGCCTTTGGACTGATCTACCATGGCTCTTCTTATGTTCTTAAAACTATGTTATACCTGCAGAGAAGCCAAGCCAAGTGTGCTGCTTATATACTGTGCCATTATATGAAAGCACTTATAAGTAATTATGCAGGCTACAAATATGTACAACTCCCAAATTTCTTAATCTGATTCAGGATCAACTTTTGCTAAACAATATTGTGGGGGAAGTCTATCGGATAAATTTATTCCTGCCCCCCCCCCGGAGACTTACAAATTCTCATAGATACTGTTTATTTCCTTGGCTGTTTTGTTTTTAAACATGTCTTGTTTTCTAAGTGAGCCCAACCAATTAATATGAAGTCTTTCGTGCCCACAGACTATGCATGGAAATGATGTAACACCATGAAGCCCAGCAGAAACTGCTATCCACTGAGATCTTGAGAAACCAAGTGCTCATTACTGTGACAGTAATGCTTTCTCTAGTACTGCAAGGGGAAACACTCCCGAGAGAAAAGCAGCTCTGTTTGTTTGTCACAGTAAAACCAACAAATAATATTCAGGAACTTTTAAAGACTAATTTATTGTCTGAGGCAGACCTGCAGATGGTGTACCACACCTGCAAACTCTAGGTAAGATGCATAACACCCAAGACCAATTACACTAATTTGGTCCTTGAGGAAAATGCACACACCCCACAGATACTGTACCTCTCTTTTGGCCCAACATGAAAAAACTACATGTCTACCTAAAATTAAAAATTGGAACAATGGCTGCCAAATACTGTTTTCCATTCCCTATAAAGCTAAATTCTCAGCCATTGAGAATCTCATTCAAAATCAAAACTAATGCGAGTACAGCCAAATCTGTTTATTGCTGGACGGGAAGGAGGTTATTGGAGAAAGGCTTAAGTCACAAGAGAGCGGAAGACTCTGAAGGAACACTTGGGTATTGCCTCACAAATCAAATTGTTATGGACAATATCATTGAAGGGGAAATAAAATGAAAGAGATGCTCTTTTACTGCTAATGGAAACGAATTGTAAATATTGTAACTAACGGAAAGCATTATGGAGCATTTAAGGGGGTGGAGAAAAAACTCTCTTGTTGCTATCCCTGGTGCCTCAACTCTTTTGGCGTGCTTTGAACTTGCAATAACTAAATTATTGGGGAAACAAAGTATAATGGATGACACTCATTTGCTAGAACACAGAAGACCCATTCATTCAATGGTCTTTCCAGGGATAGAGTCAGCAAAATTAAGGAATGCTCTCCTCCTCTAGAACACTTCACTTTAGGGCCTAAGAGAGGAGAGGGTCACAGTGTTCCTCTGTGGGATGGGGGATATCCTTGTTGCAACCTAGCAAAACAATGAGAAAGGTTTGTTTTAATTCTTAGCATTTATTTATTTATTTGATTGATTGATTGATTGATTGGTTGGTTGGTTGGTTGGTTGGTTGGTTGATTATATACTGCCCCATTTGGCACCTGTGCCACTCTGGGGGGTTTACAAAAAGTTATTGTGTGTGTGTGTGTGTGTGTGTGTGTGTGTGTGTGTGTGTGTGTGTGTGTGTGTGTGTGTGTGTGTTCAAAGAGGAAGAGGAATTGTTAAATATGCATTTGTTATTTTATATATAAGTATATTATATTTCCAACTTGCACAAAACATGATTTAGTAAATTTTCTATTTCTATTAGTGTGTCTTCTGTTCATGAAGCCAAACACATTAATAGGACAAACTCAGCCGGGCAGCCTAATTGATCAGAAAGGTCCAAGTGGTACTATTTTTACTTATTTGTGCAATAAGAAAATGGTTATTTCAAATCAGCATTCACTTTCCAATTGCATCAAAGGAGGGCAAAAGACATCACCCCTTGATTTTATTGACTCAAATGACTTTGCAGAAGTCAATGCCAAAATCTTTCCATACATGTTTGGAAATATGAGGCCATTGTGCAGGGAGTTAAAAAATGCCCCCCCAAACAGCCATCCTTTGGATCGCTACAAAATGGCTTCATTGGTGTTGGTTCACAGTGGTTTCTCCTCCCCTATTCCTGTAGCCACCCTTTATAAAATATTGTTGTGCATCCTGGAACTTTACTAGCCAAACTCTGAACCTTCTACCCATTTTAAATTTCAGAACAGCCGTGGAGAGACAGAACTTTCTTTGCTCAGAATTTGCAGGCCCCTCCCATTGTGTGCTAGAGGAAATATCCATTAGCAACAAAATGAGCCACAATTGTGAGCAGTTCTGACTTTATGCAGTAGTAATGACAGTAGGATGTGAATGACATGATGACATATATAACAGCCTTGCCATTATACTATTATTTTAAAAGATAATGAGGTGATTTCGGCAGGAGCCTTGTCCGTTTCAAAAAAAGGCCATACGGTCTTGATTCCAATCACAGGTACCCAGAGATGGAAAAGACGCAAATGATCAGATGCATCTCTTCACTGGTCATCACAAGATAGCCTGCTGCAATTTTAAATCACATAAACACGGAAAAGTGAACTTCTCTGGCTTTCTTTGGGGATTCATAACCACTCTGTATCCATCCAATCCATGACATTCTTTGCCAGCATAAACAGCACAGAATGATTGGGTCTTGGTTAAATGAAGAACTGAGGGTCAGTGCGACCTGGGAAATGGATATGAATTGGGAGTGATGGAATATGGGTTGAAAGCCTGCTTCAGTCAAACATTCAAAAAGAAAGTCAGATTACTACAGTCTCTTCACTTCAGTTTCTGCATTATTTAAACAGAGGTGTAACTGATTGACCTCACAGTTGTGATGCTAAATAGCATTAAACGACTACATCATGGAAATGTATACAAAAATGGTGTTAGTTTCCTAGACCTATATCTGTGCCTACTTTCCTCAATATTACTGTCAGTCAAGCTTTATTCACAAAACAGAGATGGAAGAAAATGTTCATTTTGCAGTTTGAAATGACTCTGCCAAATTTACCAGGGTAAATATTATCTATCAAATTTGCACTTTTCTGAATTCTGGATATAATCTTTTGTAAAATGTTCATATTAGGTAAAACCCTAAATAGAAATTAAAAGATTTGTAGGGAAAATGTACCAAAAGTACATCTGTCAAATAATGGCTGAAAGAGCAGATTCATTTATGTAAACGGAATGGAGGAATTGAGTCACCAAATCTCAGCTGATTTGACCCTAATCTTGTTGCAACTTACTGATGGACTCTGGCGAACATTTGAAACTGCTGTTTTCTTTCTTTTTATTCACAAGTGCTCTCAATGAACTGCACTGTGTACATAGAGGTAAAAGGTAAAGGTCCCCCCCCACATGCGTGCTAGTCGTGTCCAACTCTAGGGGCGGTGCTCATCTCCGTATTCAAGCCGGAGAGCCAGTGTTGTGCAAGTCTGTGGCCACATGGCTGGCATGGCTGCAGGGAAACACTGTTTTACCTTCCCGCTTTTTACGGAGGTCCCTATTTATCTACTTGCATTCACATGCTTTCAAACTGCTAGGTTGGCACATAGGATCTTCCAAAAAAGTTCTTTGACTTATGGCAAACCATTTCCAAAATGTCCTGTCCTCAGCAGGCCTGCTCTTGCAAACCCAAGTCCATGGCTCCCAGTCCATCTCAAATTCAAGCTTAGATTGATCTAAGACCCATTGGTTCATCTTTCTGACAGCACCATATTTCAAAAAAATCAATTTTTCATTTGTTAGCATTCTTTACGATCCAACTCTCACACCCATACATGGTGGTGGGAAATGGTCTTGGTCTCCAGCATCACATCCTTACACTAGATCATGGCTGTCCAACTCTGAACAGGATGAGGTCTACTTTTTCTGTCCTAAAGTGCCTAAGGGCTACCTACTTACCTACCTACATGCTCATAAGTAAAAAAAAAAAATGTAAGTATAGCAGCGGTTTCCCATAGGAATGCATTAAAATAAATTACTATAATCTGTTCTGGAGGGAACAGATTTCAATTCATTCCTACGGAAAGGCTGACCATGCACACGCTTCCCTTGCACATGCTCAAGTTGGTGTGGGCGAGTGCGCAGATCGCCCCTTCCAAATCCTTTGCACCCAGCTAGAGCACACCGATCACCTGGCCGGTGGGGGGAGCGGGGGACTGTGCCATGGCCCTTGAACTGCCCCACTTGGCTGAGAGAGTAAGCTGGCAGACCCAGAACTTTGCTGGGGCAGTGGTGGTCCTTGGGATGGGGGAGGGAGGGGTGGAGAACCTATCCCCTCACTTTTTTTATTGATGGCTGGCAGTCTACTTTTGAACCCTTTGCAGGCTACTGGTAGCCCATGGTCTACCTGTTGGGCAGGCCTGCATTAGATGACCTTTTTAGTTCTTTGACAAATCCAAGGAAAGTGAGAATGGTATTTGTAAATAAACTTTATAGAATATTTTTATTTGCTAAGTGCTTTACTAAAAAATGAAAACTTTCTCTTTTCAAATAAACCCACACTCCAGCTCAACTTCAGATAGGAAGATTTTTTTTTTGCCAAGTCAATCTTTTTGGCACAATAAGACAGAAACAACAAAGAGCTCAGCTCTGGCTCCAAAATTATGAAATCATCAATAAGTTACCCAATCCTTATTAAATTTTCAGAAAGGTTGCAGGACCTCTCTTTTCTCAAAAGGCTTTTACTGATCTGGGTCTCAATTCTCACAGATTTAACTTATAATTAATGTATTTGGTGGTATTTTAAACTGAGATTCTATATTCTATTTCTATATTCTGTCCTCTACACCATGAGGAGCTTTATGGCACAGTAGTTAAACTGTGCTACAGCCAAAACTATTCATACAACTCAGGATTCAATCCCAGGTAAATCAGTTTGTGATTGACTTAGGCTTCCATTCTTCTGAGGTCGGTAAAATGAGTAACCAGCTTACCGGGGGTGGTGTGTGTGTCAATTTGTAACATGCATAATTAAGTTTTAAACTGTCCAGGAACTGCTTTAAACACTATGGGGTGATATATAAGCAGAACACTTTGCTTTTTGCTTTACTATTTTTTAAAAATTATTGTGACATACCTCAAAGTATTTAGACTGGAAGTACTAAATATTTAAACAAAATAATTATTTAGATATATTTGGCTAAAGTTGCCGAAATCTTTTAACTTTATTGAAGTTTCTGTAGGTAGATTTTCTTGGGAAGAAAGCTCTATGCTTAGTAAAAACATCATCTTTCTTCCTTCAAAACAATCTGTCAAATTTTAACTAAGGATGGCTACCTGCATACACCTTGAATTACATTTGCACAAAGCATTCAGAAATGTTCAGGATCCCACAAGCTATTCCTACCAGCTTGCTTTAGACGAAATTGGTGTAATATTGTTGACTTGAAAACCTTTTCATTAATTTGGGACCTTGTGGCGAACAAGTGAGGAAGTAGTATCTTAAATAAATCAAATACATAATTTCTTGATACTTCTTCTCTAGATGTGTCAACAAATATTACCCAAATGTACTTATTCTACATTCTTTTAAATTACCCAACCTAACCCCAGTTATGGTAAAGATTAACCCCAGCAAATTAAAACACAGAACATAAAGAAAGCAGGATCTATGACTATGAAACAACAGAGAATGTCAGAGAGGAGAAAAGAACTCACTCTGGAGTTATCTCATTAGCCTAATGATGTCACATGTTCTTACTCTCAAAGACTACAGTCCCCATCATCCCAAATCTGGATCGCGGCTAAACCACCTGTAAAAGGGGTTGTTGTTTTCCAACACCTCCAGGAATCCAAACTGTAATAACTTAGGAAGAATGAATATCCTATACATTTGGACTGAGTTATAAGTTGTGTAATTCCATAACTCAAGGAATATGAACTTATGTTGCAGGTATTGCTGGATCAAAATGTACATCATCCTTAGCCAATAGTAAAGATTGAAGAATGAGGGAGGCTGGAGACATTTGCATGGTCTTCTGTTTCCCACCTCTGATGTAACATGAAAATACTTCTCTTTTTTCGTGAGACAAAATGAAATGGCTGAAACCCAGTCGTAAGTCACAGCTAGAGGAAGCCCATTGAATCAATGGAATTTACACAGGAGTTGCCTCATCCTATTCCCACTGATTTAATGGGACTAACTCTAATTGCATCTTACTAGTGGATTTTAGCCACTGTTTCTTGTATGGCACCAATAGCACAACAAGGCTTCCCAGTTTGTATTTTCTGGCCATGTTCTTTTGCCTCCTTTCTTTGTCTGGCAAGAAAAAAGGGTGCAACTTGCAACAGCCCATTTATGACAATGACTTCATGTGAAGTGATTGTGATACCTACCATTGCTCATTCAAAAAACTCAACATCCAATTATATCAGGAATCATCCCAACATTAAACAATATTGGGAAATCCCAAGGGCCACACCACAACCGGAGTTCTAGCTATGTTCTAGGACGCATGCCTCTGTCAACACTACTTTATGAATGCTTCTCAAAAATGATCTTCCCCTGCAGCATAAAGCTGTAGGACACATATTTCTGAGTGCTGATTAAACTGACACTTATTTAGTTTTTGGAATATTTTTACTGCACCTTTCTCCTTAGAAAAGGACCCAAGGTGGCTTACAGTAATAGGCGAAAATATACAGCCCGGAACATTTAAGACATAGTCAAGTTTAAGAACAGGGAATTAGAAGAGGGATCTTACAACAATTAAAAGGCATCATTAAAGCTAAAAAGAGCACACAAATGTTTAAAAGAAAAAATCCATTATGAGGGATGGAAACTAACATGGAAAACAAAGGTGTTCTTGTGAAATCAGTCAATGCGATCATGTATGGTAATCCATCTAAAAGTCACATAACAGGTAGTCAACCATTCAGGGGAAGCTTGCCTGAAGAGGAAAATCTTTGCCTGCTTCTGGAAAGAGAGCAGAGATGAGGCAGCTCAGGCCTCCAGTGGGAGGGAGTTTCAAAGTCTGGGAGCAGCAGCAGAGAGGGCCCTTTCATGTGTTCTTATGAGACGCACCTATGAAGGTGGCGGGATGAAGAGAAAGGCGTCTTCTGATGACCTTAGCACCTGAGCCGGTTCATACTGCAATACTCTATCTTTGGGGTAGCTTGGACCCAGGCCATTTAGTGCTTTATAGGTTAAAACCAGCACGTTGAATTGTGCCCAATAGCTGAATTGGCAGCCAGTGGAGCTGCTTTAATAGGGGTGTGATGTAATCTCTGTACCCCACCCCAGTCATAGACCAATAAATTTATTCAGCATACCATGAGCTTCCTACATACTTTAATCTAGGTTCAATGAATATGCCACAAAGAAGTGGCTTCACTGTGGCAGCTTTCTTCTCCAAATGATATACCCACTTCTGTATTTAAAGGGAGCATATGTGCACACATTTCCAAAGGGGCGGCTCTGTTAGTTTGTCAAGCAAAACACAATAGTCTTGTGGCAATTTAAAGACTAGTAAACTTCAGCTGCCTTGAAATAAATGGGTTACACTCTATGAAATAAAACTAAGTATTTTTAATGTAACCTAATTGTTAGGTTACACTCTAACAAATAAAACTAAGTATTTTTAATGTACTACAAGGCATGTTATTGTCTATGTAGATAGAAAGGAGATGTGACTTGCATTGCCATGGTATAATATCATGGGGGGGGGACCTTTAAGAGGGAGACTTCTCTGCGTAAGATGGTTTCATTTTGTTGGGGGTGTTTTTAAAACCAATACTGCAGGATTTCATAGATGTTTCATGGTTCCCCCTCCACCCCCTCTGGAGGATAAAAAAAAAAATCAACCTTGACAGACTTATTACTGTTTCTACCCAAACTGGCACCTTTCCTCCACAATAATCCCCAGAAATGGCACTGAGCTAGTCAAATATTGGCAGTGTCATGCTCACAAGAAGAAGTGAACAAGAACAAATAGAAAACGAAACAAAACCATACACAGATATAACAATGCTAAGATCTTCTTTCTGTGGAGAAATGTTGCCAGAGCAGGATGAGATGTCTTGGAAGTGCCAAGGAGGGGAAAATGTCATCATATTTTATATCCCTGGCTTGTTCCTTCTCTTCATTTTCCTGGTTCACAGATGGCACTGGGCATATTTCCTTTTTAGTATGTGTGTTTTTAAAGGGGTCAAGGATTTAGAATGCGCAGGATTGAAAGAAAAGAGAATGAAGTAGAGAAAGGCAGTGGACTCCTTCTTTGTGCCAGTGCCACTGCTACCAAGCAAGTTATCCCTATGATTACATTGCTTTCAGTGGCTTCATTCCAAACCTTGGGTCCCCAGATGTTCTTAGACCAATACTCCCCAAAGCCATCACCACCAGCTGTGCTGGGAGTTGTAGTCCATGAACATCTTGGAACCCAAGATTGGGAAGCACTGTCCTGAAAGGAATTCACTGTCTTGAAAGGATGTCACATTGAAGAAGGGACTGGTTTGTTTCCATGGCTTCAGAGAGTAGGACATGGCGCAATGGTCTCAAACTACAAGAAAAGAGATTCAATTGAAACATTAGGAAAAATTTCATGACAGGGCTGTCCGGCAATGGAATATGCTGCCACGGAGGGGGGCGGAGTCTTCTTCTTTGGAGGTTTTTAAGCAGAGGCTGGATGGCCATTTGTCGGAAATACTTTGATGGGGGTTCCTGCATGGCAGGGGGTTGGACTGGATGGCCCTTGAGATTTCTTCCAACTCTATGATTCTATGATTCTATTCTATAAAAAGACTGACTAGAAACAGTCAAGATGGCAGCTTTACAATTCACATTATCTCCCTTTATGGTTTCCAAGATGAAATACCCTCCTAGAGCATGAAAGAAAAGTATGAGTTGAATTGCAAATATTATGAAGTTTTTTTCCTCTTTCTAAATGCCTGATGGCTATGTGATGCAATTCTAATAATTATGTTCTTGCCGCTCCGATATTTAGCACATTAAAATGTCTATATTGCAGTTTGTTCATTAATAGCATTATAATAACTCCAAGTCCTCAACATCTGCTCTAAATAAGGATGACTTTAAAAGACACCAGAAAACCTAAAGACTAAATAATTCATAAATATTTATAATTAATAAATTAAGAAACCAGAAAGATCAACTGCTCTGTATACTATTGGAAAAACTCATTCCAATAAGCTACCAAGAACACCTCTTCCTGGAATCTTAAACACCACAGAAAGGAAAGTGTGTGAAGGAAAAAGACATTCAGGAGTGAGATCCTGTACAGCTAATGTTTATTGACAACTTTGTGGTCTTCCTTATTTATCATTGTAAGAGGGTGCTTTGGGTTATATTCTATTTTAGTAGACTACCCAGGTCAAGATACAACTGTTTATTTTGGACTTCAAGCTTTTGGAAACATGAAATATATGGTTTTCCATTCTCTTTTAACCATTTTTCCACACTGTGTCTGTCCCTCACCCCAAATAATAGCATCATGAGGGCTCCTGTCAGTAGAAAGAACTCAACCATTCTACCTTTCAGGCTAAAGGCTCTACTCTCCTTTTTAAATTATGTTTCATTTTTCAGGCTTGGAGCTGAGAGATACTATGTCTCCACTGCTCTTTCCAGGGAATTATAATAATATTAGCCCCCAGGTCTTTCAATATGTGCTGTTTGGTTCCTATAAACAGACTAAAAATATCCATAAACAGATTATGCTCAGCTCTATACGGAAGAAAGGAAGGCAGAGGCCAAGGAAGGAAGAAAATAGCCCTGATGAATTCACTGGCTCTGTCAGAGGGCAGCTCACAAAGTGCAGCTGATTATTACTGGCATGGCCAGGGCATGAGCTAATTAGTGACCTGTTTCACCTTCAGATTCCTCCTTCCGTTCACAACAATAGGAAAATCTAGACAAACTGTAGAATGTACAGAGCTCAGTCTAAGATGTAGGCTGGGACAGACGCCCTCAGTCCACCACTCTGTCCTTAGAGTAGTACAACAAGGTTATCCGCCTGCTCCAGAAAATTGGACTAAACAAAATGTCTATGGAGATTCCCAGTCATCCAGGTGAGGATATCTGAGAAATGAGTCATGGCAGCTGGACTTCTTTTCTTGTGGGATGGAAACGTTTCACTACTCATCCAAGTAGCTTCTTGGATGCTTTTTCTTCATTCTAAACAAACTGTTCTCTAGATCAAATGTTCAACACCTGGTCTCACAAGCACACCACAGGTGTCTTTTACTTTTTAAGACTAATCTAAAGCTCCATGTCTGTGAAGATTTTCAGTCATCCAGGTGAATTTATCTGCAAGTTGAGTCATGGCTACTGGACTCTTCTTCTTCTTCTTCTTCTTCTTCTTCCTTCTCCTCCTCCTCCTCCTCCTCCTCTTCTTCTTCTTCTTCTTCTTCTTCTTCTTCTTCTTCTTCTTCTTC
>JAHTLZ010000016.1:6985039-7011877 GCA_023846285.1 Phrynocephalus versicolor
TTCTTCTTCTTCTTCTTCTTCTTCTTCTTCTTCTTCTTCTTCTTCTTTTGAGAGAGTGATAAAAACATTTCGCTGTTCATCAGCGAAACATTTCTATCTATCTCTCTCAAAAAAGAAGAAGAAGAAGAAGAAGAAGAAGAAGGAGAAGAAGAAGTTCCGTAGCCAAAGCTCCATGTGTAGTATGTTCAGAGGAACCCACTATTGCAGTATAATCAGATGGGGAGTAGGAAGAGGAGGAGGAATGTTCTGAGCACTTGAGCTGTAAATCCTAATCAGACTCCTCTTCCGTCTTGCCTGGATTGAGTTTCAGTTTATTAACCCTGATCCAATCCATTATCCAGCCCAGACACGAGTTCAGCACAGAAACTGCCTCCCATGGATTGGTGGAACAAGAGGTATAGCTGAGTATCATCAACATATTGCTGACTCTTCAGCCCAAACCTCATGACCTCTCCCAGCAGTTCCATGTAGATGTTAAACAGCATGGGAGACAGTACTGAGCCCTGCAGAACCCCATGACACAAACGCCATGGGGCAGAGCAACTGTCCCTCCAGCACCACTTTCTGGACATGGTCAGCCAGGAAGGAGCAGAACCACCGCAAAGCACTGCCTCCAACTCCCAGCCTGGCCAGCCTATCCAGAAGGACACCATGGACGATGGTATCAAAAGCCACTGAGAGGTCCAGGATTATCAACAGGGTCGCACTCCCCCTGTATTTCTCCCAGCAAAGGTTACATATTTATAAACCACTGGCCAGTCTTTCTGTTGCAAGTGACTTTTGTCTCTTAAAGCAAAAGGACCTCAGCTTTGCACAGAGTTTGCACGGAGGTCATCATGACAAGAAAGAGATAGCATTCCTTTCTGTGCTCTTGCCTAGAGACAAAGAACCCCAAGGGGCTTTAAAATTCCTCATCCTGCTATCTCATTGTGTTGAGGCAGTCCAAAGCCAGGAAAAGAAAGAATTTAGTGAGTATTCTCTCAATAAGAGGAAGGGAAAGGTTTTAGAAGTCCCTTTAGTCAAGACTCCAGTGTACTTGAGGTGCAATTTGAAGCAGTGTTCTCATTACAAACTTTTTGGTTTTGGAAGGAGCTCAGATCATTCACTGCATTCCAGGAACATGTGGGGGAAAACTCCATCTACTCCATTACTGATGTGGCATCTTCAGTATTTAAATTTCCTTCCTATCCTTAAGACAAATGCAAGACTAGGCTACAGGTGATGCCTTTACAGGCCACTAATAATAAATAAAAAATAAAAAAGATGCAATGATTTTTTATTAGAGGCCTATAAAGGTACGGTCTATAGCCTAGTCTTGCATAGTGACCTTACAGGGCACTAATAAAAATTATCACATCATTATTATTTATTATTAGTGGCCTGTATAAGCATCACCTATAGCCTAGTCTTGCATTTGCATTTTGTAATGGCCACATGGATCACCCTTTTTATATTCATCCTTAAGAGACTATATTTGTGCAAGGTTTCAGATGTACAGTATATTGGACAAAGCCATGGCATCCTCCTGTGTTCTTTTAAAGGTTTGGTGGTCCTAGTTGTTATCATTATTATTATTATCAATAGTACTGTACCATCATTGTGTGCAAATGCCGGGTTACCACACAATCTGCCTATCTCTGTCTTTTGTGTGGAGGTGGTACTATTTTGCTTCTGGCCGCACAAGCAAGTATGAAAACACTGAAATCATCACCATAATCTGTATGATGATATATGTATTTTTTTTACTCATGAAGGTTTTCAGAAGCCGCCAATGTGGAAACATTCACCAGCCATAGATCAATGTCATAGACTCCTTCCTCAATGTTCCCCTTCAATGACTGCATTACATTGGGCCTATTAAATATTTATTCCCTTTTTTCCAAAGGGTCATAGAAAGCTCCATAATTCACCTTGATGCTTCCAAGTTTATGCACCAATAAGAACTAGGTCCTTGAGTTTGCTCCCATCTGCCAATCCCCAAACAAAAACATTCATCTCATTTCATTCTGGAAGGATGTACTTGGATAACAAATAGTAAAATGATAATTACTATTGTCTATTATTGTGATAATTACTATTGTGTATTACTATTGTCTATTATTGTGTATTAAAATAGCATGATCCTTTTATCTGTTCTTTCCTTTTGCTTGAGAGAAATATTGTTAATGCGATATTTGTGCTATTTTTCTCAGACATGTTAAAAGTACTGGAAAACACAGCATGCATATAAATATATGGGGTGTGTGGAGTAGTATGTAAAACGGGTACATCTTTATCCATTGCTGTACTTCTTTCTGCAATACACAAAATCAGGAAGGGAGCAAAGGAAGTACCTATCCCAGCTTAGAGGCAGACAACCTAGTGACCTCTATCCAGAAATTGACTGATGAAGCTACTTGGATGAGTAGTGAAACATTTCACTCTCAAAAGAAGTTTGGTTGCCATGGCTCAACTTCCAGATAATCTCATCTGGATGACTGAAAATCTTCACAGACTAGTGACTTCTAAGATGTTTGCAAGCACATTTGCCATAATCTCTGACCATGCTCCAAGCTGAGTGGACCTTAAGGTACTTGTAGTCTGATATTTTTGTAGGACACAAGGCTTCCTGCATTCTATCTGGGGTGGGCAACCTTTAATTATTTAAAAGTTCTGGACTTCAGTTTTCACATGCCATGGCAGGATGACTAATGGTAGATGATTCCATTCCATAAATAATAGCTGCTGTTTCCATGGGAAATGAATAAAGGTCAGCATTTCCTGTTTGAAAAGGATGTGTTCAAACTTGTGAACAACTTTGTAGAGAGTTTTGCCTCCAGTGCAAACATTGGACAGGCAAGGGGAAAAAGCTGAGCTTTCTCTGACATAAAGTTAAGGTGGCAATGCTCTTGTCTAACAAAGATACACAAGGATTTGCTCCTGGAAGAACTTCTGGGGCCAACATGTTTTACACTGAAAGAGATACGTGTTTTGCATTGTTAGGTGAGTTATCATTCAGGCAAATCCCAAAGGTTTCAGGATAAGAATGAGATTCCTAAGGCACCACAATAATCTTACTAATAATAATTTTGGAACTGCAGAGCTACAAGGAACTCTAGGGGTCGTCATGTCCAGTCCCTGTCAAAAAGACAGAGAAGAGATTCAAATTTCCAGCCTCTGACTGCACAGCTAGACAAATCATTGAGCTACTCAGCAGTTTCCTTAAACTGATTAAGTTGTGATCAGATCAACATTCTAATATTAAAAGTAATAAAGTGCTTAAGCATCATAAACTATGTCAGTGCAACAGTAGGATAATGAAAACAGACACCAGAGCAGGGTGAGAGGGGGTTGGAATAGTTTTTATTGTTAAAAGAGAACTAGTTTTGTGTGAGTATAAAGTTACAAAGGGTGATGATTATGTGGAATCATGGTTATGTGGAAGGCCCTTCTATGAGTGTCACCATCCAGGGAAGTGCAAGGGGCGGTGGCAAGAAACAGGGCCTTCTCAGTAGTGGCACCAATATTATGGAACTCCTACCCCTTTGAGCTGAGATGTGCCTCCTCCCTGGAAACATTTAAATGAGGCCTTAAGACTCCTACCCCTTTGAGCTGAGATTTGCCTCCTCCCTGGAAACATTTAAATGAGGCCTTAAGACCTCTGAGCCTACAGCCTTTAATTTTTTTTATTATTATTTATAACATCTTAATATTCAGTCTTATTGGCTGGGGGCCTTTTAAACTCTGCTTCTGTTGCTGATTTAGTTTTGTTTTAATAGTGTTTTAGTATTGTTTTTAAATTCTGGTTTTTTGCTATTTTTTATATTTTAATAAATATTAAAAATATCCAATCATTCCCCCTCATCCATTAAAAGATTTATCTCTGGACATAACAGACTGGACAAGGGCAAACTACCAGGATGGATCTTCTGAGAGGGAAAGAGAGTCCTATCAGATCCCCTCCTGAAAAGAAAATGCCCGTTACTGACTGGCCTCCACTTTCCGAACAAAATTTCCAGCTGACATTCATCTCTTGGAACACTGTAGGTTGGCAAAGCAAGCACCTGTATTTTTGGTAGGAGATAGAAGGTTGCTGGTTGAGGTTCTTGTGGTGTATTCTGTAGGATGTGTTCACATATGTTTCCAGGGAGGTCTCTCATGACGTTCTGTAATTCCTTTTGGTATTTGGGGTTGGATCTGTGGCTAGGGGCTGGTAGAATTTGGTATTAGATTATTGTATTTGGGCTTCCTGTGTGTAGCTTGATTTGTCCATGATGACCACAGTGCCACCCTTGTCAGCTTACATGTGAAGATGATGCAACTGGGGATTTATAGACCTACTCTTCATATGCCTGCTCTCTCCCAAGATATATGTACGTATTTATTTATTTATTTGCTCACATTTTGGGCTCCATAGATATTTTTTCTTTGAGCGATAAATGAGGAGCCAAATGGGGAAAAGAATCGCCTTAGCTTACGTTCACTAATGAAAGATGGACTCACTCAAAATCACAAGTTTTCTACGCTTGTTAATCTGCCTCTCCCTCAGTCTACTGAATGCTTATTATCTGGATTAAGGGGCTTGACTTCTTGACTGTTTATGCTAATACAGTGTGTTTGGCAGTAAGTCAGCATGTAGAGACATTTTGTCGAGTGTTTGTTAAACCCCAAGAGTGTTCTCACCTCCAGCATGAAAACAGATGTTTTCACGATTTATACAAAGCAGCTAATGGAAATTAAATATTTGTGAAGGAAAGCTGTCTTTCACATACACAGTGAAGGAACAGGGCCAGTTGACTGACCTGAAAGATGAAAACAACCCATGTAATGCTGTAAATGTTCAAGTTCCCAAAGTTCAAAATAAGGATGGCTACTCCTATGTTGGAAGTCCTTTAATTGGATGCATTGCTTGTGTCAACAGCAAGAAATGTGACACAATAATCTGCTTTGCCAAAGGGTTTTCCTTTCCATCAGGTTTTCCTTGTGGTGAGTTCCCAGGGCTTGTTGGGACTCTGCATTTTGATAGCAAGAAGCAAAGGTAGCAGTCGGATGGGAAGCAGCCACGCAATCAGATTCAGGAGATACCACTAATGGAATCCTACCAATTTGTTATGAAAATCAAATACAATCTGGTTGCCATGGATATTTAATGTAACATTTCACTGGATGCAGGAAAGGAAATTAAGCTACTGAAAATTGTGCTCACATTCCCCATAATTGATTACTTGACCACTGCCAGCAATGCAATATGTGACAAGACTGGTAATAGGAAGGACCAGCAGGGAGAGAGAGAGAGGGAGCAGAAGGAAGTTATACAGTAAGTTGCTATGGACCCATTGTTGACCTCATCCAGTGGAGAAGGTACTGCTTACTTACATAGTATTTTAATATATGCCAGGAATGTTTTTCTTTCAGACTGAAATTACAGACAGAGCAGTGATTAAATCACAAACACTGCCCATCCACATCTGGGACTGAACAGCACAGTTTGTGCAAACCAAGTGAAGGGATGGAAACATGTCAGGTGGCCTTTCTTCTGACCTCCATGTTGAAGGGAAACACAGGGGAATAGCCCACACATGTACAGCATTTACCCAGAAAGGCTCTTTTAAAACTTCTAGATGAATCAATATTTCACCAAATTCCATTACACAACCCCTGATATCTTGCCATTCATTTGTTCATTCATTCATTCATTCTGAGATGTGGAATCCTATTGCTTCCTTTCACACATGGAAGAGAAACTGTGGGAGCTGTGGTGGATTATATGTCAGTCATCCACCAAGATGTTGACTGCAGGGACTTTGGTGATCTGGCTTCCATGTATAACAGCTGTCCTAAATTAAGTTGTCATTCCCTTTTAGAACAGACCTTCGGTTCCTGTATGGCGAGTCCAGACTCATGTAACTCCCATTGATTCAATGGGTTTACTCTACTCGAATTGACTGTCATAATTATATTAAGACCATTGACCATATTAGCAGAACTTGATTGGTCCAAATCCTTTTGGCTAGTTATGCTCACCTAGCATGAAAGGCACGAGTTTTTGTTCTAAAAAAACAAATCACTTTGGACATTGATTGCATACTGAATTGTATGTCTATGGTGATAACTAATTGTGGGACAGTTTGCTTCCAAAAATTATACCACTTGAGTAGCTATTTGAGAGGATTTGGGCCCCTGTATAAATGGCAGATGGCAGGGTATCTTATGTCAAAAATCACAATGAGGAATTAATTGAATTCCCAACCTTTGGCTTCACTGCCAGCTACCTAGGCAGCTGCTGCTTGTCAAACCCAATTCAGCCATTCCCACCCACCTGCACATCCAAAATGGCAGGATAAATGTCTGAGAAGTGACATCGTAACACAGCTAGACACTACACAGTTCACTTCTCATGCTTTTCAAAGGACCATCCATGATCTTCTCTAAGCCCCTCTGAGTCTACACCAGTTGGTCTTGCTCTGCCTCGTTCATAAATAAGTGAACAGACAACCTTTCACAGCTGGAACTTATGTATACGCTTTCTCTGTATGTTTGTTTTCGAGTGAAATATTTATTTCAAACAACTTCACTGCTTTTCTTTTGTCTGACGAAGGAGAAAACCCTCAACAACTCTGGAGATGGAAAGTTTAAAAATAAAACCCTTGAAGGCAAGAAAAGTTTTTCAGGTTCTTCCCGTTCTGAAGTTCAACTGTGCAACTGAACCTGCCTGCACTGCCTGCCTGTCCTCAACCCCCTTGGCTTCAGGGAAGATAACACACCACTGCTCTTGCTTTTGATTGTGCAACAGATGGCAAGTAACAGGGATGGACAACCAACACCGCATGATTGCCCATAAGAAGTGTCCTTTCTCATTACAATTTTGGCCAGTGGATTTATATCACGTAAGCTTTCATGGACCATATCAATGCTCATCAGAGGTAGTACTGTGACGTATCTGTTCTTTAGAATTGTATATTAATGAGAATAACTTAAATTGTATCTGAAGAATTGGGCTACAGTCCACAATTGTTTACTCCAAATAAAATTTGCTAGTGAAAATATTATAAAACGCTATGTTGGTTTAAAACAACTTAAGATGCATCCTAACCATTGCTTTGTTTATTCATTCCTTTAAGATGCTTAGGGAGAAATTGACTAACAAATGATCTTGGCTTGTTTTACATATAACAGATCAAACCCTTGCCCTTCTAAATTCAACAATAACCTGCTTATACCTGCTTAAAACATCTCCTTAGCTCCCCCTTCTGAATAATTACAAAATACTGTAAGAGTCAAAGTGACAGACAAGGAGCAAGGACACTTGGCTCAAATCCTGTGTCAGCCATTAAGCTCACTGAGTGACTTTGGGCCAGTCACTGTTTCTCAGCCTAATCTGCCTGTCACGGTCATTATGTCAGTTTTTATGTTCAAGGCAGTATACAAGGTCTAAGATAAATTGGTGCATGCCATGAGGACTTGAAACTAGGGCCTTGGCCAAATCTGGAATCCTGAAGTGAACTGCCCTCATGTGGAAAGATCTGGACGAAGGTCAGTTTGGTTGCAGGGCAGTTTTAAATTTATTCAAACCAATGTGATGATTCAAGTGTAATAAATAAATAAATATTCAAATGTCTAAAATGGAAGAGAAGCAGACTATCTGGAGAGATGGTACAGTGACCAGGAGGGTAGCTGGATTTTGCTGAGTGACATCCATGACAAGCAACTTGAGACCAGAATTTCACTTCGGTCATGACATTTTAAAAGTGGCCAGTAAGCAAATGTCTGAAGCTTACTACCTAGCATTTGACACATTTATTCTATTATTTACAGTC
Organism: Phrynocephalus versicolor; assembly: GCA_023846285.1. NCBI lineage: Eukaryota > Metazoa > Chordata > Lepidosauria > Squamata > Agamidae > Phrynocephalus > Phrynocephalus versicolor. Next base: position 6,992,836 of record JAHTLZ010000016.1, read on the forward strand.
TCCAAATTTCATACACTTCAGTGAAAAACAAAAGAAAAAGTTATTGGCATTTTGGTTTTTCAGCTCAAGTCAATGGGAGGGCTGGCATTCTGAATTTCCAAATAAATCGAGATCTGGATCAAAACAGGGTGGGTACCTGATCACAACAGAACAGATTAGGAGCCAACTCACTGGGAGACCTGCGCACAGCCCAAGATGGAATGGAACCTCCAACATTCTACCCATTGCCCTACAGTGTGTCTTAAATGCAGTGCTAAAGTTCTCTGGAAGGAATCCCTTAATAAAAGGGATAATACAGGAGAAAATTATTACATTTCAACTAAGTGAACTGCCACTAATTAATGTACATTTCAGCAGTGAAGACTGGAAAATAGCCCTGCAACACGTCTAAGTCTTGTAATTTCTAAGCAGCATTATGAATTAACGAAGTTTTGCACGGTTTGCCATACATCAAAGTCAGATGAATCATTTGTTCGCAATTGTGTGCTCTACTAGAAATGCAGTGGTGTTTTAGGCTTACAACACTTACTGCTTACAAACATATTTGGGAAATTTGATGGGGGATGAAACCTTTCACAATAAGAAAGAAATCAGATTTCATTTCCTTCTCTTTGCCATATCTTACCCTACCTTGTGCCCAGAGCCGCTTCACAACTTATCTCCAGCTGAGACCACCTGAGAGCTGATTAGGGAAAGGATGATGAAGGAGGCCTTGCTCAGAATTCTCATCATGACTATTTCTCCACAGGTAACCTAAAGACATTTGTTAATTTCTCTCCTGAGTGGGTTTTGGAGGCCTTCCAAAGCTCAAACAAAGAAAGGCTCATTAACTAATTCCACAGCGTGTGACTGCTCCAAAGCTTCAGCCTGGAGATGAGGTCTCTGTTATTACGTGCATCAAAGACACCCCCCTCCCCTTCTTTCAGCCTGGCATTACAATCTGACAAAAAGATCCACACTGCACTGCTTGTACAAATTTGTATGCCAAAAGATAATGTAACAGAGTCTTCCATTCTTCTACCAACTGCTAAGCAGCAGAGGAAAAGAAATCTACCTTGACCAAGATTGTTTATTGAATGTATCAAACTTGTGGCCTGTGGGACTAGGACTGAAATGAAAGCATGAGCATATCAATGAATTCCTGGCTATTGGATGGAAATGGCCAGCACCATGTTGTCATTCGAAATATACACAGCTAAGCACAAGCAACTGAAAATATGCATTGTTCCAAAATGAACACACACTTCAGTAAGATGCATAACAAATGTATATATAAAGATTTTTTTTTTAAAAAAAACTTGCTCTAATTAGAAGTGGCACAAAAAATGAATATACTGATGTGCAGGCAACAAAACCCCAGGTTTTATTACCTTATATACAACACGGAAGGGAAGAAATCATACACACAGGACTTGGAGAAATATGAAGATATCACAATCATATTAGAATGTTCTTATTCTTTCTCTTACATTTTGAAAGAGTGAGAAAATCACCAACATAAATCTGCATGAGTTATGCCTGAAATCTCCCATCTGGAGAACAATCTTGACCACTAATGGCAATACTTACCAACTTAAAGGGTAGTTTTTGAATTCTAATTTGTACCACACCACACAGAGTTCAGAAGAGTAGTTATCATTACAGGCAAAAACAAAGGAAAAAGAAAAAGCAACGAAGACAAAAATGCTGTGGCACTGCTCTATTTCAGTGTGAGTTTTTGTGGACTAATCGACTTCCTTAGAGTGAGACTACATGGCAAATATTTATTCATATAAAGCAAAATTTTCTGCTCATATACCACCCCATATCATTTCATGTACTCTCTGGGCGGTTTACAGTTTAATTATCAGTATGCAGGCTACACAAGAACAGATTCTCATCTACATGGCTTTTCTACATTAGTTGGTAGAAGACTCCCAAGGGGTCTTCTTGATCTAAGATTACATCACAGAAGCTTCACTGCTCTCACTTGCCTAGGAGTTGCTTAGGTATCTGGAAGAGGGTACAGTGACTAACAAAAGAGAAAATAAGTAGGAAGAGTCACATTCTTTTTTCAGAACATATGCATTGTTTAGAAGGTGGGGTGGGATTGGGCATTCTGCCCCTTGAGGAAGGACACATGGCACTCCAGACAGTGAGATTGTTTGGGCACATGAGGAAGGAGGAAGACAATCCCATACACGCTTCTCCCTGCCCTCCGCAGAAAAAAATGCAAATGTAGCAAAGTAATTTTTTAAAAAACAACAACAACCACATTCGGTGTTCTTTTACGGAAGTCAGAATTTTCAGTGTATGATGGCCACTTTACTCTACCTAATGGTAGGAATGGCTTTGTACTGTTTTCTTTTGAAAAATATCTTACATTTATTAAGAAAAGGCATAAAATAGATTTTTCAGAATAAACTTCAAATTTACTTGGTCAAACACAAGGAAACAGCCACAGAATCCCCCCAGTGCTCTGCCATCCAAGCACAGATGTGTTTTAATTAATTTCACCAATCACTGCTGTATCTTGTGGCTTCATGGGTCTATGCCAGTGATGGCAAACCTTTTAGAGACTGAGTGCCCAAACTGCGATTCAAAACCCACTTAGTTTTTGAAAATTCCAATACAGCAATTTTCAACCTGAACACAGGTGGCTGTGAAGGGGTGATGTCGGGTTCCCACAGAAAGGGTTCCAAGATCCACCTTTGGCACCCGTGCAATAGGTTCACTAACACTGGTCTATGCCTTAGGGCAGTGGTGGCGAACCTTCAGCACTCCAGATGTTTTAGACCACAGCTCCCAGAATGCCAAGCCTGCATTGCCAATGACAAAGGACTGTGGGACTTGTGCTTCAAAACATCTGGAGTGCCAAAGGTTTTCCACCACTGCTCTAGGATATGCCTAGTTTAGGATGTAATTTAAAAGTGTGGAGAAAGGATGTTTGAGTTACTACTATAATACTACCTGGAAACCCTTCACAGAGTAAAGCATCTGAAAGTTTTTCACAGGCCTCTGAAAATAAAAGGTGGGGGCAAAACCAAGGATACTTTGTGTAATAACCTTCACAATATATGAATTGTATAGCAGCTTGAACAACAGAAATAACAAAATCAGCAACACTTAAAGAAATCTCTGAGTTTTAAACAGAGAAAATTATTCAAAGAAACTACTGTACTATTTATTCCCCTTTCAAACAGATGAATGTTTATGTAGGTGTGAGTTTAAGTGTGTATACATAAACACATACTCTAGGATTCAAATTACTCTATTCTATTGAAATAACACTGGAAAATCTAAACATACAGATAACATAAGTAAATGTGTTTAGGTTATTTGCTAAATACAAGAAATACTTGTAAAATGGTAAATAATAAGGAATAATTTCAGACAGATGAAAAAAGAAAATAAATCCCTTTGGTGTACCTTTAGTATTCATTTAAAATAAATTTACCTTTTCTTGCATTATTTTTAAAAGATTTATACAAGTTGTGGGAAACAGAACCATGCTGTACATGAAATGTTTGCACATATTTCTGCTTCCATAATTAAGAGAAAGCAGCAAATGTTATTATTTTTGTCCTTTCAAAAGCATACATAAAATGGTTGTCTTTCAAAAACAGACTTCAGCCAATGGGACAACATATTTGAAAGCAAACCTAGAGAAAAATAAATTAAAAATTGCAAACGTTTAAGAAAAGCAGATACCACAACACACACAAATATTGTGGGGGGGGGGGAGAAAAATGTCATCCAACCATATAACAAACAAGAAAAAGAAAACAAGTGAGATTTAACTGGAAGCAAAATCGTGATTGAAATGTTCACATCCCTGGTTAGGCAGAATATGGCACCTGTAATTCATGTTAATAATTTTTTTTAAGCAGTCAGTATATTTGGGTTGCACAATTATCATTTGTTTGCTAACTAACTTGTATGGATTGGCGAGAAAAGCCTCAGACAGCATCACTCCATGTTAATATGAGCAAAACGAAGCACGTTCCACTTTGACTTTATCTTTTAACAAAGGTTCAACGTTTTCTTCAACAATATTGCAGAAGAAAGATAACCTTTGAAGAAAAGGTTTCAAGAAAGGGATACATTTCACACAATAATTGCAAAAAGGCAAGATAAATCTTATACACTCTCAGATAAACTGCTCCCTTTTCAATCAGTTTAATAGGGAACAATAGGCTGATCTTTCTTCTGCATGTAAGCTAATATAAACCATTCTCACACTTTTGGAGCTCCTTCCTGATGAGTGCTCTCTTGGTACCACAACAATGCAGCAGCTATGTTACATTGCCTCCATAAAAACACTAGTAAGTTGTTTTAAAACATACTTTCCAGGGAAAAGTTGTAACACAAGTCTCTGGCATTCATCACATAATTCTCAATCAACAAATCTTCCCGATGAAAACATTAAATACTCAACAAGGATAGGAAGAGGGGAGCAGAAATAAAAGGGATGGGGGATGTTATATGGTTCTCATTAAAAAAAAACCTATTCCTGTTCACCCCAAAGTAACTATCACTGAGTTAAGTGAGCTTCCTACATGAGACCAGGGTCTCAGCTTTTTACAGTTGTGTTACATGAATTCTGAGCACTAGCTCTGAAATCGGCAGTAAAAGAGTCATACATTCATTGTTCATAATGTAATGGAGTGAAATTACTATAAGGATAAATGTCTGGCAGCAGCTAGGCATCGTTGAGGGGAAAAATAGCATGTAATTAACTGCCAGTCTAGTGTCTATGGGGCACAATCTGAAAATGGATTCAGCCTTGTTTGTTTGCTCTCAGACTAGGGACACTTAGATAACTGTGAGTACCTAGAGGGTTATATTTGAGGTAAACTGATTATTGATGCATTTATGATCTACATAACCAGGTCTTCATGACATATTTGAGTGAAACTTTTTCCAGAGGCTGTACCTATTAGAGCACTGGTTCCCAAACTTGGGTAACTCAGATGTCCTTGAACTGCAATTCCCAGATATCCTAGAAACACAGCTGGTGGTGAAGATGCAGTGAAGTAGCATCAAGAGACAGGTACAGTGATCCCCTGCCTATTGCAGGGGTTAGGGACATGATAATTGAAAATCTGTGATATGCGGATGCAGGTCGGGTCAGATCTGGGGGGGGGGCTAGCTGGGGGCTCTTGTACTTACCCCCAGCCTGGCCCTACCCCGAACGGGCCTGTGAGAGTCTTCTCGGGCCTTCTGGAGGCCTCAAAAGGGCCTCCCTGCGAACCGGAATTTGACTTCCAGTAAACCGGAAATCATTTCTGAGGCCTCCAACAGGCATAGAAAGGCTCTTAGAGGCCTCAGAAATTATTTTCAGTGATCCGGAAGTCACTTCCGGTTTGCAGGGAGACCCAGGAAGGTCCTCGCAGGCACATTCAGGGCAGCACCAGTCTTGGGGTAAGTATGGGAGGCTTGAAACAGGACTTTCCCCCCTTACCCTAGAGGGCTTTTTCATATACTGTGGTCCCGTGATACAGCGGGACCGCAGTATATGAACCGCGAAAGGGTGGGGGACCACTGTATCTCATTTTCTCATGTGCTCCCAGAGGCATCTGAGATACAGGAGGCTGGACTATGGGCCTTTGGCCTGATCCAGCAGGGCACTTCTTATGTTCATATGAAGGCTTTTTGGAACTGCAGCCCAAGAATAATTGGATTATCCAAGGTTGAGAACCACTGTATTAGAGGAAGCACAGAAGCAGTTTTTAACCCCTCGTGTCTCCCTCTCTTCCTGCCACTGCCTACGCTCAAACAGGCAAGAAGACTTTTTTAAGTGTGGAAAGTGTTATTGAGGTGTATACAAGGGAGGGAACATTGGCAGAAATTGCCACCATTTATTCTGCAAAGGTGTCTCCATTGGATCTTGGTTCCTTCCCTGATTTGCAGCCATAGCAACAGGTGTGCAGGACTAATCCAGTACCAGTTCTAACCACTGCTTCCAGATCTAAAAGACATGTAGAAGCAGAGCAATTATGTGAAATATTATTAAAAGAATTAAAAAGTGACATGACGACCCAATCTAATAGAAATTTAATTACCGTACAGTCCCATTATGTTTCTTTTACTTTTGATGCAATTTTAGCCTGTTAGAAGTGTGGCTTCTAAAATTGAGAACATCTGTCATTTTCCAAACCTAATGCCAAAAATATTCAATGCAATATATCCATATCTATGGTATGGCTCATTAAAAATAAGTCTTCTTGTTATCATGTTCCTTTCTTCCCTTTCACAATTGAAGAGCTGTCCAGCTACTTAATGGTGCTGAAATTGTGACAAAAGTCTGGTTGGTTATCAAATTTCCTTATAAAGAAAAACAAAATAGTAAAGCATGGATCCCCTAATGGCTAACTTACAGACTACATTTATTCAGCTGCTTCCATTCTCTACCTTTGTTTATTGCCACATGACCTTTATTATCTTTCAAGTTCCTATGTTTCTGTATGTGTTATATGTAAAGATATTGCCTGTAACCTATTTTTGCAATTGTGTTTGTGATGGTCATGCGGTTCAACTCCTTTTTGCCTTGATGTAAATGAATATGTAAAGCACAATGTTGATGATTTTATTTAAAAGTGAATATACTGGTTACAACACTGATTTTTCTCTCTATTGCAACATTCTAAAGCACTACTGATCTAAAAAGCAAGAATTCTCCAATTTCTATAATATTTTACTCTGATTTTCAGGATGTGCCAAGAAATTCACTTTATAGAGATGTAAAATTTCCAGAAATTTGAGGTTCTAGTTTATTGGAAAATTTTTTTTTGGAAAAATTGAAAAAAATGCTACATTAGCACTCCTCCCTCTTTTACAGCTTGAAAGTCATTCTGTTACTTTAGGAACATAAAATATGACTATGGACAATTTGACTTGGCATGAAATTATCACAACTATCATACTAAAATATAGTGTATCCAAACAATTATTACAAACAAAATTTACTTTTAAAATAATATTTACATGTATTTGTAATTGTAAGGAACAAATGGAGTAACAAATTCATGAACTGTTTACTAGTTCATATTGAACAAAACATTTTTCTTTTTCTTGTGACAACAGCAGCACTTCTTAAAGGAAGAAATACATCTTGTTCTTGCATTGGAGAGTTCAGTTTGTAACTTAGGACTTGCTTGCCCTCAGTGCACAGAAATTAGAATAATCTGATATGATTTGGAAAATATTTGAAAACATCCCATAATCATTTTTTCTTTGGGCGTTTATAAACAACCCCTAAACTCCGCCGCAAATGGCTGCAAGCTCCGGAGCTTAAAAATGTTTCCCCACCAGCTCCAGAGTTTGCAGACAATTAAGTGTGACCCCGGCCCACCTAAGCGCGACCCAGCGCACTTTTCTTGTACCTGCTCTTGGGAGGTGAAAAATATTTGATGCGGATGTGCTGGGTTCTCCTCGCTTCTTTTTATTTTTGTTTTTTGCCTCCCACCCCTTTAAGAGGAACCAGGAAGTGACCGGGGCTCCCCCGGCAGCTTCCACCAGCACCGGGAGGTAAAGCTTTATTCTTTTGTCCCTTTTTTCCTCCCTCCCCTCACGCAGCCAGCAGCCAGGAAGTACGGAGGAGTGGAGACGCACGAAGAGCGACAAACCCCTAAGATCTCTGGTCCGAATTTAAGGGGCCAGCGGATCTTAGTGGTCATGTAAAAGCGCCCTTTTTCTTTTTTTTTAATTTTTCCAACTTGGGGGGGGGACCCAAATAGGCTTCAGACTTCAGTAAAAAAAATGGGGGGGGAGGAGTCCCCCCCATTTTTTCGGACCTTCACATCTCTATATCTGTTTTTTCCCCACTGAGGCAATGTAAGTGGGTTATAATGACAGAACAGAGGTGATTACAAGCACTTCCTTGGGTAGAAAAACAGAAGTTGGTGAGTCAGGGCCAGACATTTGTCACCTACACCATATACAGAAAGGTATCAAGTGTTCTAATTTGGCAATTAGTGTCTACATTATACTGAACGTCAGCCAGTCTTCTTTATCAACCTTAGCTGGAAATCTGTAGATTGCTATAGTTAAGGATAGGGATAACGTTTTTGTTGTTGTTGTTGCTGCTGCTGCTGCTGCTGCTGCTGCTGCTGCTGCTCAAGGGACAGAATCTTCACTTCATCTTACTCAGGTTACAGTCCTATAGACTACGGAACAACATTCCATGGAGCTTAAGAGTTACTGAACTCTCTCACAGTCTACACATACCAATATAACTATCTGAGGATGTCATAATGTAAGGTTGGGAAGCCTAAATATCTTTCCATTGATATCTCCTAAATATCTCTCAATTGAACATGCTAGTTGAGGTCTTTGGAGTTTTATGTACTGGGAGGGCAGAAATTCATCACTCTGGCATGAGGTCCTTGAATTTAAGGTCAAGCGCAACAGATGGCAGTCTAAAATCAAGCCTACCTCATGCTGTCTGATTTTGGGATGTGTAACTTACAGCTCTCCAGATATTTCCCGGTTGCAGGCCCCCTTGTCCCTCACTATTAACTGTAGTGGCTAGAGCTAATCCGATAATATATGGAGGGCCACAAGGTGGACTATAGCTTCAGCCTAAAATGTTTTCCTACATTATAACTACTGCCCTTTTCTCTCTTCAAATTCTTACCAGTAATTCAAATTATATATGTCTTGCTCTTAGTATGTATTATTATATATACCCTGCAAAAAACTGATTTAATATTGGAAAGGCCTTGGGACTTCAGTGGTGAAAATAACAAGAGCAATACAGCATTTTTATTGAGAGCAATGTACAAGACTTTCCCATATCACATTCACTTTTAAGGTACACAAAGCACGGAAGATATATAATGCAGTAGGAATTCCTTATAACACAGCCATTGTCATTTATTTTGCAGTTCCTGATCTTCAACAATAACTAGGAGAGAACTCTCAGAAACTGTATGTGTTCAATGCTTGTACACGTCTGTTATGGAGGAAATCAACAAAACACTACTGTCTCTTTCCTTTGAAGCAGAACAAGATGCACAACAATGACCTGTATAGTGGCAGCAGGTGGGGTAGGAAAATTCAACACACACCCATCTCATCCACATCTTCTACAAAAATCTGCCTGATTTGTAGACCTTTGGCTATATGCAAATTGTTACATAGCTATCTGTAAGTTTGTATACATCTCTGAGCTTCTCAAGGTAATTCTCACCTTATACTTCAGCATTGGCAAACCTATGGCATGGGTGCCAACGGTGGGACTCGGAGCCCTTTCTGGAGGCACCCGACATCGCCCCTTCACAGACACCTGTATTCAGGTTAAATGGCTCTATTGGCATTTGGCGAAAAATTAATGGGTTTTGAATCGCAGTTTGGGCACTCAGTCTCTAAAAGGTTCGCCGTCGCTGTTATACTTCATAATGGCGTACATATATTGTACAACCCAGTTTACAAAAATGAGTACATTCGAGAAACACATATGTATTAGAACAGCTGGAGATAAAATTCATACATTAGGAATATGTAAAAATAAATAAAAATGGGATAGATCGATGACTGGAAGGATGCAAAACTGAGATGGAATGGAAGCAGGCATACATACTCCCCCATCGCTCATGGGCTCTTGTCCCTAACAATGTTATTTGCTTTCATTCTCCAAGTGTTCAACATCACTCCATTTTTATCAGTACCTTCTGCCGTGCCACTGTTGTTATTCACTGTACAGTTCCAGGCAGTTTGTTCCTACCATCAGGGACTCATTAAGAGTGAGCAATTTGGTGCTCAATGAGTTGTTAACCCCAAGTAAATATAATAAAATAATAGAATGATAAATTCAAATCCAATTGTATTAGGCGTGTTCTCTGTTCAATAATGACCTTTGTAGCAAGAGCAAACGCTACTTAAGAAGCAGTTTTTGATCAAGTGTATTCCAGATTACCCACACTTAAGTTTTAATGTCCTATTCATTTCCCCCTATCTGATCATAAGTATTTGACTTGTGTTTGCTTACAGTCATACTTTTCGTGAGTGAGTGATTCCGTAGAAGAGTACAGGATAATATGCAGCACTTAATCACAGCTGAATTCAACTGAGAAATAGATAAAAAGAAAAATATGACATAAAACAACTCAGTAACAGCCTTCAGGGACCCATAGCTTATCACGAAGGGAATACCAAAAGAGTGAGCTTTTACACTTCAGCAGTGAAACAGCAATTACATGGTCAAAGGGGCACATAGATGGGAAATCAGTAACAGAAACAGAAAGGCCTGAGTGCAGAGGGAAAGAGAATGGAATCTGATTTCAGTCTGAGATCTGATGCGCTTGTCTCCATTAACCCCTCTGAGACTGTCCCTAGGGCAGAAGCAATTTGCACACCAGCATAAGAATGTTTTTTTTTTTTGCCCCACCATCACGCTAATTATTACTATTATTATCTTTGTTATTGCTTTTGTGGCTTTTATATTGACATTTTATGTTGATGTTTTGTTTAGCTTATTATTATTGCTGTTGTTTTATTGCTTTCTTTATTTGCATTCATGTTGTAAACCGCCCGGAGTTCCTTCGGGAAGACAGGCGGTATATAAGTATTAATAAATAAATAAATAAATAAATAAATAAATAAATAAATAAATAAATAAATAAATAAAATTGTTCATCAATTATTCACTCTCACCAATTGGGCTACTATATTGGTACACAATGAGATCCCTCAATATGGAGTTTCCAAGCCCCACAAGATTCCTCACCACCAATGCACGGGGGTGGGGAAAGATTGAGAGAGAGAGAGAGAGGGAGAGAGAGAGAGAGAGAGAAATATTATCCACCACCATGCACAAGTGCACACATGTGCAGGATTCAGTTTACAGGCTGAAGAGAGGTTCCGTTTTAAAAGGAGCAGGATAAATCTCTGAACAACTGCCAGACCTAATTCCAAGCTTCAGATTTGTATGTGGTTGGTTTGTCTTCACACCACTTTACTCCTAAATAACTGGTGTTATTAGGAAAACATCACCTTCTATCAAATTATTCTCCACATTTTATGTATCTGCATATTGTCAGAGATGTCTTGACGCTGTAGCAATTTTCTAAATAACAATGAGACACATTGTTACAGGTTAGAAGCACAAAGCATATCCCCTTCTACAGAAGCATCACTCCACATTACAGATGACAATAACATTAGCAGAATTCCTCATCTGTAACAATTTATCCCAGGTGCTGGCAATCTCAATAAGGCTAAGTACAGTACTACATTTTGTCTTCAGATTCCATACTGGAGTGCGTCCACCCCAGAAACTGCTAAAACCAATACTTAAAAAGAGAAAGAGACTGAGAGAGAGGGGTCCGTTTTGGATCCCAAATGAAGGGGGTTAACTGGGGAGTTCTGTAATGTTCCTGGGAATTGCAAAAGTTTTATTCATCCCAAATGTAGGCTGCCTTCTTTTGGCAAGAAAGGTTAATGATACATTTGAAGGATGCTTCAAGATTTTTCATCACCAGACATAGTAAGACATGAAGTCTTATATTCTCCTAAAATTCCAGTAATTTGTCCACCATATAGCTGCACAAAACTAGTCTTCTTGGTTTAAGAAGCAAAGGACGCACATATACAGCAAGCATAATAGTATTTATGGATATATATTTTTAAAAGATGCAAATAACCCATTCAATGCTTCATATTCTTAATTGTCCTTGAAACAGAAGAGGCATCCTAGTGGTGCAAATTGTGCAATCCTAGTAATGCAAATTGGCAAAGAGGCATCCTAGTGATGCAAATTGTGCAACTTTGTATGCAGCCTGAAAATGTCTTATTTGGCAACAAAAAAATAGCAAATATATAGCAAATCATATATACCCCATTCCTCATCCTCACTAGTAAAAAAACAAAACCAGCACAATTTATAACCCCAATGCAGATGTCAAGAAGTAACTTGTAACATGAAGAGACACTATTTGATACCACCCTTTTCCAACTCCTTTGAGAAGTTTTTAAGGCCAAAACCCCACCCTGTGAAGACCAACATAATTATTCAAAACTTGTGTATCCCCTCCTCAGTCAGAAAAACAAAAACAAACATCAAAGACAATGTTGAAATTCAGTCACCACTTTCTTGCTCTCATAGTGCTGGAAACACAAAGCGTGTGAAAACTCCCTTAAGTTAAAAGGATCATCACTTCAAGGCAATGGGAGACCTATGGATGTGCACATTGCATCTCATTTCCTAAGGTCTGGACCAGTGGAGACGGGTGATTGTGATTTTACGGAGGCCAGGTGAATCTACTCTGGGGTTTAGTCTGAATTTTATAGGAGCTGTCTGTAAAATCAATACTGAACCCTATCCTTAACATAAGTCCAGCAATTTGCACAGCTTCTTTTAAAGTGCAAACTAAAGGCTGGAACAAGTTCACCTTCGACCTGGAACTGGAGTCACGAGGCTTCACTGGCCTGGGAATGCCATAATGCGAGGTGTCGAGTGCCCATGGATTTTCGAAAGGCCTGAGCAATTGAAAGTCAAAACACAGTAAAGAGACTACCTTTGGGCCTGACTTGGTCCTCCCTGACAAACAAGAAGGTAGACTTGGCTCAGAGAACCCTGTATGCAAGCTGCAGAGCTCCTGCCCAGCACTAGTGCAAATTAGAGGGAACATTGTACCTCTCATGTTATATACCTCTGCAGTGCAGCCCAGTATACCAACTGTCTCACTGTGTGACCAACATTTTATTGCTTGTATTTGAGCAAGCCCAGTTTTTCTATCTCCTACACTTAATTTTTTTAAAAAGCTTTTAAACCTTTTGCACCCTATACGTCATATTTTAAAAATGCAAATTTTTATGAATACATTGAAGCAAAATTCTCCTTTCTGGATCAGCAAAATTCAATACACAGAGAAAATACCCAATGTGGAAAGGAACATATCATCTCTGTCTGCCAAATAGATGTCTGAATCAGAAAGCTCAGAGAAAATGAGGCAGGCAGGGGACGAGGGAGCGAGAGCTGTAGCAACACTAACTCAGTGCTACCACAGCTGAATATACAGGATTTCGAAGCCAGATTTCAAGTCCAGGGCTTGGATCGGCCAATCTGTTAGCCTTGGATTCTTCCACATTCTCATTTAAAACAAAACAAAACACTGAAGTTCCTGTCATCCTGAACAAATTGAAGGATTTTGGTAAATTCTCAACAACAGCCTGCTGAAATGAAACAATCATCCGGCCAGAATAGTTTGGCCTGGATCTCTGATACTACCACTCTATTCTGCTCTGGTCAGACCCCACCTGGAGTACTGTGTCCACTTCTGTGCACCTCAATTTAAAAAGGATGTTGACAACCTCGAGCAGGTGCAGAGGAGAGTGAGCAGGATGGTTGAGGGTCTGGAGGAAATGTCTTATGAGGAACAGCTTAGGGAACTGGGAATGCTTAGCCTCTCTAAAAGAAGGCTGAGGAGGGATATGATAGCTATGTTTAAATATTTGAAAGGATGTCATATTGAAGAGGGAACAGGTTTGTTTTCCATGGCTTCAGAAACTAGGACTCGGGGCAATGGTTTCAAACTACAGGAAAAGAGATTCCATTTGAATATTAGGAAGAACTTCATGACAGTTAGAGCTGTTCCACAGTGGAATGTGCTGCCACAAAGGGTGGTGGAGTCTCCTTCCTTGGAGGTTTTTAAGCAGAGGCTGGATGGCCATCTGTCGGAAATATTGTGATGGGGGTTCCTGCATGGCAGGGGGTTGGACTAGATGGCCCTTGAGGTCTCTTCCAACTCTATGATTCTATGATTCTATGACTCTGCACAGGAGTTGGGTGCTGGTTTTGTCTTTTCACATGCTTGCTATTATTGAAATCAGCTGGTCATTTGCCTTGAGGGAATTTATGGAACTGTTGCTACTGAAGTTAGTATTGTAAGTATTGTGTAAAACAGCTGAACATCTCAGAATTTACTTGTTTTGAAACTGCACCTCTGAGGATAAATTGAGAAGCAACTACATTTCTGCTGTTCCACTTGCTAGATGTATTTATTTGTCATGCTGTATATTTTAGACTGCTCTGCCATGGCAGGTCTTGGGATGCTGGGAGATTAATTTATGTGTTTCTTTATTCAAATGCCCTGGCATGCACATTTATCGGGTTTACACATCCTGATTTTAAAGGACTGAAAGAAGCAGAAGCTGCACAGATGCTGGCAGCCTAGCATGGACATTTTTGGTGAAGATTTGCAATGGCTTTTGTCCAACTGTTTACTTAACAGATGCTGGATGTGAGGAAGACAAAGATCTTACTTATGCAAAATACAAAAGCACAAGGATCCAGGAGGAAAAACAAATTCACTTAAAGAATAGCTGCATCTGCTCTCATTAAGAAGACACACCAAATGACACAGTTAAGAATTAAAGAGGGAATGAAAGGCTATTCAACCTACTTATCATAGTTTCCTCCTGTAATAGCATATGTACACTTCAATATCCCTGCAATAATTGAAGCGTTCTGAGACAGTCTCTTACTATGTAAATGCTACATGCTTTGCCTAAAAGTAAAGGTGATAAAATAAGGTATACTGTACCACCAGTTGGAAAACTGGCATTATATAAGTGTATAAATAAAGGAATAAATGAATAAATAAATAAATAGGGGTGAGCAATAGGCAGCATTCACAGGTTACAAACCATGAGGGAGATGTGTAATCTCCAGGCTTATACCCGGGGTACTTCAAGGGCCAGATGCAGGGGAGTGGTATCAGGAGACAGATATCTAGTCTCATGCGCTCCCAGACCCATCTGGTAGGGCCACTGTGAGATACAGAAAGCTGGACTAGATGGGCCTTTGGCCTGATCCAGCATGGCTCTTCTTATGTTCTTCCAAATGACATCAAACTGATAGGCAGTCTTCCAAATGATGTCCAACTACAGTTCTCATCAGCCCTAGTCAGCACAATCAATGAGGAGGGATGATGGGAGCTGTAGTTTGGCATCCTTTGGAAGTCTGCTTATTGCCCATCCCTGCTTCAGCACCCCTTTACCATTAGGCAAAGCAAACGTTAATGAAACACAAAGTTTGAATGTGGGGCATTGATTCAGCAGGAAAATAAACCTTGTGTGTTTCATTGGCTGCTCTCCCTCTGCCCTGGTTATTCTCACTTTTCTAGTAGTTATGTTATGACTGGCTGAACAGTTCTGTGATCTAGATACTTGGCTGCACAATTCCTCATTGTGTGTCCCAGAAGAACCAGCCTGGGTGGCCTCGGGCAAGCTGCACATTCCCCGGATGCCCCCAGAAGAAGGGATTAATAAACCAATTATGCGTATTCTCTACCTAGAAAACCCTGACAAAAGGGGTTTCCATCGGTAAGAACTGACTTGACACAGCACATCATCATCATCATCAGTAGCAGTAGCAGCAGCCGTAGCACTGCTGCTGCTGCTGCATTTTCCATTTGTGGTTTTTATTTTTGCTTGCGTAATTTTCTGCTCCAAGACTTTATAAAAATCATGGTGGGGAAACTCACATAAGTCCAATGTACACTGAAATTACTGTACTGGTTGAAATGTCTCTGGCAACTGTTGGAAATGCAGTTCAGGATTTAAGATTCTCTCTCCTTTCCACTGACTAAGTGTGGCTTCAGCTTGCCTTCTATGTTGGGATAGAAGGCTCCTAGCAAGCACTTAGAATGATTAATTTTCTGGACTACATTTCCTCAAATCCCCCTAACCAGAGTGTGCAGGGACTTCTCCTAATTCTCAAAACCATTTGAACTAGACTGGAATAGCCTGAGTAGTACTACTAGCCTGCCTCTACAGAGGAACCAGTTATTTTAACACAATGCAGATGGAATTTCCCTCTCCCTCCCAAAGCACACACGCTTTCACGCTCACCTCCCCTGCTCCACCTCAGTTCAGCCTTACTGTCTGACTCTAAAGCCCATCATTCCTTGGGACCCTCACATCCTTTACTGCCTGTAATGGCTCACTCATGTCCGCCACTTGGACTGTTTCCCTGACACTTTTCTAAAGCTCTCTGTAATCCAGTTTTGGTATCTCAATGGAATTCCCCCACAGACACTTTCTTTTTCCTCAGTTTGACCTGTTTAAAGCTTGTGTTCTTTCAGTTTTGAATACAATGGAATTTGTGGCTTTTGGACAATTCTCCCAAAACAAACCAAAATGTAATTATTCCACATTTGCATTGCATGGGGGAAAATTCAGTCCAACTGTTCCCAGTAGAGAAAGTGACATGTTGCCCCTTTCTGTCACACAGCTGTTAAAGATGATAAGAAGGGGTGGGGTGGGGGTGTGCTGATTCTAATAATACCACACTTAAACAAATAAACAGATCCCGGCCTCAGCGCTGTAAGACCCTGGCCCAATCTTCCTACCATTTCTACTAATCAACTCTCCCCCCTCTCCTCCCCCCTTCCTCCTCTCCCTCTTCCCCTATCCACCCCCTAGCTCTATATACTACGGCCAATGAATATCTGGTATGAAATATATATCCCATCCCATATTATATTGCACACCTCATTCTGCTGCTATAGGTCTTCTGAAGAAGGGGACGTGCAGTCCACAAAACATTACATTAAAATATGAAAGTTAGTCCTTAAGGTGCCACATGTTTTGTGTCTTTTGTTTTGTTTTGTTTATCTTTGATTGTTGCATGAAATAATAAACTTAGGCAAAGAATCAGACAATAAGGGGTTGCTGACCCCACATCTCCATTCATGGGGCTTCTGCTGCAATTCTGCCATGGAACTGTCAATTGTGAGTCTTTGATAAGAAACACCTTTAAAGCTTCCTGCAAGTGTTCTCTAAGAAAAAAATTACAGCCACAAGCATTCTCTGGTCAGGAAAGGTCAAGCATTTTGCCAGCACCTCCTGACTGTAACTAACTATAGAATCTTTAATTAGAAGTTAATTAAAGCTAAAACTTCTAAATCCATTTACTTGGATGCAAGTCCTGAAATCTTCAGAGTAAATATGCTTAGGTTAACACTGCTGCTGTGAAAGGCAGACCTGCTGCTCTTTGGGAAAGTTTTAATTCTTCGAGTGCTCCTACTGTAATATTTCATGCTTAATTTGCAGACATTGTAGAAGATGCCCGACTGGTACAACTTAGGAGCAGATATTAGGAAGATTGCTTTGGGGGACGACAAGTCCCCGTACTACCGGGAAGTCATGCTAGCCAGGGAATTTTGGCTGTTGTATAAAAAGGAACTTTTTAATGTTCTGCCAATTGGTTCAGGTAAGATAAAACAGATTTTCCAAAGAACAAAAATGGCACATTTTCTAGGGTGTCTTCATGAATTGTCAGCAAGATGCCGTGATTCTGAAACAGCGAAGAAGGGTTTCTTTTGCAGTCTGACAAGTGATTTGCAAAACCCTTGGGAATGCTGGAGCTGTTTTTGAAGCACAGATTGTGTTTTGTGACCTTTCCATATAATGTGTGTGTCTGCACACAAACATATTCACAGATACATATGTCAGCAATATGATGCTGCAAATCTGATGATGTATTTTACTCAGCATCCAGAATCAACAAGTATCTGTATGATTGCAAGAAAGACTGAGAAAGAGGGAAGGAGTTGCAGAGAATGATTACATTGGAGTTTCACCTGTTTCACCTTTTTCAGAAACTTTCTGTAACAGCAAAATACAGCACAGCTGCTATATCCATGGATTGGTAATTTCAGTTTCACTTATCCATGGTTAGCTACAGCCATATGTACAGCATATATATGGAAGGGTGTTGTTCCCTTTGCCCCATCCCCTTGTTTGCTGCAGAGTTCCCCCATATATATAAATTCAGGCATCCATGGTATATCATGGAACTAATCCCCCACGAATGTGGGTAGCATCTTAAACAGCAGAGACATCACTTTGCCAACAATGGTCCAGATAGCCAAAGCTATGGTTTTTCCAGTAGTGATGAATGGAAGTGAGAGCTGGACTATAAAGAAGGCTGATCACTGCTGAATCAATGCTTTTGAGCTTTGGTGCTGGAGGAAAGCGTTGAGATTTCCCTAGACTGCAAGGAGATCACACCTATCCATCCTGAAAGAAATCAACCTCAAATGTTTACTGGAAGGACAGATTTTGAAGCTTGAGGCTCCAGTACTTTGGCCACCTCATGAGGAGAGAGGACTCCTTGGAAAAGTTCCTGATGTTGGGAAAGATGGAAGGCAAAAGGAAAAGGGGACGGCAGAGAAGGAGATGGTTGGACAGCCGATGCAACTGATATGTATTTGACTAAACTCCGGGAGGCAGTGGAAGACAGGAAGGCCTGGCGAGCTCTGATCCATGGGGTCACAAAGAGTCAGACATGACTGAACAACTGAACAACAACAAAGTTTAGTGACTATAAGATTGGAGCATAAATGCCTCACATCAAAATGTTAAATGATTATGTGTCATCAAGTCCATTCTAATTAGTAGTGACCCTTCCCAAGGGTTTTCTAAAGTACTCTGTGGCGGTTTACCAACCCGTTTTTGACAATGCTTTCAGGAAAGGGCACCTGACACCACCAGCCAGCTACACACTAAGTTACCTTGACTGTGTCTTTCACAAGGGTCCAATAAGGAGATGAACTCTTGGCCCCTGCCTCCAAAGCCACATATTCCACTCCACTGAGCTATACCAGCTTCGCATGACAGTTCAGGGAATATTCAATTCACATTGCACTGTCATCAAAAAGAAAGTTTATTTGTATTATGCCATTCTCCTTTTCAGTATCTCTAAGCACACCAGACTGTATAAATGGAATTTCATAGGACACACGCCTTGAACTGGAAGGCAAACCCAACAGATGTTAGAGGCACAATATACTATTCTCTAAGGATACATAACTCATAATTTTGTCAGTGATATTTAGCTGGGTAAAGGCTTCAACAAACAAAAAATCCCAGGTTTGTGAAACTCTACTGGAATGAATAAATTCTGTATTTATCAAAGCCATAAATGTTAATTATAGATGGATTTTCCTATAAGATAGGTATAAATGTAGATCAGATATTTCTTATTCTGGAGCAATGTAATACACTTCTGTTGTTGTTGTTGTTGTTGTTGTTGTTGTTGTTGTTGTTGTTGTTG
>JAHTLZ010000016.1:7011887-7031904 GCA_023846285.1 Phrynocephalus versicolor
TTGTTGTTGTTGTTGTTGTTGTTGTTGTTGTTGTTGTTGTTGTTGTTCAGTCGTTCAGTCGTTCAGTCGTTCAGTCGTTCAGTCGTGTCTGACTCTTCGTGACCCCATGGACCAGAGCTCGCCAGGCCTTCCTATCTTCCACTGCCTCCCAGAGTTTGGTCAAATCCATATTGGTTGCATCGATGACACTGTCCAACCATCTCATTTTCTGCCGTCCTCTTTTCCTTTTGCCTTCAATCTTTCCCAACATCAGGGATTTTTCCAAGGACTCCTCTCTCTTCATGAGGAGCCTCAGCTTCAAAATCTGTCCTTCCAGTGAGCATTCGGGGTTGATTTCTTTCAGGATGGATAGGTTTGATCTCCCAGCACCACAGCTCAAAAGCATCGATTCTGCAGCAATCAGCCTTATAGTCCAGCTCTCACTTCCATACTTATTTATTATTAGTTCATTTGCTTCCATCTTGAGTCCCATGCAAGGATTCAAAATATTTCACAGGGGGACTAAAAATCAGAAACAACTAAAATGCCACTACATATAATAAACTACAATCTTAAAACACAGTAGTTGGCATTGGATAGAAAAAGTATCTGCAACCTCTTCAAATTTACTCTGCCTTGAGAATCTGTACATTTACAAGATTTGTAAGTCATTTTGAGAAATAAAGTACACAGTAAACAGTGGTCACAATTCTGAGATGGGAAGGAAATGCAAGTGGAATTCACTCAAACACAAGAACATTGACACTCAGAGATTTCTGATTGCTACTTTGACATGACTTTATTGCTGTGTAAAGACCAAGGAGCCTGGCTGTTTTTATCTTCCTGTTCTCTCCAATATACTGCAATCTACCTGGGTGCCCATACTTCTGGATTATAACACACTTCTATGGGAAGTACCTGTATGATGTGAAGACATCTCCCCTGAACTTTAACTGAAGAACGGAAGAGACTATATATTGCTTGAAAGATGGTAACAGGACATTTATGCACATATCTACAAACATACAGACTTAGTAACCCATGAGGATCTAAGAAAAAAATATCTTTTTTAAAAAACGATCTAAGACCAAGAAGTGCAGTCTACTGATACTTTCACAAAAATTATCTTTTTTCTGTTGAAAAGACAAGTTGGTGGAAGATTGCTATTGCCTTCTTATGTACAGTGGTGCCTCTGATAACAAATTAAATTCGTTATCAGAGGCAATTTGTTATCCGAAAAATTTGTTATCCAAAACAGTTTCCCATTGAAATAAATGGGATTAATCTGTTCCCCAGGTCCGATAGAAGGCAAAAAAGCGGGGGGGGGGGGTCCAGACCTTTTTATAAAGTGCACTTTAAAGGCCTGCAGTGCTGGAACACCCCCTCCAGAACACCTCCCCTGCAGTGCAATGCAAACATGGACAAGAGAAACCAGCAAGATTACCCCAGCCTATCCCCACCGAAGTTGCAATGGGGGGAAATACAAACAGACAAACATAAGCAAGAAGAAAAATCCACCCCATTTTTATCTACAGAGCAATGTAAATAATTGGAAATGAGGACAGAATAAAGCAGCATGACTACCCCAGCCTGTTCCTGCCAAAAATGCAAAGAAAAGCAGTGCAAAGATTAATAAAAGTTAGCTCCCTACATTTCCAAGTTCGAAAGGTCCAAATCCCTCAGCAAAACATGTTCAGAATGGCTAAAAAAACATGGAAAATGTTCTAAATCCTCCCACCCACCACCCACAAACTACAGCGGGTACAATACATCCTGAGTACACTTTTTTGCAAGGCATTATGAAACATTTGTTATCCGAGGCAGCCCTATACCCAGAAATTTTTATTTGTTATCTGAAAAAATTGTTATCAGAGGCATTCTTTATCTGAGGTATTACTGTAATACATTTCCCTCTCTAGGCAGGACTATTGCTCATGCATGTACTCTAGCTACATGTAAGGTTCACTAAGGATCTTTCTACAAGCCTACAAGATCTGTATCAAAGGTGGACATTTTTTATTTTCCAGATGATCTTGGATTACAACTCTGCTAGGTATCTCAGAAGCCATTGTTCCTTATCTTTCCACCTATCAACTTGATAGGACTTGTTGATAGGTGTAAAAAAGTCATGTGCTGTATATGATATCTGCAACACAATGAACCCAACCAACACTTATAATGGCTACCTAGAACCCCCATGTTCAATCATTGTGCACCAGAGTAGTCAATCCAAATGACAAACAAGAGGTCAGTGCCTTTGCCCTGAACACATCAACTTCATCTGATTTTGGAAGCTAAGCAGAGTCAGGCCTGGTAAGCACTTGGATGGGACACCAAACACTATGTACTGGGTGGAGACCATAGTTCCATGACAGACCACATGTTTGGTAAGCATAAGGCCACTGGTTCAATTCTCAAGATTACTAGGAAAGAATCCTCCCAAAAGATCCAAAGAGCTGCTGCCATTCAGACATAACAATACTGGGCTAGAAAGAACAAGATCTGACTTATTAGAAGTCAATCTGCTTGCGTGCTTTGCTTATGAGCTTTCAGAGGCATCTGACCCACCACTTAAGGAAGGAGTGGGGAGAGCTAAACTAAATAAATATTTGTAGTAATCCAACATGACATTTCTTTGCTTCTTAAAAATCCAGCAAAATCCAAATCAAAATAAAAACACAAAAACACAAAACCCAACACCATCTCCTCCAGACAATTAAAAGCATGCATGATTTCACTTTTTTTCATTCCCTTTAGATGCAGATTACAAGAAAACCTATAACATTTAATGGAGTTCTATTAACTCCTCCTCTAACTCAAGCTCAGAAGAAAAGATGTCATGTTAGGAAAGTAGAAAATCAGGTGTTTCACACTCATCTGGTCCCATTCCATCATACCCCCTCCGCAGCCCACAGTCCAGGGACTGTGAGGCATCCCATTTCTCAAACAGGTCCTGCTGATGCAGCTGTTGGGTGTCACTGGGGATTCACCGACGTGTCTATTTCTTACAGGGCTGTACACACAATTTATAAGAGATGCAGAAAAGCTGTCAAGGAGGATTAGGCAAAATGAGTCTTCCATCCCCCCCACCCGTCTTCCCTACCGACACTCAGCAACCGCCTCTAATAACCCAAAGAATATCCTCTTCCTTAAAGCTGAGAAGAAAGCCGAAACAAAACAAAAAGCCAGATTCCCAAACTAAGCTATCTCCTCAATAATGCGCCTATAGAAGAAATAACCTCAGAGATGATCCTGTCCAATAAATCAGGAGACAAAGGGGATGCTCATTTACATAATTCCTTCAGTTCTTAATGCCTCTTTCCCCAAATAAGGATATAGATGTGGGAAAGTAATTAAGGTTTATCTGCAACGAGGCAGCTGCCACTTACCCCACAGCCTAGAAGAGAGGCATGAAAGAGTCCCAGTGTCAGAGCCAGAGGGGCTGTTGGTTCCAAGATGAGGCATATATATATATATATTGGAATGCTTTTAAGGATGCTTATGATATTCCTGCAAGGGAATTTCTGAGAGGCAGAAAATGGAGCTGTTGAGCCAGCAGTAGCACCTCTACCAGATTTCACCCAAAGCGAAAATTTCAAGGTGAATTTGGAAGCTCCAGCTGCAGCAAAACATCCAAGGGGTTTGGTTGAAATGTAAAAGAAAAAGGCATGAAAACTAAAGGAGTTTCAATAAAGCTAAATGGTCTTTGTTGGTTCCTTTTCTTTTGAATGCACAAATCTAAATAAGTTACATAAGCTGCTCAACGTGTTTGGGATAGAGTAGAATAGAAATGGTATATATAAATTTCCTCAAGCGTTTATTGGAGGTCTGTGCTTCCCTAAGTAACAGAGGTGGCATTAGTGCTGCGATAGAGCACCAGCTTTGCATATAGAACAGGGCTTTGCAAATCTGTAAAGGCTATATTATCCATAGCAGCCCTCTCTTTCTCTTCTCCACGTCCAGGCAATATCCATAGCTATTTTATCCTCGCTGCTCTAATTGGTTATAGGACAAGATCCATAAGATTTTTTCCCCTTTCAAATGCACACACATTTAGACATATTTTAAAATGTATACACGACGTAAATGCTTGATTTAAAGCATTATTAATGGTTGAAATTCAAGTAAGTTGCAAGTAGAGCAGGCTCCATGGAATCACTTGAACCTTCGATTTAAGATGACGAGTGTTTGAAATTATGTGTCTATAAGGTGTTAAAAATTATTAAAAGTGGGTGCAGAAAAAGTTGCCCTCAAAATGAAAGGTCATTTACAAGTATGGCTGGGAATAATAGACTACCTATGGTAATTTCAACATAATCTGACTGCTTTCCAATAAAGCCAAGAACATGATCATTGTATGATAATGTTGCTTTGAAAAAAAATATGTCTGCAAATTTTACCATGGATGCAAGCTAAGGGATGAATAGAAAATAAATACACCTTAAATAAAGTGGGAGAAAGAATACACCCCTGTTTGACTCCCCTGTTGATGGGGGCCTCTTAACATGCTTAGAGGCTAATAAAGAACTTTACTTTGTATATGTTTATTCAAACATGACTTAATTCTGGTTGTAACTTAAGATAAACACCTGTAGCTTTATACAACTTGCACGGATTGTTTTAAAAAAAACTATGCCTATAGTTTTCTTCATAGCTATATGTATTTGTGTATATAAAGTGGAGAAGTAATTTAGATGAAGAATTAGATAAGCTGATGTTGCCTTGAACTACTCCAACAATGAAAAGGCATATCTTGACACTCAAGGGATTTTGATATGATTGTTAATGATTGTTTGGTTTCATTCTGGAGTTAACCCTTTACGGAGATAAATGTTAGCTGTGATGAGCACAAGCTTCTGATTTTTTCCTGCAAGGTCTATAAAGTTCTGCAGGACTCCTGGGGAGAGATAAGCATTAAGTTATCAAGCCTGACACTTTTTGCTCTTGATATGCACATTTTTTCATGTACACTTTTACAATGTACATGGTTTTTCCAGGTGTATTCCGAAATGACCATCCAGAGAAAGCCCCTGCAGCAGAAGCTGCATCCAGCCTTGTTTCATCTGCATTCAGGATGGGGTGAAACAAGTGTGTAGAACCTCAAAATGAAATCAGATTCTTTACCAATTTCTAATGGAAAATACAGTACACTCCATCCCTGGCAATCACAATTAGTAAGATTTCATTTCAGATGCCAAAGAGCTGCTGCAAGCTAGGAGAGATAGTTATGGGCCAGACAAACTAGTGGTCTAAGACGCTGTAGAAGGGATTTATCCATATTTAAATCAAAATATGTTATTTTACAGGGAATGTAGCTATTTCTATTAAAAATAAGCCGTATTTTATGGGCTAGACTAGTGGCCAAAAGAAGTATGGGGTCTGGACAGGGATCTAACCTATCCTTGGCCCCAGAATGACACATCAATTCCTACAACTTGCATTCTCTCACCCCCCCTTACAAAAATGAAGGTGCCCCTCAAAACATGACAAAACTCAAAACTGCAGCACTCATGCCCCCAAAAGATGGTCAGGGGATTTTCTCAAGCATTTTTTTCAAACAAAGATTGAAGATGCTCAAATAACGTACAGTACCAGGAAATGGAGATATTCATCTGTGGAAATATGTGCTTGGCTGTGATGGATTTGGTTATACAACACACACACACACACACACACACTGGCAAACATAGAATATGTAGGCCCCTGTCTTCTGTGGAGTTGATGTAACAAAATATAAATAAAGAATTGTGGATAAAAAAAACTCCCTAGTTCAAATATCACGTCTGCCACAAATACATATGTTCTCGTTCAGCAAGATGCAGCTTCTCATTCTAGGTCTTCTCACTTAGATAATATGGGTGTAATAATTCTAGCCTACCTTACACATTTGATAGAATGCTAACAAGAAAATCATATACGAGCACACTTTCCAATAAGCTGCTTGTTGAAATCAGTCTTTTTGAATTAATGTTTGGATTATCTTAATTCCTACCCTATAGTACAGATCTGGAATGAGAAACTGATGCTCCAGTTGTTGGGAACTCGCAGGTTGACCTTGGCCGAAGAATGAAGAGAAAAATGCCTTTCTCAGCCAGCTGAGCAGACACACAGGCACAGACTGCTGCGTTCCTCCCAGAAGGCTTGTTTTACTCATCTTATCTATGTTCACAAGTGAGACACTGGAGCACTTACAGAAACAGTGGTTTGGATAGGGGGCAGGTGCCCTTAAGCCCTTTGGCCCTGCCTCAAAGCAAAAAGTCAGGGGAAATAGAAGGTCACTTCCTTTCCAGGCATGCAACGTGGCACCAGGAGCATGTGCACATCACTGCAGCCCCTCAGAAACACATCCTTCAAAGAAAGGTTCCCACAACCAGTCTTTCCATTGTCACTTCCAGTGTAAACAGAAGAGGCTACTCATCTCAGAAAATCTCTCCATACATTATTTTTTTTCCTTATGGGGAGCTGAGGTTTAATTTACCTAGACTGTGAGCATCTGGTAATCTTTTATTCAGGAGTCTTTCACAACACGTTTTGTGAACACAGGCATTCTGCCTCATGATAACTGGTAAACGTCCCTTGAAATAAACAGGAATGCCTAAAGTCATGTATCTGTATTAGATTATGGGCATGGAAAAGAGGGTTCTGTCACTTAAAAGGTAAAATATAAATAAGCTTATATGTAGCTCTTCGGGTTAAGGTGATTAGATATAACTTTGTTTTTTAGCGAGGACAGGGCTAATTGCATTTGCTTTTCAACTACCATGCTTTGGTACAAGTCATGGGTGAGGCAGATCGTCAAACCATTATTCCCTCATTTTTCTCTGAGTGTTAATTATCATGCTTCCTCTCATACTACTTTTCTTAATCCCTCCTTTCTTCTAGTCAACTGATAAAAAGAAGCACATGCATGTGCACACACAGAGAGAGAGAGCTTATATATATTTGCTTGTTTGAACCGTTTTACGAGAGCCTTTAGGAAACTGAAATTTTAATTAATTTTCTCCCACTCCAGATCAAATTTAAGGATAGTGCTGGAATACCAAAAAAAAAAAAAAATTCCAATGGTCTCAAAGTGAAATAATTACACATTCCTTTTGCTCTTTCCCCTTGAAATTAGCTCAGATGAGAAGACTAATGTTTTGTCACTGCCAACTCCTGTTGCTACTGATATTCTTTTTCCTGTCATTTCCTCCTTTCCTCTTTCTTTCTTTATTTCTTTCTTGGAAGAAGGAGGGTCTCCCCTTCTCATCCTTCATGCCAAAAAGCAGAAACAAAGCTCTGCCTGGTTGGCTGATCAATTTTAAAGCAGACAAGCTGTTGTATCTGCACTGCTTCTTCCCACTCACTTTGGAATTGCATAATTGACTGGAAATGCTTGTTCTAAGTAATTGGAAATGATAAGATGCCCAAAGCCCATTCTTTCTGGCTAGAAAAGAACACACATTTGGGTAACGTGTTTGATTCAGACATTTAGTATCTTTAGGAAGGTGGTGTTTATTTCCCGTTTGCATTCAAAAATTTCCTCCCAATAAAACACACATAACTGATTGCCTAGAAAGAGGCAATCCACTTATCCAGAAACAAAGAAAATACAGTAGTTAGTGTTTTAAAACTTAAGAGCTACAACATGTTAGTCTGTGGTATGAAAACTAATTCTCTCATTGTCTGCCTCACTTATTTCAACACCCATAACAGAGCGCTAAGCATACGTAAAAAAACAGCACTTGAACCATATGGTATTCTTCCCCCATATCTATAAAATTAATTAAAAACACATGTTGCAAATGGAGTAAATGTGTACCTTCCTAAGTTTCCATTGGCCACAGTCCTATAGGGAAAAACCACACGTGTAAAGACTATTGTACAGTGGTCCCCCACCCTTTTGCAGTTCATATACTGTGGTCCCACTCTATTGTGGGACCACAGTATATAAAAAGGGGCCCCTGGGTTAAGGGGGGAAAGGCCTGTTTCAGGCCTCCCTTACTTACCTCCAACCTGGTGCTGTCCCGAATGGGCTTGTGAGGGCCTTCCCAGGCCTTCTGGAGGCCCCAAATGGGCCTCCCTGCGAACCAGAAGTGACTTCTGGCAGACCAGAAGTCACTTCTGGATAACTGAAAATCATTTCTGAGGCCTCCTGTAAGTACAAGAGTCCCCAGCTAGGTGCCCCAGGGCCAACCTGACCTGTATCCGCATATCACAGATTTTCAATTATCACGGGTCAGTTTGGGTCCCTAACCCCCACAATAGGTGGAGGGGGTCACTGTACAGGATTTTCTGCCTTCTGGCTTGCCATTCATGGTGCAACTGAGCATGTAATCAAGTGTGCAAATAAGCTTTGCTTCTTGTCAGATGTAGGAAAAAAACTCCTTATTTGCAACCAAGTCCTTTCAAAAGGTGTACTGGCAAGTCCATGTCATATGTAGGACAGAGGAAAAGGGTTAAAAGCAGTTCTACTTGGTTCTCTCAGTCTTGCAACATGGCATCATGCCAATACAAGTCATAAATTTCAAGGCGGACAGGTGAGCACCCACAGACCTATCTAGGTTTTGAGGCATCCTTTTTCCTGCCCGTGTTACCAGCAAGAAAAAAGATGCCAAGCTTTGCATAAAAGACCAACCTGAATGGCAGTAGTCCAGGTGGTCCGCACAATACCCTCTTTGACTAACTTCCGTTCGCAAAGTGACAGCAGACAGGGAAAATCAGTTAACCACTTCTCAGCCAATCTCAAGTCCACTTTCAGAGGGGTGTGTGTGTGTGTGTGTGTGTGTGTGTGTGTGTACACGGAATGCTCAATGTGGTTTCCACACAATATCTATTGCTATTATTGCATGTTGTAGAGCAGGGGTGCCCAAAATTTTTGTAAGGAGGGCCAGATTTGGTGGCTGAGAATGTGTCAGGGGCCGGTTGCTCCCTGACCCTGCCACCCCACTGCAAGCCCCACCCACTGACCCATAAGCCCCACCCACCGACCCCTTGCAATCCCTACTGCAGGAAGGAAGGCAGGGACCAAGGGAGGGAGGGAAGGAGGTGGAAACCAAGAGAGGAAGGAAGGAAAGAAGGGAACAAGGAAGGGAGGGAGGGAGGGAGGTGGGGACCAAAGGAAGCACAGGGAGCCATGGCCACAGGTTGCCCCTTGGAGAGGTGATCTGTGCAACCCTGCACCCCCCCAAGCTCCCCAGCGGTGGTGACGGCTTGCCCGCCAGCCCACCCCAAAGCTGCTTGGTGGTGGCAGAGGTCTGCTGGCCTGCCCACCCCCACACATTTTTCTGCGGTGCTGGTCACGGCAGCCCGCCCATCTGCCCAGCCACCCAAGCTTCCCAGTGGTGTCAGTGTTGGCAGAAGATTTTTTTTTAAAAAAATGGGGCAAAAGAGGGGGAGGGAGGGGCGGGCCAGCCAGCCACGGGTCACTCAGAATGGCCTGACGGGCCAGATTTGGCCCCCGGGCTGGACTTTGGGCAGGCCTGTTGTAGAGCAATAGTTTGGCTATATGAAGGGTGTTACAAGAGCCTGAATGCAAGTGTGAATACTGTATATGCATATATATGCATGCCTATGAGCACTTAAAGGTTGGTGGCAATGAAAGAGGAAAAGAGGAATTCCAGTAAGTGAAGATTATATAAAAATATGATTATTACTGTGGTGGTTTAAAGAGACCACAGTGAATTAACAAGAAAAGGGGAGGTTTGCTGTAAGTATCAGAGCGAAGGTATGCTATATCTATTTATTATAAATTCCAGCCACCTCCAGTTTTAGAAAACAAAACTGTAGTATTAGACAGGGACAAGTTGCTTATTTTAACAAGCCATATATTATAATTATGGACAAACAATGAAGAAAAGCATACCTAACAGAAGGTAAAGTTCCATTAACAAGCAACCTCAAAAATAGGGCAGGTGCAAAAATTGCAAAGTATCAAACATTAAGGCAAGAAGTTAATAAGACTGTGAAAGCAAAATCAGGTTTTCTTTCTCCCCATGCTAATTTTAGCAGCTGAGATTCTTCTAAAATCTTGGGTTAGCAGTTTAAAACAATTGTCAATAGCTGCTTATTTGTTCTCTTTTACACTAAAAAAATCAGTGCTTGTATCTCACCTGCAGATTCTAAGGAACTGAATCCTATTTTTTAAGGCTCAGTCACCCTCATGCACCAGCAATGCTGTGAAATAAGCATTAGAGATGGGCACGACTCAAAAACAATGGTTTTTCGTTTTTCGTTGAGGGGTCCGTTTTGGTTCATTTTCGTTTTCGTTGGGGTTTTCCACAAATTTTTCATTTTCGTTTCGTTACCCAATGAAAACGAAAAACAAAAATGAAAACAAAAATTTCTGTTTCGTTAGCATTCTTTTCAGTTCAATGTGTTTGCCACAATGAAAACGAAAAACACGGCAAAATTTTTCATTTCGTTTCCGTTTCCGTTTTGTTTTTGAAAAATTTTCATTTTCGTTTCGTTACCAAACGAAAACGGAAAAATGAAAACGGAAACGAAACTTTCGCTGAGTCGTGCCCATCTCTAATAAGTATCATAATTTGGTTCTCTGTTGTCAGTACTTAGCCTACTTCATTTACATGAAATGATGGCATTTGGCAGACCAATATTTTGTTATCCTCATTTTGAATATAAGACAACTGCAGCTTTCATAAAAACATAAGAACAGCCTTGCTGGAACAGGCCACGGTCCATCCAGTCAGGCTCACCATTTGCTTCAGGGTATTTCCAAGCAGATGTCTTCACCTGCTTATGATTTCCTGCAAATGGCATTGAGAGATATCCTGCCTATCTCTCCAACCCAGAGGTTGTCCTTAGGCATCCATAATGATAGCCATTGATACCCTTGTTCTCTGTGAACTTGTCCGATCCTTTCTTAAAGCTGTCAAGGCTGACAGCTGGCACCACTTCTTCTAACAGGGAGTTCCATAGACCAGTGATCCTCTGGGTGGAAAAGTACTTTCTCTTGTTTGTTTGAGATCTAGCACCCAAAAGTTTCATGGAGTGCCCCCTAGTTCTAGTAATGTGTGACAGGGAAAACAGTTTTTCCTTATCAACTTTGTCCATACTGTGTATGATTTTATAAGCTTCAATCAGGTCACCTCTTAGGCGCTGTCATTCAAGAATGAAGAGGCCCAGCTAGAGATGGACACGGAACGAACATTTTTTTGTTTCCGTTACCGTTTGTCGTTTCTGTTATGTAACGAAACGACAAACGAAAATTGTGATGAAAATGCAACGAAACAAACAGAACCACAAAAATTGTGGTCGTTACGTTTCGTTTCTGTTAATGGTGACACGCAATGAAATGAGCTGTTTTAAATGTTAAAAAATGCCCTGGACATCCGTAAAAATGCAGCAATAATTATTTATATTGTCTGATAATACCTACCGGGGGGTGGCGTCCTTAAAACATTTGCTTTTGTCTTCTCCCATCGCGATGTATTTTTCTTTTCCCTTTTAAATGGATGTCGCACCAGCCACAAAATGGAGGCAAGCCATGTGATGGGATGATGTTCAACCAATAGCATGCCCAGGTTGCAGACTGGGCGGGCAGGTCTGGCAGCCCCCGTCCTCCTTACAGTCTCTGGTGGGAGTTAGGGTGGGATTGCTGTCTCTGAGACTCTAACTTCAGTCCTGCAGCCTCCCTGTGTGTGTGCATGCTGCGTACCTCTCAGTGAGTACCCTCCCTTGCCCCGCAGTGCGGTCACTCTACGGCTGCCTTGCACCCTGGGCAAAGCCCGCCGCTGCCTTTGCAGCCTCCCTGCATACCTAGTCTATACTGTGTCTCTGCCAGCATCCTTTTTTTTTTTAGTGCTTTCTCTCTGGTTTGGGGCATTGGGGGATGCCTGCTCACGGAAATGCTTTAAAAATCGCACAAAAAGTGGGTAGAAACGACAAACAAAAAAATGAAAAACGGTAACAAAATTTTTCCAAAAATTCATGACAAATGGAAACGAACGGAAACAGACCTCTCAACGACAAACAAAAAACCGAAACGCCATTTTTTTGTTTCGTGCCCATCTCTAGGCCCAGCCATTGCAGCCTCAGATCGTAAGGAAGGTGTTCCAGTCCCCTAATCATTCTGGTTGCCCTTCTCTGCACTTTTTCAATTTCCATAATATCCTTCTGGAGGTATGGTGACCAGAACTGTACACAATACTCCAGATGGGGCCTCACCATAGATTTATAAAGAGATAAAAATATTTCACTGCTGTGGCACACTGGGTTGACACCTTCATTGACCTGTCCACCAGGACACCAAGGTCCCTTTCCTGGTTTGTTGCAGAGAGTTCAGACCCCATCCGTTTATAAATGTAACTGGGGTGTTTTTTTGTTTTTTTTGTTTTTGAGCCAATATGCATCACTCTACACTTACTAATGTTGAAGCTCATTTGCCACTGGTTTGCCCATTCCCTCAGTATCAAGAGATCCTTATGGAGCTCCTCACAATTTCTGTCAATTTTTACTATCCTGTATAATTTTGTGCTTCATCACAAGTCCTAATACTGTTAGGTGTCTTAAGATTGTTAATGTATGAGTTTTTCTTATCACATAATTTTTTTTTCCGTGGCTATATTTGGCTACCCAAAGCACATATATGGAACTTTAAAAAATAAAACCCAAGCCTTTATAAGACTGAGTTGAAATTAGCTCTTGAAACTGAGCAGCTATAAAGATTCCCATGGCCGCAACATAGCCACCTTGGGAAGGAGACTTGATGAAAGCAAAAATTAAGCCAAAGATAATTGATTGAAAATATAATTGATGAAGAACTAAGAGCACCAGAGAAGACTGTGGGTTCATTTCTAATTGGTTAGTGCTTCAATATTGTAAGGCTGGGAGAATCAATGTACCTCTCGGTAATACCAAGAACTTTGCTTCATATGCACACATGCACACGCACACACATTTTACAAGCTTTCAAGCTTCAGGCTATGAAGGAAAGTGTGAGATAAGTAGACCTGGTTTCTGCCAAGTCCTTCTGTATTGTCCCCAAGAATGAAATCTAATATTTGCCAAAAAAAAAAAATCTTAAGCTTCTTTTCTTCACTGAAGGAGAACAGATGGCAGTGTTTTAGGAATATCTTAAAAATTGAGAGGTTCTGGTAGTGGCCAAGAAATGAAGGACTGATTCCCCCCAGAATTCAGGGGGCATGGTTCAGTGGGAGAGTCTATTACTTTCTAAGCATGACATTTAAGATTCAAAGGGTGAAATGTCCAGGTAGGTCTCAGGATAAAATGCCTTTTCTGATACCCTCAAAAGTGATTTTTGTTCAAACGTTCTTAGGTGCATAGAAACATAAGAAGCTGCATAAGACTAGGCCATACAGTCTATTGAGCACAGTACTTGTATTTATTCTAGTTGTTGTTGTCCAGGATCTTAGAATGAGACCTGTTGCATTATCTACTACCTGGTAATTTCACTGGAGGTTTCAAGAAGGGAGCTTGGGATGAACCTGTGCTTTATCACTGAACTGTGGTCATTCCTCAAAGGTTAGAAGAAATGGTCTTTCCTTGGGGGGGGGGGTCACCATAGCACATACAACTCTATCAAGCTCTCATATGACAAGTCATATGACAAGACTTCTAACCCCTCAAAAATCATCTTCTGAATGCCTTCTATACTGTGGCAATTCTTTTCTAAGAGACAGCTGTAGTAATAATTCCACATTGGCACATCATTGAGTTCAACAAAGCCAGGCCTCATACAACAGCTTCCTCGGCAAGCATGAGTCCCAGGCTCTTTTATTAGTTGCAAAAAGCAGAGCATCAGAGGTGGGGCGAGAGTCTACATGTCAGGATGGTGTAGGCTGATGAATTCCTGGGAAGGGCTTCTCTGACTTAGCAGTGTCATGTAGCAGGGGTCTTGATGAATGACTACCAGACAGCTTGTTATTTCCCTACATACCATCTCATGGCCTTGCTGGCTAATGTGGGGGGAAGAGATAAGAGCAATCTGGCTTCCTGTGCCTCAGGCCCCATGGGATCCATTGTCCTCTCATCCAGATCGGGTTCAATGCTTCTCAAGTGACCTTGCCCAGGAAGCCGGCTGGGGTGCTTTTTAATCTCTTCCAAGGGTATATCTCTAGAGGCAGCATTTCATGGATAGAAAGTTAAGTGGATGGACCACGGTTAACATTTTGGATTTCTTTTCTACTTGTTCCTTTCTAAACATTAGAAACTGTTATCTGTTGCTGAGCCTCTGAGATATGGTGGGATATTCGATATATAAACCCACATCATACAGAAAGGCATCAGAGCAATCTAAAATCTTAATATATTTCCTTGGCTAGGAATGCACATCTTTGCATATTTAAGGCGAAACAACTGTGTTGTTTTTGAAAATCACTTTTCATCTTTCTGCTAAGGTTTTATCAGAGATTAATGGAACCTTAGTGGGTCTAGGATATCACAGGATGTGTTCCTTATCTATCTTCTAAGAAGAGTTAGCAAATATAGTACCTGCTATTGCATGGACAATTTGCATGAACAAATGTTTAAGTGTCTCATTAAAACACATGCAGCAAAACCACCTTAGAAGAAAGCCTCATGCTTCAATACTGAGAAACAAAAGGCCATTGATAAGAAAACACATGGGGTTAATGAGTTGGGAGGATATTCGTTTTTCTATATTCTTAATTTCACTATAATCCTTTTATTTGCAAAAGAGGAAAATAAATCCACAATATTTTTTATTATCCTCTTGAAATCCAGCCAAATTAGGTGATCCTACACAAATAATCGAACATTTTTCATCCTCTCCAACTGAACTGTAGTCAAATATTTACAGTATTTCAAAGTTTAGCATGGATTCCTTAATGAGAATGCTAGTGGTAGCAGTTTCCTTCACAGCCAATTTGTGTGACATCAATAAGCACTCCCAACAAGAGCATTCAGCATAATTAACTTCCTACGTGAAATGAGCTTGTGGTCTAAAACATATCCCACCGTCCTCTGTAAGTCACATGGATTCTATGACCAGCAATTCAGGAATTCCCTGTGAGGCAAATTAAACATGGAAGATATTTCCAGATATGGGGGTTCCAAATTTCTTAGATGGCAAGATTCATAACTATCTGGGAGTACAGTGGTGCCTCGGATAACGAATTTAATTCATTCTCCGAGGCAATTCATTATCCGAAAAAAATCGTTATCTAATACACGGTTTCCCATAGGAATGAATGGAAAACCAATTAATCCATTCCCGAGCCTAGGAAATTGACACAGACACATGGCTTGTTTGCTCAAAACTCTTTATAAAGTGCACTTTAAAGGTACAGATGCGATGCAGCCCGGGATAACTCTTTTTTACTGATGCATGCTGGAAATGCATTATCCGAGGCAGCCCATAGCATAAATTCGTTATCCAAGGCAGCCCAGAGAGAAAATTCATGATCTGAGACAGCCCTATACCTGGAAATTGCAATTCATTATCCGAAAAAATTGTTATCAGGGGCATTCATTACCTGAGGTATTACTGTACTTTTTGACAGAGAGAAATGCCTTAATGCCATCTGTCGGGAGTAATTTGATGGGGATTCCTGCATGGCAGGGGGTTGGATTGGATGGTCCTTGAGATATCTTCCAACTCTATAATTCTATGATTCTAAATGTGACTCAGTTGGGGATAGCGCCTCATTTTGAAAGCTTCCAGACGTAGTTAGGCCTAATTTTACCCAAATGCTCTGCTCCTGCCTTAATGGCACAGTGTGGGGCCATTGACCTACAGGGAACTTTTTTAGGAGTGTAGGCTGGCACCCTCCCCATGCCTGCCTTGTGGTGCTACTCTGGGTCTTGGAGGTGGCAGGAGGAATAATGCCATAATCTCAACCAGCATAGAGAAGGAAGAAGGTGCTGTCGGTGGGCCCAGGAGCCAGGTGGCAGTGATATGGGTGCTGGAAACACCATATCCTATGGGAGCTGCAGCGGTGGCACTGGGCACAGGAGGAACACTTTCTGGAGCTGATGCCAGCCTGTGAGTTGGACGAGGGGTCGGGGGTGTTTACAGGAGAAGGCACTCTGCACATGCCTGCTCCCCCTTCTAGCCACACATTGGGAGAGGCTCTACCTGGGAACCGCCATCTCTGGGCCTCATGAGAGAGAGAGCTAAGCATGGCCTGAAGGGGTCTATCTGGGGGGGGGGGCAGAAGCGTACATCTCCCCCAGGTGCAGAAATCTGAGGGTGCCTGGAGGGGGAGGGGAGGGGGAAGCCCTGCGCCCTCCTGCTGCAGCGCACCAGGTGAGTGGCAAAGCAAGCACGCAGGCAGGAGTGCGAGCGCGGTGGCTGTGGTGCCCTCCTCCTCCAACTCTTCGTTGCCACCATGGGAGAGGTAAGGAGTACGAGGGCTACTGCGTGCACACCCACCTAC
Source organism: Phrynocephalus versicolor (assembly GCA_023846285.1). Lineage (NCBI taxonomy): Eukaryota > Metazoa > Chordata > Lepidosauria > Squamata > Agamidae > Phrynocephalus > Phrynocephalus versicolor. The sequence continues at coordinate 7,028,225 of JAHTLZ010000016.1, forward strand.
CCACCCGTACACCCCCTCGCCCCATGCCCGGCCCACACCCGCCCCATGCCTGCAGGATTTCCTCCTCCTTGCTGGGTGGATGTGATGGGGATGGGGAGGGCTGGAAGGGCGCATAAACAACTTTGTCCCCAGGCGCCCCAAAACCTTGCTACACTGCTGATGGCCTAGCTGGAACCCCTTTGGGAACTACAGGGTTCACCTGGCTGAGGGATCTTGGAGAATTCATTTCTAGGCTTGTGGTATGTGCAACCTTTGACAGAATGCAAGAAAATTCACAGCTAGAGCAACCTTGAGAGATGGCTATCCAACTTTTAAAAACGCCAGTAAAGGAATTACTACTTTCCAAAGCTAAAGCTGTGTTGCTTATATACCGCCCCACAGTGCTTATAGCATCCACCAAGGCCATCCATTCCATTGCCCTAGTACTCTTGCTGTTAGGAATCATCCAGCATGCTAATATTATTACTTAGAAAAAACAGATCCTAGGCTGAAATTGTTTTCTGGATTGTTGGTTTGTGGATCCCTAAAATGCAACATTGCTTAACTAATGTTTCTCACAAAGTCAATTGACTCCTTCCCATCCCATTTGAGTTTTGATTTAGTGCATATGTCACAATAAATCAGTATCTAATGACCCTAATAATCCTAGACAAGCCTTGGGCTTGCATGCTTCTTGTCCCACCTCCAAAAACAGTGCCAAGAGTTTAGAAGCTTTGGTATTAACAACACATTACCACATCAATAGACCCTGAGAAACTATCCAGAGTCCTATGAGGATACTTATTATAGAGTAAAATCTCAATAGGATTCTGGACACAGTTTCCTAAATTGTGTAACTCATAATGACAAACCCCATCTAATTAACAAGGTGCCAATTGTGTGCATAGTAGTATAACTGGCACACAACCAGGCAAACAATTGGCATCTTGTTAATTAGTTACAATGTGCCACCATGATTTATGAGATTTCACTTTCTCCCAAGTAAAATCCCATTTGCATTCTGGTCAATCCTATCAACATTAATTAATGTTAATTATGATTTGTGGGGGGAATTATGCGAGTTTGTGAAACTTGCTTACATCCATCAACCATGTAAGATTAACCAAGTCTATAAACTTTAAATAGTAAAGGGCAGCCTTTATTCTCACCACAATGAATTATGGTTTATTGTGATATTCATGCACAGTCTTTGCCTTTATAGCATAAAATATGTGTATAAAAGTAAAGGAAATCCAAGCTGTACATAATTTTACACCACTGATTTTTTCCAAGAATGATTAATCATTCTTGCAATTGACAAGAAAAATGCTTATCTCAGAGTTGTGCTGCTTCTGTTTTAGGTTCAGTCATTGGATTTTATTATGATTCTTTAAACCAAAGGAGATTAAATAGTCCTGAGAGTTTATCCATAGTCCCTTCCTCCATTATGTAAAAGTGCTTGCAAATTGTAAAAATCTAAGCTTGAAACATACAGAATGCTGTTTCTCCTTAGCTCTAATATTCATTTTTCCATCCTTGAATAAGACCTTCAGGTTTTCTCAATTCATGGCAAGTTTCTCCTCCCACCCTTGTGTACCCCATAATTCCAAAACCAATCTGGGTACAATGGACATGGTTAAACCTAGATTCCTAATGTTCCCACATGCCTTGCCTTCCAGGAATTATACTAATGCTGTCAGTATCGAATCAGAGCATTCCATTAGCAGACCAAGGCTTTGGTGGAACAAGCCCTTGACAGTTCATAGAAAGCAAAATGTGAAATGGATGCTGACCAATATTGTTGGAAACAAAACATGTCTGAAGAAATTGGGATGTTCTTGCTTCCTCCAAATATTAGATTGAGCTGAACTCTTAGTAGGTTTGTGTGCAGCCACAGAAAAGATGCGCTAATACAGAATGCAAATAATAAGGGGTCTTCTCGGCCACTATGATGCCATTCCCACAGATGGTCTGACATGTTATAATCTTCCTAGTCACCTCAATGTCCACATGCTTCAAAAAAAAACTGCAGAGCTTTTATCCTAATAATTACGGGCACACCTTTATGTAACAGACCTTGTGAACACAGCAATCTTGGCATCTGCAGCAGCTCATCCCCTGCAGGAAGGCCATTATCTCACCCTGGCAAATAGTCATGCTAGTCACAATTATCAAGCCAATGTTCTCTTGTTAACATCACTTCACTCTTACAATCCAAACAGTGCTCGTGTTTAAATGACACCCTTGGCTACAATGGGAGCAATTTTGAGTTTTCTGATGAGATTGAAATATGAAACCCAGCTGTGGCAGACTGCACATCTCCTACGCAAATGATTTATTTTACCTAACTTATTTGCAGCACATATCGGGAATGGGTGATGGATTTCAGGGGTTCAGTCAGATAAGCATCCAAGTTCAAATACCAATTTGCATATTATCTTCCTGAATGTTGACCTCCTACATGCCTTGCATAAAAGTACCTTCCTTCTAGAATGAATAGTATTGCATCCCACTGGCGGGCAATTTTTAAGAAAGGGAGAAGCTGAAAAACAGAGGTGGGTGGAATGCCTATCATTTCCAACTGTGAACCACTGATGAAATGTAAGGGCTCCATGACCGCTGTCAAATGTCATAGGGGAATCAGTTGAAAACAAATTAAAGAAACATTTAGATACAGTATAAAGAAAAATAAAATCCTAACCTGCACTCCCCTTTGAAAACGTTCCTGGCTGGTGCAAGGGAGACGTCCCTTCCTCTTTCCTCCCTCTGCTTTGGAGGCTGCCTGAGAGGGAACGTTCCAGACAATCAACCACAATCTAACAGGGACACACAGAGAGAGGTCCACCATTGGCTCACTTGTGATCATGTGACCTGCCTCAGTGCTTGTATTGCAAGGCATTGCATGCTGATCAAGGCAAATTTGACAAATGTTTGCTTGTCTTGCAAAATGCTTTTAAACTAGTATACTCTTAAACCAAGGTATTGCTCTATTATGAAATGGATTAAGAAGACAGCTATGTCATAATGTTGGGAAAACAAGCAAATCCTGTTGTTCATGAGGCGGCCGGGGCGGGGGGGGGGGAGGCTGCATTTATATAAACTTCTTAAATATAGAAAATTTCCTCAAAGAAGTAGGAGACAGGGAAGGGCAAGGAGGGGGATTTTCAAGTATATATTTTTTGCAAATCTTCTTAAAGATGAAGTCAAGAATCTGTCCATGGCTGAATTCAAAACCCTTTTCTCTCTAGCCCCACTTTCAGGAGAAAGTTTTCATTTTTAAATAAATCATAAGTGTATCAGAACTACTCTAATATAACGTTAATTTTTTTACTGCTTCTGCCCCTCTACAGAGGAAAGGGGGTGTTTAATATCTAGATATTGTGAAGCAGTGGACATCTTAAGCCATTTCATGATATAGGAAATTGAAAATATGAAGCAAATTGACTGGCACAAGCTCCACTTTGGTTTAGGCCCTCATAAACTTAGATGGTGCTTAATGTCTCCCTTTATTCCAAACAAAATTAGTTGTGTAATGGATCTGTTTATTGTCATTTGAACTTGGGGAAACCATTGATCTTTCATTCCAGCAAGAAATGCTTTATTATTGGCCACTGGAAAGTCAACATGGGGCTGATTTGTATGTCTGATTTCAAAGGCACTCTTACATTGTGGGAGGGGAAATGTGTTGATTGTAGGAGATA
>JAHTLZ010000016.1:7031914-7066815 GCA_023846285.1 Phrynocephalus versicolor
GTGTGTGTGTGTGTGTGTGTGTGTGTGTGTGTGTGTGTGTGTGTGTGTAATTAAATGTGGAAAAACATATTTGACGGGTGGGTTTCTCTGTTGAAGTCAACTGATAGTGTTCCTGCTCTTAAATAAGAACACTGGGCATGGTTGTTACTAATTTAGTAAATATAGATGTACTTGGGGAACTATTTCCTGTATAGGTCAGGCAAATCTTCAGGCTCTCATAAAGGGAGACGTACTACCCTTGGATGGTGTTCCTGCACAACTCCCACTCTCTACCACCTTTACATATTGCAACATCCAAGGGAAAGTACATGATTTTAGTCTAACACCTCTTACAGTCTGCCAGCTAAGATGGCCACTGGATTCGCTGGCTAGGGATTCTGGGTGTTGTCGTCCAAATTAGCCTTTCGCGTGTTGGCTGCAAAATACATTCCAAATGCAGAAGAAATACTCAGCTAGCAAGTCTTAATCTGAAATAAGATAACAGGAGTATGTAAAGCTTCAGTAGTTGGAAGATCAGCTTCAAAAGGACCAGAAGAAAAGTAGGTGAAGCCTGGAAAAGTGAAGGTCCTCTGTGAAAATCTCATCCAGCATATTGTCCAACACACTCTGTGAGCAAGGCCTCTACTTTCTTAAAACGTTATGGCCCCAGTGGATACTGTGATGAAGAGGATAGCTTCTTTTAATCAAGAGAAGGTGAACTGGATCCACAAAACAACTATAAAGCATTGAAAAAAACATTCCGGAGTGTTTTTCCCTGACTGAATATGGCAGTGAAGTGGCATGAACAAGCTCTTTAAGATTAGAAGTATGGATAGAAGGAGCAGATTGTGTTGATCTTCACCAAGAAGCAACAGCAACAGCCGAAAGCAAGGAGGCAGGGCAGACTGGAGGGAGCCCTACTCATTGAGCTGAATTCCTGAGCTGAGCCCCATGAAGGAGGAAGAGAAGGCAGAGGAGCCCCCACTGAGGATGTAGGGATCCAATTCGATTCTTGGTTGTATCAACAGAAGCATAGTGTCTAGATCAAGGGAAGTGATAGTACCACTCTATTCTGCTCTTGTCAGACCCCACCTGGAGTACTGTGTCCAGTTCTGTGCGCCTCAATTTAAAAAGGATGTTGACAACCTTGAGCGGGTGCAGAGGAGGGCTACCAGGATGGTTGAGGGTCTGGAGGAAATGTCTTATGAGGAACGGCTTAGGGAACTGGGAATGTTTAGCCTCTCTAAAAGAAGACCGAGAGGGGATATGATAGCTATGTTTAAATATTTGAAAGGATGTCATCTTGAAGAGGGAACAGGTTCGTTTTCCATGGCTTCAGAGACTAGGACTCGAGGCAATGGTTTCAAACTACAGGAAAAGAGATTCCATTTGAACATTAGGAAGAACTTCATGACAGTTAGAGCTATTCGGCAGTGGAATATGCTGCCGCAGAGGGTGGTTGAGTCTCCTTCTTTGGAGGTTTTTAAGCAGAGGCTGGATAGCCATCTGTCAGAAATATTGTGATGGGGGTTCCTGCATGGCAGGGGGTTGGACTAGATGGCCCTTGAGGTCTCTTCCAACTCTATGATTCTATGATCCTGGTGTAAACCAAGATGCATCTTCTGTCTTTAAGGCAGCCCCTGGATATCAGGAACAGCTGAAGGTCCTTTTTACAGAGAAACATGAGGAAGACATATTTAAAAATAAAAATAAAAAGGTAAAACTGGCAGAAGAGGCAACAGAGGTGACACGAAAGCTAACTTTTGATGGAACTGGTGGAAGGCAATGGTAAATCCCTGCTGAACTGTCCTACCATGAAAACCCTATGACGTGACAGTCTAAAAGTGAAACAAGTGATAGTGCTGAAAGATTAAATTCCCAGGTTGGAAAATCTATGGAAAACAAAATGACGGCTCACAAACTAGCAGTATTCAATATATATTCCAATCCCCAAGACCTGCACAAGTTCAATAACTAGAGGACCTTTACCTTATGTGAAGGGAGAAACTCTTGATGTTAAACCTGGATTTCCAAAAAGAAGTCGAGATCACATTACAAATATCCACTGGCTATTAGAGAGCACACAAAAAATCCAGAAGAATATTAGTCTATGCTTTATAGACCTCATGTGTGGATCATGAGAAACAATGGGTTGCCCTAAAATAAATGAGTGTCCCTCAGCACTTGTACCTATCAAAATGGTCCACCCTCACAAATTACTGGATCCAGAGGATTTCTAGGATATCTTGGGGGTGTCCCAGCTGAACTCCCGGGTGCTCCTGTTGAAGCCCAGATTACTTCATAGTATGCTTTTGATTAACCAAGTGGCTGAGATTATTGCAATCAAACATCCTCTCCAATTTCAAATCCATCCTTTACATGCTTCAAAGTTGAGATTTGAAGCAATGAAGCAACAGAGGAAAAGACTAGAGTGCATTTGGATCATCCTTGAGCCTACATGCCCAGGACACAGTTGTGGTCAGGAGTGCATTTGCAGCCTATTTCCACTGTGATATGCTTTACCTTTTCCCAACTTTGGTGAATCAGGCATCTCCAACCTACCTAGATGACAGGTCCCTAAGAAGATTAGTCTATGCACTGGTGATCTCAAAAATCAACTACTGTAATGTACTTTATGTGGGGCCCACTTTGAATGTGATATAGAAGCTTCAGGTGGTCCAGAATATCATGGCCAGACTGACTGTTGAGGTGAAGAAGTTTGATCATATCATTTCTAACTCTAGTCCTCTTGCACTAGTTACTGGTTCACTTCCATTTCAGGTTCAAGTTCTAACATGTGTGTGTGTGTGTGTGTGTGTGTGTGAGTGTGAGTGTTGTGTCGTTACAGTCATGACTGACTCTTCGTGACCCCATGACCATGGAGTTTTCTTGGCAGGAATACTGGAGTGGTTTGCCAGTTCCTACGCCAGGTGCCAACAACACCTGGTATTCCCTGGTGGTCTCCCATCCAAGTACTAACCAGGGCTGACCCTGCTTAGCTTCTGAAATCAGGTGAGATTGGATGTGTTCCTTCAAACATTGCTGGACCATAACTCCCATGATCCACAGACAACACAGCTATAATTGGGAATGATAGTTGCAATCCAACAGCATCTGGAGAGCCTGGTCCTTGCAATTAATTTAAAGACTTCAAAAGCACCGCATCCTCTAATTTAACCAGAATATTATAACGCTTCTCACAAATTTAGAAGAACCAACTCTGGATTGAAAAAACGCTCAGTTACAGTAATATAAATAAATGTACCCATATAGAAGCACATAAATAGCAGGAGAAACAGCTGTTCATACCTTCTCAGGCAAAGAGAAATGAAAACATGCTGTACATAAACTAGTCATGACTAGAGATGGACACGACTCAAAAAAATGGTGTTTCGTTTGTCGTTTGGTCGTTTAGGGGTCAGTTTCGGTTCGTTTCCGTTTTTGTGAGGTTTTTTGCAAAAAACGTTTTCGTTTCATTATGTAATGAATTGAAAAAACGAAAACGAAAATGAAAAATTGCTGTTTCGTTACCATTTAGCACAATTCAATGTATTTGCCATAATGAAAACGAAGCGGTTGACAAATTTTTTCGTGTTTCGGGTCGTTTTGTTTCATTTTGGAGTCAAAATTCGTTTTTCGTTTTGTTACGTAACAAAATGAAAAAACGAAAACGAAAATGAAAAATCGCTCGTTTCATGCCCATCTCTAGTCATGACTGTGCTTCCCTCTGTTTTGTAATGTGTTCAAACTGTAAAATTACTGCCACCCAGAAACTCACAAAAATTGCATTCTACTACAGAATCACTGAATAACTGAGTTGCAAGAGGCCTATAAGGCCATCAAGTCCAACCACCTACTCAATGAAAGGAATCAAAATCAAAGGAATCTTTCACTGATTTTATCATGCACCATGTCTTAACTCATTTTATTTTATAATCTTGTTAATTTTATTCATCAGCCAGATGAAAGGATATTTGATGGGCCATTTTATGGCTGGGACCACATTGACTTGCATTTTTCACACACACACTCTGCTTTCCCTAGCCAACTGCAGCAATAACAGCTCTGAAAGTGATCAAATGAATAGATTATATGGTACAATTACAATTCCCGGTTACACATTCCAATAGGTTAGAGCACTTCCAGAAAAAAAATGGAAGGACAGAGAATCCAATAGATAAGGTTTGGCAGTCAAGATAACACTTTCTTTCACAATCAGGCTAAGCTCTCAAGGCAAGATAAGATAGAAAAAATTCACCTTTAATTCAGGAAGAAGGCAATCAGCTTTCCAACTGTTAAAAAAACCCTTTAAAGTAGAGAATTTTGTAAAACAATTCACAGCAATCACTGTTAACTACTTCTTTGTAGGCTCTGAAACTATGTCTAACTAATTACATTTTTTTAATGTAAGGGTGAATCATTTACCTTGCTTTGAATTTACCTTGAATCACAGGCTGCGTCTGACAACAAAGCATGATTAAACCATGGCATTTCTTACCACAAATCATAGTGATTTCCACTGACATCACTGACTTTTAAAGGGAGTCAGACACGATCATAAAAGAGAAAATTGTGCCTCTTAAACACATTGCCTATACCAGTGGTGGCAAATCTTTGGCACTCCAGATCTTTTGGACCACAACTCCTACAGTCCTTTGTTATTGGCAATAGAGGCTTGGAATCCTGGGAGTTGTGGTCAAAAATATATGGAGTGCCAAATGTTCACCACCACTGGCTATACAACGAAGAGCAACAGCTGTATTGCAGGTCCTACCTGTGGGCTTCCCAGAGGCAACTGGTTGACCAGTGTAAGAAACAAGATGAAGCACTACTTCAGTCTTTGCTCTAATTGGGGTGTGTGTGTGTGTGTATGTGTGTGTGTGTTAAACATGACAGCATAGCCAAAATAATCTCTTTTGCCTACATAAGTTTGAAATGTTCATTCAGCACTTGACTGCCAAAATGTACGGAAATGGGCTTAAGTTTCAACCAGCAGGCTGCAACGAAATACACTAGTGGCCACATTTTGTATAATGTACAGCACTATTCCCTGTAGCACATGCAGTAAAATATGTACAGTGATGGTGTACTAAATAGGTATTTGATCTGATCCAGCAGGATCTGATATTCCATGCTCCTAGGCTTATTAGACCAATCAATGTTGGATAAAACAAAGACCCATACGGTAACCTAAAATACCACAGTCTTATTCTAACCTCTTTGCACTAATCTCTAAGGAATGAAGAGATGGTCTGAGGCAGAACTGTGCATTTTTTCCCAACAAAAATTTTCAATCTCTGAAGGATTAATCAAATAGTTTTTACACCAATCATTACAAGGATGCAGATGGGTGTGAAGTATTGTTTGAGTACTATAATCAGCAAATTAGGTCACCATCAAAACAGATGTCTGATCTTTAGTGTCAGCTAGGAAACTGTGGGTGGGGTGGGAAATAAATTCCTAAATATTGTTGGCATAATAAATATTTTCATTTTAACAGTAAGAGATGCAGTTGTATTTCAGGAAAGGGTGGTTTGAGTTCCAGGTCTGATCCATAATGCAAATCCTCCAGTGAAGAGAAAAAAATGTGCGCTTCAAGTCCCACAAGTCTGGGCAAGTAGAATATCTACCTGACTTGTAGATCTGATCTCCTCTTGAATAAGGACTTTCTCGGGAACAAATGGTTTCCTAAGATGCTGTCTCTGTTCACAAGGTGATCTAGCAGTCAGTGACTCACACATGAGCTGTTAGTGGAAATCTAATCAAGTGAAGCCCAAGAAGCAGCATATAAGCCAGGGGTGCCCAAACTTTTTGTAAGGAGGGCCAGAGAATGTGTCAGGGGCCAGTTGCTCCCCGACCCTGCCACCCCACCCACTGACCCATAAGCCCCACCCACTGATCCCTTGCAATCCCACCCGCAGGAAGGAAGGCGGAGACCAAGGGAGGGAGGGAGGAAGGTGGAAACCAAGAGAGGAAGGAAGGAAGGAAGGTAGGGAACAAGGAAGGGAGGGAAGGAGGGATGTGGGGACCAAGGGAGGAAGGAAGGAAGGTGGGGACCAAGGGAGTGAGGAAAGAAGGAAGGTGGGGACCAAAGGAAGCACAGGGAGCCGTGGCCACAGGTCGCCCTTGGAAGAGGTGATCTGTGCGACCTTGCACCCCCCCAAGCTCCCCAGCAGTGGCGACGGTTCGTCCGCCAGCCCAGCCAAAAGCTCCTTGGCAGTGGCAGAGGCCCGCTGGCCTGCCCACCCCCACACTTTCCCCTGTGGGTTTCCCCCACAGGTTTCCCCCACAGCAGACCACCGGTCCACCCAAGCTTCCCAGCGGTGTCAGTATTGGCAGAAGATTTTTTTTTTAAAAAAAACATGGACCAAAGGAGGTGGAAGGAGGGGCGGGCCAGACAGCCGCGGGCCACTCAGAATGGCCTGATGGGCCGGATTTGGCCCCCGGGCCGGACTTTGGGCAGGCCTGATATAAGCAGCTGGATCACTCAGCTTTAGTGTTGGGAAGAAATAGTTTAATATTGTTTAATATTGTTTGCAACTGCTTCTGTAAGATCTTGCTACTAGATTCCTTGCAGATGAGTCTGACCCAGACTGTTGGCTGTTGTGCTGTATTTCAAATCAAGTCTGCTGCTTATATACTGCCCTACAGCACTTAAAGTACTATCTGGGAGGTTTACAATTTAATTGTGCAGGCTACACATTGTCCCCTGCTCAGCAAGCTGGGTACTCAATTTACTGACCTTGGAAGGTTGAGTGAACCTCAAGTTGTCTACTTAGGACTGAACCCGGGTCATGAGCAGAGTTTTGGCTATGATGCTGCAGTTTATCCACTGCACCCTGAGGCTTCTTATGTACCATCACATCAGCCTTTTGTCAAAAGTTTTGCCTCACTGCCTGCCCAAGCAGTATGCTCTTTGAAAGCTTATTACTGTGAGCATGCTTCTGTCACATCCATTGGCGGTAAAGATTGGGAAGCAGAACACTTATATAGTATCCACACAAACCAATTCCAACCATTATCCAAAGTTCTGTTTTTCCTTCTGCATACAGTTAGCCAGAGTTTATTTTGGCTTCACTTTCCTCCTAAGAGATATCAGAAACCCAGACTCTCATTTGATGCACAATGCTTGCAGAACTACATGGCAGTCATATTACAGCCCTAAAAGGATCTATCAAAGATTCTTCATATGTTCCTAAACATAAAACCCTACATTGATTCACATAGTTTGTTATTTGTGTCAACAATTCTATTGTTACCTTGTAGATTCACGAACAATTACTGATATAATTGCATTTTATTCATATCCTGGTAGTCCTACTCCTAATAAGTCACTCTCACCTTATCCGTTATCTGCATCCTCACCCGGTCATAGAGTCATGTAAAAATCGGATATACTCGTACTTTAATGTCTGAGGTACTGGATTTGATCAACAAAACCTCAGATTGAAGAATAAACATACTGAAGAAGTCAATCTCTCTCTCTCTGTCTCTCTCTCTCTGATATTTTACTACTGTGTCATTTGAAGCGCTGTAAACTATTATTTTTTTTAAAAAAATTGGGGTGGGGAATACTGTAGTTAGGGTAAAAGTTGTCCCATTGGATCTAGGGCATTTGGTCATGGAGCAGAGTTTATTTGTTTGCTTTCATTTGTTTGTTTTGTTCTAGTCAAGGCAATGCATGAGGATGAAAATTCCCCAAAATATTTTCTAATGAGCCATTATGGCAAGGAGTGGGACATTCTTGCTTTCAAGGTAGGCCTCATGGGAGGTGGAGGCACAGTGGAATTCTCAGGGGGGTTGAAAAATATATAGGACCTTCTAATCATATCCTAAACCCCGACCCTTCTGCTAACCCTCAAGATATTGAAATTCACATGGAGCCAAAATATACCTCAGGGGTTATTTCAATGACTATATGTTTGTGGGTTAAACATGAATTCTGCAGCTCATGCTTGCCTAGGCAAGGTGTACTGAATCACCTGTACTCCATACTTTATTATTTCAAAGCCTGAGGAGAATGAAGAAATATCACTAGTTACAAAGTGGTAAACAAAAGGGATTCTACTCATGTTTACAGGATACTTTTTCATCCACTTCAGGATTCCTCCTCTCTGACCAGAGAAACCGAATGAAATGGACAGTCAGATGTGTCATGTACACTTGACAGGTGTTAACCCTTTTTCCACCTCAGTGTCTCCCTTCCCTTCCTAATTCTGTGAAGGTTGTTTAAAATGCAAAACAGAAATCCATAAAATATTTATCTGATATTTTCAAACATATAGAGGGAGGGAGGGAGATGGGGACCAAGGGAGGGAGGAAAGAAGGAAGGTGTGCATTTCTCAAATGTGTACATGTTGTAGAATTGTTTTCTTCTTCTTCTTCCATGAATTTATCACAGATCAGAAATATCTGTTTCTCACCACAAATCCTATCTGGTTCTACCCTCAGGAGAACCACAAATCCTATCAGGTTCTACCCTCAGGAGCTCTGCACAATTGGATAAATGAGTAAATGAAAAGCTCTGCAACAAACATTGTTAAAGCAAGAGAACTTAATGAGGTGGGAAAGCTTCTTTTACCCTGTTCTCACCAATGTGCCTGAGAATACCTCCAGAGCAGTGATTGGTAATCAGCAGAGCTCTCCTGTCAAGCCCAGATAGTTTGAGGATGGCATTTGGACTAGACAGGGCTCAGATTGCCAAGGCTAGGATAGCAAAACACCTAACCAATTCACACCTCTCCCCTCCTCCCCTGCTGCTGTTCGAATCAAATGCCATCAGTGCCTTGGTGCAATTTTTATGAGCGATGCACTCGGTCGTATCAGGAACACAAGAAGCTTCCCTAGGGATATATTAGCACAGCAGCTTCTCTCTCTCTCTCTCTCTCTCTCTCTCTCTCTCTCTCTCACACACACACACACACACACACACACACACACACACAGAGACCAGTTTATGTTACAAGCTTCCCAGCTTGAGGGGCCCAGATTAAACGCTTCCATTTAGTCAAGTCAAAACGGAGCGGGAGGGGGGCGCACAGCAGCCAAGGAGGTGCGCCGCAGCGCCCTGGGTTTCCCTATCACTCTTTGAGATGGTAATAAGATCCTGGAGTGCTGGGATATAAAACTACCGATACAAAAATAAGAAGAAGACAGTGCCAGGAGAGATTGGCCCATAAAACCATCATTGCTACTGTCTCACTTATGCTGCATTTCCTCTCGTCCCATTAAGCTAAAATATTGCTCATTGGAACTGATCTTTAATGGCCTTTTCTTTATGCTTTGGTTGGAATAGTTGCGGGTGGGGGTGGGGGTTGAGGACATTCTGGAAAATAAAAGAGTTTTTATTATTTACCTTGGCTTTATAACCTCCCTCTATCTTTCTTTCCCTTGGCACTTTCCATCATCCCTCTCAATTTCATGATCATCCCCCAGGTTCTCATAACACAGCACTTTGGGAGCCAAAAATCATTCCAGCTTATATCGAAGCTGGCCTACTGGCGGCAAACAAGATGTTCCAAGATTTCAGCGTTACATTGCAGACCTATCTCCCAAATAAATAATCGGGTTTTGATACATGGTACTCTGCATCAAGCACCTCTTTATGTATTTTGTTCCCAGTGCCCTTGGAGTCTTCATCTGGGTCTAAGATAAAAGTGGAATGTTTTTCTTTTTTAAAAAAAATGCCCAGGAGATCAGGATAAAAACTACCTGATGCTGATGAAAAAATGAAAGTAGCAATGCTTATATAAATTGTTGTGACATGGCTCCATTATTGCACCACCCTAGAGTTTGGAAAAATCTAAAGTGATTGTTGTTTTTCAAACTACAAATGTGGTGAGGTGGATTCTGGAAATTACAGCCCAAAACCAGCATTTCCAAGCTCTGTACCAACTTGTCTCCAATTAAAATCATGATTAGCCATGGGTTATGCTGCCTAGAAAATTCTTAGAGTTGTACTATACTCCAAAAACACACATCTGCGCTCTTCTAATGGTGGCGCATGCACAAATCTCCTCCCATCCTTTTATCTCCACAATAATATTGTGACAGCATGGCTGTGAAGATTCTCACTCATCCAGGTAAGTTTATCTGGAAGCTGAGTCATGGCGACTGACTTCCTTTGCCCCCCCAAGGCCCAGAAATGAAGAGGCGAGACAACTTCAGTTTGGGATAAATTGGGCCACAACTTTATTTATAACAGTCTTTAACTTGCATCATCTAGAATTCCTATTACTTGTTAAGGGGACCTTGTTAACCAGACTCTATTCAGGGATATTCACCTGAGGCAAGATGCTGCCCACCTGTTCAGCATCGTGCTAGCCCCTCACAGACCTCGAAGTGGCCTAATATTAGCTTACTAACTTTGTTTATCTCCTAGAATTACAAATGACATTAACTTTAATCAAGCACCATCTAGCGCCTTAAGGGTGACTTACTCAGGCTTACCTGAATACCGTTACCTCTTGCTCTACCCACCTACCAGGTTGTGACTGGGTGAGTTAAGGAGCCCATCCCATGCGAAACGAGAATGGGATGGGTGAAAACGCATGGCTACCCATGGCCAATCAGGGTAACCACCAAAAATTCCCATCTGGCCCCGAAGCAACCAGCAAAGCTCATTCTCCTTTGTTTAGATGGGAGGGCGGGGCTGTCAGTCCCGCGTCGAAGAGGAGGGGGGGAGGAGCCAGCTTATATAGGCTCCAATCCCTGGGCAGAAGCCCCGGATGGGCACAGAGTTTTCACGCCTAAAGTCCAGGGCGAGCGGGCAAATGCGCCCTGCCCCTGGACTTCCCCGGGCTCAGAGCTGCCCTTCTTGAGAGAATGAAACTTTTTGCTGCTCATTCAAATAGCTTTGTCCGTCTGAGGAAAACTAGTTGTGAGTCCTCCATTTTATAGTTCACTTTGACCTCATGTCACCCTGGTCTGAAATAGGCTCATAAGATAAACAATGGCCTGAATAGACTCCTTAGGTAGACAATAGTCTCAATGGGTTCATTAGGTAGACAATGGCCTAAGGAGGGTGAAAGTCCCACCTTTTACAACCTTCCCAACCTGTGAGCCAGATTTTTCTGACACAGGCTAACTGACCAGTTATCTCCCACTCCTATTTTTGTGCCAGGTTTTAAATTGAGTACCCAGCTAATGGTAAATTCAACAACAAACGAAGGTCCACCACTTCCGTGCTCCTATCTCAGAGGGGCAAGTAAGTGCTTGCCACGATGTCAGCCACTTGCAACCAATTTGCTATGTTGTATGTTGCCACAGATTAATCACAGGAAAATGTCTCAAGAGTTAAGGGTTTTGGAGATTGAGTCTGAGAGCAGAAAAGAAGAGGACATAAGAAGCATACTCTGAACCACCCCAATGGCCTAAGGACTGTGACAATTATTCTGCAGGGTCAGGAGACTTTCTAGACTGAAGGTTCTTCTGACCTAGATGATACAGAGAAAATGAGTTATGGCAGGGGTGGAGTGGGGACATTACGAGCCTGGAGAAAATAAATGCTACATATTGCTGGTGGAGGAGGGATAAGAGAGTTGAAGAAGCCTGAATGCATTCACACCCAGTGTGGTATACTGGATGGAATAACAGACTGAGTCTCAGGAGGCCTGGATTTGAATCCCCGCTCAGCCATGGAGACTCTCTGGGAGTATGGGAACAGGCAAAACCACTCTTTAAGTACAGTAATACCTTGGATAACGAATACCCCTGATAATGAATTTTTCAGATAACAAAACACATCACAATTTCCAGGTATAGGCCTCGGGTCTGCCTCGGATAACGAATGACAATTTCTAGGTATAGTTCTACCTCAAATAACAAATTTTCTCTATGGGATGCCTCAGATAACAAATTTTCCCTATGGACTGCCTCGGATAACGAATTTCCAGCATGCATTGGTAAAAAAGAGTTATCGCAGGTGGCATTGCATCTGTACCTTTAAAGTGCACTTTATAAAGAATTTTGAGCAAAAAAACAGGTATCTGTATCATTTTCCTAGGCTCTGGAATGGATTAATTGGTTTTTCATTCATTCCTATGGGAAACTGTGTTTCGGACAACAATTTTTTTCGGATAACGAATTGCCTCGGAGAACGAATTAAATTCGTTATCCGAGGCACCACTGTATCTCATTTGAAAGCCATGTTAGGGTCTCTGTAAGTCAGTTCCAACCAGAAAGCACATAATTCAAATAAGCAATTCTTGGACTAAGGGTCAGTTTATGTGCAAAATTAATATGAGAGACAGGAGGGAGAAATGAGTGAACCCAAAGCTTTAGCAGACTACAATATTACTGCCATTTTAAACAGATAACCTGCATTGGTGTGAAACCCGAAATAGCACTCCCCACCTTTACATCCATCATCCTTCTCACAATTCTTTTGGTTCTTTCTTTTTCACCCATTGCCAGATCACATAAAAATCAAGCCTATGATGATAAGAGGAAGAAATGGCCAGTGAAGGGCTTTCTTCTTCTTTCACAGCTCTTTCTCTTGCCATCAGCAGGGAAGTCCGCACCTTGGGAGTATTTTCTCTTTTAAAAGAGTGAATCATAAAAATTGAGCCTTGGATTACTGACGGGAAAAGCTTGATGAATAGTCTTGGCTTGAGTGATAAAATCCAATATCAGAAAGTAAATCTAGTGGAAAAGAAAATCTACCTATCATTCTCACTCACAGCTGCAAAGGCCGCACTGGCAGCTGGGATTTATTTTCCTAATTCCGGGCATTTACAACTCCCTGTGCCTCCCTTCAACCGTTACGGACTGACCTACCAACCTACCCAGAAAAATCTATTCCACTCATGCAATTGACAAAATTCTGACCTTTAATTTTCAAGTAAGGATTGTCTTATGGGTTCACCTCCTGACACAGAGTTGTCCTTCTCCCTTCCCCTAAAATGCAAAGCAGTTCACACAGTGGTGTAGCCACAGCCTCTGTCCTTTGATTAAGGTTAAACCAAAGGATGCTTCAATCCAGACCACAAAGACAACTTACTTTTTTAACTCCTAAGATTTTGTGGACATTGAAAAACTAAACTGTTCCCATATAAATCTTCCCGTGAAGGCACTGTCCAAGTAAGCAGGCTTCCATAATTCTGCATAACTCATTTTCTCCATAGAAGGAGCATGGTAGATCAGCAAGCTAGAGTACTGAAAACTGTCAGCTACAAAGTCAGCTGCTCAGTGGTTCGAATCCTGGGTGCCACGCAGTGGAGTGAGCTCCTGCTGTTAACCTGCCAAACTAGCAGTTCGAAAGCATGTAAATGCAAGTGGATAAATAGGTACCACTGTAATAAGCGGAAGGTAAAAACAGTGTTTCCTTGCAGCCATGCCGGCCATGTGGCTACGGACTTGCACAACACTGGCTCTTCCTCTTGAATACGGAGATGAGCACCACCCCTAGAGTCGGACATGACTAGCACGCTTGTGCAGGGGGAACCTTTACCTTTACCTTTACCTTTACCTTTAATTTTCTCCATAGGTGTAGATTGCCTGGTCCTGTTTCTAATGTGCACCTGACCTGACACATTAGTAATTCTCACCCATTTCATTTCCATGCTGTACTCAAAACACTGCACATAATGGAACTTTTTGGCTTTCTTCAGTTCACATCTCCCAAAGTCCTATGTGCACAAAGTAACTTTCAGTTGTATTCAGCTGTCACACTGTATGGAAAACAGATTCTTCTGCATCAGTGGAGCCTCTTTTTTGCTTGTTGTGTGACTTGTGCTTAATCATCTTTGCCATTCCTCGACTCGCAACAGAGATAGCTTTCTTGCCAATTTGAACAGGCTGGGGTGGGTGTAGAAATGCAGTGGAATGAGACGGTAGAAGGGATGGAAACATTTTAGTTATGATGGAAGATAATATTTGGACAACCTTCCCATAGAAAACTCGCTGTCAATAAGAAACTAACACAGTACAAGTAATAGTTCCAGCCCAGCTCTAGTTGCCTCTTTGCAACAATTTTCTATTTGTAAGGAACATTTCAATGTGGAGGAGTTTCCCAGAATGTGATCTTCCAATTGTAGTCTCAAGAACTACATTCCATTCTATTACCTCCATAGTCTATCACATTATTCTGCTATGCATAATGGGCAAGTTATCCTAAAAGTCAATTCTTACAACTATTTCAGAAGTGGGAGGACCATAGCAAGGGAAATTCCCACTTCATTTTCCCACTGTAGAAACAAGAGATGGGCACAAAGCACTTTGCTATGCTTCAGCCCAGCTCATACCTGGCACGCGCTCCTTTGCCCCTCCCTAGCGGGCACATCCACGTACCTGCCTCTGCGTGCTGGCAGGCTTCATTGTCCCACCTCCTCTATCAGCTGGCCACTCAGATGAGGAAGTGGGATCGGGATCAATGGCCAGTTGCAAAGAATGCAGGGCAGAGAAGCCCGGATTCCTATCTAGACTGGAGGCCAAGCCAGCCAGTATATGGAGGGCGAGTGGAGGTGCTGGCAAGGGGAATCAAGGGAAAGGGGCATTTGGTAGCCACACGAAATAATTGGGCCAAAGCATGGAGAAGCACTTTGTAGCTATTACCAGTTTCTAATAAGTCACTTTTTTATGATTCTGTGACCCAAAATGTCTTTAAGGAACCTCATCTACTGGCAAGTACCTAGAACTAAATTGGAAATGTGCCAAATGACTATTTCTTGCTTATGAGATACTCCTTCACATCTAACAACCATTACCAATTGAAATAGGCCACCTTCGGCTTGTATTACTAACCCAGAATGCCATTTTATAAATTTCAGATTACCAAATGAAATTTACCTAGTTTCACCAAAACATAACAAATTATATATCTCACCTCTTCCTCCTGAAGGCAATTTTCAGAAAACTGCATACATTGTTGCAGCTATATTATTGGATTTCTCAGGATACAAACAGAATAACATTTATAACATTATAGTCTTTAAAAAGTTGCTGGTTGATGGAAAATATGGATCACGTGCCAACTTACATAGATACTGGTATAGCTGAGCTAAGAGGTGGTATGTGTTTATCATAAACAGTTTTGTCATTTTTGAAGAGCTCTCCTTCATCCTTCTTTCAAGCAATTTCTTTCCGCAAAGATTGTTTCAGGAGGAAATTAAATAGGTTGTTCACCCAGGGAGCATACCCTTCACTTTAAATGGGCTTTGCTTCAGAACAAATCCATATGAGACAGACTGGAGTGTTAGGAAGCAATGGCTACTGACTTCCCTTATGGCTGGTTGGACAGAAATGTGCACACATGGGCAAGATGTAAGGGTATTGAAAAGACTTCAAGGAGGAGAGTAGTTGCAATAGTTTGGGGCTGAAAGCTATGTAGATCACACGTGGCTTCAGCTTCTCCCAGTTCTGGGCAGTGATCTTTTTTAACACATGGTACTTCATCTCGGACTAAATATGTTACCTTCTGCATCATCACCTCCATCACCATGTCTTACGTAGATTTTTAATATATATATATATATTCAAAGCATCTCCATGTACAGCAAATTCTATTGCTGAGCAAAGTTTGGAAAAGTTACCTACGTGGAATGCAGGATCCTATATCTGGCAAGGACAGTGGTAATGCTGCCTGGGAGGATCCTGGAAGTGGTTGTCCAAACGGTTGCTTTTCCAAGTTTTATTAGCAAGCTATGGGGCCTTCAGGACCCTGCCTTCATCTGGCTGGTTATAACCACTATATAGCGTGACCAGTTAAAAAATAAAAGAGGGCAGGGTTCATCTCTCTTTAATGGTTGTGTAAAAGAAGAGACTTCTACCATTATAAACTGCAATAAAAGCTTCATAGGCAGAATTTTCCTCTTCTAAGCAACTTTTAAAAACACATCTGCCCTCTTTTTCACTGGGTCACCCTACCATTCAGTTCACGGTCTCTCCCTGGCTGATGTGCTCATTGCCTCAACAGCAACTTTAAACGTTCACGTATACTGACATTCTCAACTCATTATTTCTGCCTCTTCCTTTGAAAAAAAGAATTAGAAGCCTGTAACTTGTTATATCTGTATGTGTGTGTTCTATTTAAAGTCAGATGAATTCTGCTAGAGAAGAAGAAGAGGCCTGGGTATCCTTTGCGACTTGTAAATTATTGCAGTTGAGAATCAAAGAGAGAGTTGAACTCATGTGATGTACAGTGTATGCATGAGATGAAAAGAGAACATGGACATTTAACTATAGTCAGAGCTTCCTTGCTTT
This sequence comes from Phrynocephalus versicolor, assembly GCA_023846285.1. Lineage (NCBI taxonomy): Eukaryota > Metazoa > Chordata > Lepidosauria > Squamata > Agamidae > Phrynocephalus > Phrynocephalus versicolor. The sequence goes on from JAHTLZ010000016.1 coordinate 7,048,094, forward strand.
AATATTGCTACACATGAAACAATATGCAATCACTGAGAGATCAGCTACTGTCTTGTTTATTAGTTAAATGCCACTTAGTGTAGCATTCACCCTTTTCCTGACTTAAGTACCTAAACAGGAGGGGGTAAAGGGTTAATGCCATGTACCAAATAAGGAGTGTGGAGGTGGAGCCCAAGTGCATAAAAAGCTCAACCTGAGGAGTTTTTAGTGAGATAGGGAAACTGCACACTTGAGATGGGGAGGATTCATCCTGATGGATAGGGCTGAGTTAGTTTGTGAGAGGTTTGAAGTAAAGACAGAGCTTGAGCGTTACTGCTTTGAAGAACTTTTAAGTATTTGTATACCAGTGAACTTGAACCTGAAATATCTTTGTAATCAATAAACTTTACTTTATTTGGTTCCACATTGCACTTCAATTGGGACTCAGATATTTTAAACTGGGATACCCTAGATCAGTGATGGTGAACCTTTGGCACTCCAGATGTTTTGGACCACAACTCCCAGAATTCCAAGCCTAGACTGCCAATGACAAAGTGCTGTGGGAGTTGTGGTCCAAAACATCTGGAGTGCCAAAGGTTTGCCACCACTGCCCTAGATGGTGGCAACAAAGCTAAATAGGTAGCGAATGCAGGTCAATGCTCCATGAGATGACTGGGGGCTGCACAGTAGCTACTACGGTTACTTAAATAACCTTTAACTGTTTGCGAAGTGAATGTCAGCATATCATGGAAGGAGACAACATGACTAAAAGAAAAAGAAAAATGTTCATGAGCAAAAACTGGAACATGGTGAGTTAAAGTGGGAGTTCTAATCCAAAAAGCAACTTTTCCAAAAAAATCCAATGAAATATTATTGCACACTTATAATCAACCTGGAATTTACAAAGGAAATATTACAATACAGAATCACCAAAGACATGGGGATGGTGTTATACAACTTGAAGGATTTTGCACTCACATTATACTTGGGTCATGGAGTGTAAGGCTTTTGGCTATATCTGACCACTTCCTTTGTGTGTGTGTGTGTATATCTATCTATCTATCTATCTATCTATCTATCTATCTATCTATCTATCTATCTATCTATCTATCTATCTATCTATCTATCTATCTATCATCTATCTATCTATCTATCTATATATATATACACACACACACACACACACACCTGGCCATAATCAGAGAGGCTTAATTTATGTCCTAACAAACAAGAAGTCTTAATCCCTTCATCACAATACAATGACTAGCACCTATTCTCCTGCATAGAACAAGCTTCCTCTTTTCCACAACTTAAAAAAACCCACAGTCTCACTCACTCTATACCCCAGAGCACACAGAGAACTCCTAGTTCCCTGAGCTCCTTGCCATCTGAAGATGCCAGCCACAGAGCCATCAGGAATAAAAACTTCCAGAACACAGCCAAATAGCCTGGAAAACTCATAGCAGCCATCAGATCCCTGCCGTGAAAGCCTTCAAGAATACAAAGAAGTTCAGTTGATTGGAGTATAATGCAGGACCTTATTAGTTGTAGCACTATCCTGTTGATGGATTCTCTCCCAATGTAGGTTAGACCAGCCCCATCTGTTGAAGATTTTTAGGCTTGCCTAAGTGTTAATTTTGAAAGTGAAGGCTTCAACTGTTCTTTGGTTTTGATATTGCAATATGTAACATTATTACCATTTCAATTATGTGTATAGTTTTAACTTCTGACAACATGATATTGTTTAATTTTGCACTTAATGCTAGGGATGGAAATGCTAAAATTTAACTCACTTGGAACAGAACTAGGCTGCCTCACTTCTACTTCCCGTACAAAAAGGAAACTGCTGTGATGCTTCCTGGGAGGTCTAGAATTTGTGGGAGATACTGGTCTTTACAGGTTCCCTGTATAGGGCAGTGGTGGCGAACCTTCAGCACTCCAGATGTTTTGGACCACAACTCCCACAGTCCTTTCTCACTGGCAATTTAGGCCTGGAATTCTGGGAGTTGTGGTCCAAAACATCTGGAGTGCCAAAGGTTCGCCACCACTGGTATAGGGCATAATGGACAGCAAGATTTCACCCAGCATTGCAGTTTCAGCCTTCCATTACCCAGTGAAAAAAAATCCCCAAAGAGATTGAAATCCTTCAGTTTAAAGCTAAGAGTTATGTATGGCCTCAAAACAAAGACATTCAGAACACATCAGTGCTTCTCACCCAAAACCTGGGCACAAGGACGTCCCTTTTGTACCTTAACTTTCTCCTCAATTAAATAGAATGGGTGAACTCAATGTTTTTTTACTCCACAAAGAGAAAAAAGACTTGTTTCTCTAGATGAATCCCACTAAACAAAATGAGCCTTACTTCCCCCATGTGTGGATCTTTTGGACTGGAATGGGAAAGATTATGTAACTGTGGTCAAGATTGTATTGGAAATGGGTTCTTTGTCCAGGATGTCACTATCAAAGCCTGTGTTTCCTTTAAACTCTTCCACATTGCTTTTCGTGTACCTATATTATATAGGTAGTTGAGCAGTTAGTGGCATTACACATTTACGTTTGATGGAAAAGATATACAAAAAAGACGCAAACGTGTTATCAAAATCTGTGACCTGAATGCATTTGCTCTGAGAATCGTAACTTCAGTCACTGCTTTGTTGAATTTTAAATCAATGTTTCTTCCATCTTTGGGGATATCTATATACACAAATTATCATAACAGCACACATAGATACATACATATAAAAATGCCAGTGGACATTCATAGCTCCTTACCCTCCCATGCATTATGCTGTCTGAATAAAGTAGGCTACACCTGTTTCAGCAAGGCTTCCAAGGTAGTTTCAGGAATCCAGCAGCTGGTGAAACATCTGGAGTGTTGCCAGATTCCCTCCTCCTGTAACAGGTGACTGATTTGCCTGCAGCTTCCAGGAAGGAGGCTCTGCTCCTTCTTAGCTGCTTATACCTCTCTCTACTTTATCAGGAAGAGAGCTGATGGTTGTATATGATTAATAGGCAGCCCAGGTGGTGCATCTGTCTGCAGGTAGATAGGACTGAAGATGAATAAGCATGCTATCATTTGGGGGTCAAAGTTGTAGCTAAATAAACTAAATGTGCTTTGGCATTTTTAAAACTAACCGCCTTATAAACTTATGAACTTAAAGCCTTATGACCTTTCAGAAATAGATTTCCTCAAAACCACAGTGTATGATCATCAAAATTCAAGTTTCTGTACAGTAGGCATAGGTGGGAATAGCCAAAAAAGCAAGAATGAATTTTATATTCAGAATTACATCATTTAACCTGTTTAAAAGGTGCACTTGTGTCTTAAAGCCAACGTAAATATGTGATAGGACTTTATTTTGGTCCAAAATTGGAAACCAATCAATTTTATTCCTCTCCCTCCAATTAAAATAGGACCTATGAAAATGGTCTGCCCTCAGAAGCTTTTTGAGCCCATGGATTGTTCAAAGGCCTTGGGAAAGTTCTCAACTGACCTGGGTTACAACTCAGGTCAGTAGGTGATGTGGCTTGGGGAGTTGGCACTCACAAATGCCTATCCAGCTTTTCCCCACCCCCGGATTCATAAAGTAAGCAGACCAGGAAACATCCAAATGCTATTAAGTTATCAAAAAAAGATATTCAGTTCTAAGATAATTAGGGACGTGGTGAATCAGCAAGCGGAAATCTACTAGATCAATAGATTAAATTACATCCTAAACTAGGTAAATACAAAAGTGGAACCGGTGATACCTTTAGGCTACTATAAAAATAACAAAACATTGCCAATATTTCAGGGGCAAAGCCCTCAGAGCAGTACCAATAGGTAATAACATGGGAAAAGATGGATTTGCCAGGAATTATTTCTTAGGTGTAGAGTCCATGATAAGATTTGAGGCACAGAGCTTGAATGTTCTTGGGCTGCCTCTGAAGTGAAGGGAGGGAGGTGTTTTTATTGTCCCAGTCCTTCCAAAGACATGTCACGACTCTCACGTACACACATTCAGACCTCTCTTCAATGTGACTTGCCGAGACCACAAGTCCCTGATTTGTCAGCGACGGGAGGGGGGTTGGTGTAGAAGGCCCATGCATCTTGCCATGGACTCCTTTTTAATAGCACAATGTATGATAATTAGATTTTTGTTTTTTTTTTAAATAAGGTTACCTTAACGTTGCCACTGGATTAATATTCAAGATAAATGGATCAGTTTTCAAGTGAGACACTGGATGATTGCAGCTTAGGTGTTTTCTTGCAGACATTCTTAAGAAAAACCCATTTTTACCATTGGATGAAAATCAACAATGGGAAGAAGCAAATGGGATGTTTTACCACAGCCCTTCCCTTTCACTGAACAGGCAAGTAACAACTTTCTCTCCAGAGGATTCACATAATGAATTCCTGTTTTAATTGAAGCTGTTGCCACTGCTACTGCTACTGCTGCTACTGCTGCTGCTGCCGCCGCTACCACCACCATAAATGTGTGCTTTCCAAGTGGGTCTCGACTTCCTTCCTTTTTCTAGGTGAAGCCGTAGAGGAAAGCTTTTAAATCAGTCAGCGAGCATAATGAACTTTAATTTCCATTCTGCAAGGGCAAAATTACAAATGTGCACTCGACTTCCAGACAATTAATTAATTTGTTTGCATGAGTTCTTTGCTTTGTTTTACTTCCACTGTCCTCTCCCTCTGTTCTCACAAGCTTCTTTAAATCCCCAAGTAGTAGGGTCAACGTTCAATGTTTCTGCTATCTCCCAGGGACATGTCCTCCCTTTTAAGAAGTGGAATTAATCTACAAACTACCTTGATCTCATGGAAAGGAATGGAAGGAGATAAGCTATAAAATGAGGCTGGGATGCGGTTCAAGATTTGGGATCAAGTCGTATTTTTTGACCTGCCAGAAGGCGGCCATGAATGCCCACTGGCTGGTAGCTCCTAATTTTTAGTCAGCATCTGTGCACATTTCTGATCTATCCTCTTCCCCATTTGATATTTGATTAGTGATAACCATGGCATGAAATTAACTGTGGAATGTCTCTGTTAAAAGCATCAAAGAGGTGAAAATGCTATTAATTATCTAATAGTTCTCACCCAACCAAAAGAGGTAGTGCATTCAAAGCAATCCAACATGTGCATCACTTATCACCCAGCAGAGTTGTCAGATAATTTTCTGATTAAGAGAAAGAAGAAAAAAAATAAATAAATCTGGAAATTACCCTGCAAACTGATTCAATCTGGAAATTGCCCTTCAAATTAATTAAAGACTACGGCTTATTCAAAAGTATATTTTGCTAGTCCGTTTCCAGACCCAATTCAAGGTGCTGGTTCTAACCTATAAAGCTTGAGTCCAACCCAAAAGAGACAGATTTATTTTCTTACTGGGCTGGAAGAATCTCTTTAGGGAGGTCTGGCCAAGGTAGTATGGCACTGCCATCTTGCAACCTTACTGGTGTGCCCAGTGAGAGAGTGTTCTCTCAGGCAGGTTACTGTGCTCTCACCCAGGACTGGAACCTATTGAAAAACTTATTGTCCTGAAGGTCTACCTGCCATCACTGGGCTTCCCTTTAAGTAACAAAGAACGGCACAGCCTGGTCACAGTCACTGTGCTTCAGGCTGCTGCCCCCTCCTGCTGATTCTTTCATTCTCCCTTCCCCACCCACCCCCATTCTCCAGTATTATGCTCATTCACTCAAATGTGCTATAGCCCATGCTGCTGGCACAGTTTCCACCAAACACAGGCTAATCTGCTGCTCCAATCTCTCTATCAGTGCTGCCCAGAGTGTTTGCCTATTCCTCAGTATGGCCTGTCCTCTGCATCCCCAGTGCTGCTGGCATTTCCTGCTGGCATTCCCGCTGTACAAGGTTCAATCAATAATACCTATTACATTTATTTTCTAAACCTAGCTGCTACTGGCTCTGGGTGTGCACTCTTTTTGTTTGGCACAATGACTGTGAGGGTGTCAGAGGACACAGGAAAACCTCATGGTAGTCAAAAATCACAGCAAATTCTATTTGTCATGCATCCCACAGGAGGAGGAAGGCGAAGAGAGGAGTCCAAATCCCATTATGGCTCTTCTTGGTTATGACAAACCATAGTTTGGTGTAACATGCAAATAAAGCAGGCATTTTAGGTCCTATCTGGGTTTTTAAAAAATCATCACATATAAAAGCCTGAATCATCAGCATGGGAGCAGTTGTGTCCATAAAAGGTGTATCTACAAGAGCTCCCAATCAGAAACCTTTCCTAGTTGCTACCTGTTCTTTAACTAGAGAGCCAAGATTATAATGAGTCCTTCAGAAACAAATACTTGCATGGCCTGTCACATTCATTTGAACACACAGGAACATACACAAAAGAAAATGTGCTCCCTCACCTTCTCATACTATATGAAGTCCAGAGTCCATCTGTACTTGAATGTTTCAAGTCATCTAATCCAGGCCTGCTCACCAGGTAGACCGTGGGCTACTAGTAGCTTGTGAAGAGTTCAAAAGTACCCGCTGGCCATCAATTAAAAAAATGAGGGGATAAGTTCTCCACCCCTCCCTCCCCCATCCCAAGGACCGCCACTGCCCCAGCAAAGTTCTGGGCTGCCAGCCCACTGTCTCAGCCAAGCGGGGCAGTTCAAGGGTGATGGCATATTGAAATCTGTTCCCTCCAGAATCGATTAATTGGTTTTCAGTGCATTCCTATGGGAAACCACTGCTCTACTTACAAAAGTGTTTACTTATGAGCATGTGCTCGGAACGGATAAATTCACAGGTATAGGTTTTAGTGTATTAGCTCTCAGGCACTTTGGGCTGGAAAAAGTTCAAAGTTGAACAGCCCTGACCTAACTGAATGTACACACCACAACAATTTTTGCATGTGTTGGTTTTAGAATATGTTTGGTCATTTTGAAGGCTTTTGCTGGGATATTTGCTAATTCCTTGGTTGGAAGGAAGGTAAATTTGGTATTTTTGGCCCATGAGATTGAAAAGAGGGAACAGTGGCTGGAATGCAGAGTGGTTTGGGAACCTTACATTTTGATTAAACAAAAACCTTAAACACATAAATGTATCAACTGTGTTGATTTCCAGATGTTTTAGTAATGCCATTATGTTTCCTTTGCTTGGTTCTCCTCAGGGTCTGAGCGATGTGGAGGCAACAATTGTGTATGTGAGATGAGGCACTAGGCAAAATGTTTTTAAAATGTCTGAGGCGTCTTCTGGATAGCAAAAGTGAACTGAATTGAAATTCTCTCTGTGTGTTTTCATCTGGCAAATTTAACGGGTGCAATTATTTGCAGCAAAGAGAGGATCTATGTTGCCTTACACCTTCCACACACAACCATTAATTCCAGCTTCCAATCAATCCAAACAATCTGATGATTAATTAATTTTGGACAAGAAGATCTTCCTGAGCTCCGGGGGTTCACCACTATTCACAACTATTCTTTAAAATCCGCATTCTGATTAACAATCTGCTCCTCTGCAGTCAGTTTCTGCAGGTGGACAGGGGATGGACATATCATCTGGTGTTTTTGCCTTTAACAATAAAATGTCTTGGGCAGGCACAACAAGTCATTGTAGCTGTGGCTATATATTTGCTTTTTCCTGACTCTGTATCCATGTGGTTGTGAGAATTAATCCTATTCTCAACGTCCTATTTCGTATATGTATTATTAATGCCTCTTTTCATTGATTGTTAGCTACTGCAAGAATGCTTTGGGGCTGAAGGGCAGGTCATAAATAGATATAAATTTAGTAGCAAATACAAAAACATCTATGTGAAATAATGATTGAAACTGTGCACACAGATGCTCTTCCAAAGAAAACTACCTCAGATTTTCTGCTCCAGGATAAATTAACCTACCTCCTTCTCTATGGGTACAACGCCTGGGCCTAAACCCTGGTGGTGACATTTTGTAGTCTGTCCTGGTAAGACAGGATTTTGGCTCAGTGGAATTGAAAGAAGGGGGAAAGTGCAGATGCCACCCAGCTTTTAGTCCGTGTAAGCACTATTATTTTAATTTTCCTTTCCTTTCCTTTCAGGACTAATCTAAACTGATCCAATGCTCTGTCCCCAGCAGAAGCGTAGCCAGGATTTGGAGTGCCTGGGGACAAAGTTCATTTTTGCACCCTTCCTGATGCCCCCGCACATCGCACCCATCTAGCAACAGGGGGCTAACCCTGTGGATGTGGGGTGGGTGCATGCACACACAGGCAGATGGGCATGTGTGTGTGTGTGTGTGTGTGTGTGTGTGTGTGTGCATGCACACGCAGTAATACGCATGCACCGTACACAACTCCCACCAAGGCAAGGAAGAGGAGGAGGAGGGCACCATGCCCACTACACTCCTGCCTGCCTGCCTGCTTCGTCGCTTGCATGGGGTGCGGCGGCAGAGGTGGCGGAGGGGGTGCTGTCACCAAGCCTTAGGGGAAAGGAGGACTGCCGGGCGATGGGAGGATGCATGGCTTCCTCCTCCTCCTCCCCCTCCAGGTGCCCCCAGATTGCTGCACCTGGGGCAGATGTACCCTTCTCCCCTGCCCCCCCCAAGATACGCCCCTGGTCCCCAGAGAACCCCAGTTGCTTCATGGTAGTCACTAATACAAGCCAGTCTTGGAGCTTTATTTGAAAACATGCAAACTGTCTGTAGTTTGTTTAACTGAGAGGGATGTTTCTGGGCTGGGGTGGTTGTCTATTTGTCCAGCAGTAGCCAATCCTTCCTTCCAGCCTTTGAATTCAAAGAGGGGCGTGTCTCTCTGCTGAGTGCTTTCCCCACTCTCTTTAGTCTGTTGGCAGAATCTGTTTTGTTTGCTGATGTTTACTTCAGTTGGTTGTGAATTATGTGTGCAGTGAAGATACAACTTTGCAATTTCAAGCAGCTCTAAGTAAATAAATGTTTCTCCTCTTTCTCCTACAAGTGTCTCAGATTTAGTTACTGAGCCTTTTAAGTGCTAGTTGATGAGAAAGGGATGGACCCTGGGTAATTTACAGCTATTATCTTCTGTGATTCTCTACACTATGTAGCAAAAGGAAAATTTACCACAAACTTAAAACTGTGATGCTCTTCACAGTTAGAAACAGGAAAAGCTTATTTTTCCTCACTGCTGTACCTTGAAGAACATTGTGCATCAAGTCAAAAGGGGACAAGTGCCAATGTACAGTGAATTCACCGCTCGAGGTGAGTATTAAACAGTCTAACGTCTCAAAGAAACAAATATAAGGGTAAGGTTCGAACCTCAAGCTAATATAATATAGCTACAATGGCATGGTCCCTCAAAACTTAATGGAATTCACAATTTAATAGAAGTATGCAAGAAATATATATATACATTTCACACAGCATTATGTCCAAGGCAACCTTGTAAAAGAAATTCTTCAAAAAACCTTAGAAATCTCTTTCTCTTCAGGGTAAAATAGGGGGAAGATGTTCTCCCACTGATTCCTAATGAAATGAAAGAATGAGGAAAGCTTCAAGCTTACTCTTGGAGAAAAAATTACCTATTAGGGTAAAATGGGAAAATACGATTGCAACTGAATAGTGAACTGTTTTACAAGATCTTATTCTAACAATATTAGCTGGAGAGGTCTTGGCCCTTGACCACACTTCCAGCAACCAATGTGGTAGATGATGTGGCAGATGGTATGTGCCTAGGAATATACAACCTGAACTTGTTCACCTTTGTGTGTTAAATCAGTTGGTATAAGATGTTTTCCCTCTTCATTAGAAATCGGTGAGGCAACCATGAGGAGGAGGAGGTCACCTGGGACATTTTGAAGCCTATTGTTTTCCAGTAAATATAAATGTAAAAATGTAAATATAAATGTTAAAAAATTGTGTCCCAAATGCCACATTAAGGTTGGAAAGTGGCCTCCCCTCCGTGCATACACAGGCTTGGCTCAGGACACTAAATTACTGGTTAAGACTGAACCTAGCTCCCTCTGGTTTGCTTCCTTTTGTCAGGAAGGATTCCCATGAGAGTAGATGGATGAAAGTTATCAAATCCAAAGACACTCTTTGGGACTGTCGCCTGATCTTCTATTGACCACTGGGTATAGTAAGGCGAGATGTTCATTAGAGCAGCGCATACACGACATTGAATATCAAAACAATCTGTCTGTCACCAATAAATTATGTCCCTGGTATGACAACTCAGTGATAAGTCACCCCAAAACAATGGCACAATATCTAAACGTGCTAACAGTTCCAAAGTACAGAAGGGCCTTTTCATGTGCACGATTTAATGTCATGCCTTCAGCTATGCTAGAGGGTCGCTTTAAAGGAACACCTCTACAAAATCGCACATGTCCATGTGGTGAAGGTGTTGAAACACTTGCCCATGTGTTACTGTTATGTTCCTTTTAGAGAGAGGTGCGGCAAGTAGAGATGGGCACGACCAGAAAAAAAATTTTTTCGAGTTGTCGTTTGTCAGGATGGGTCCGTTTCGGGTCGTTTCCGTTTGTCGCGAAAATTTTCACAAATTTGTCATTTCGTCGTGTCGTTTGTCGTTTCCACAGCAATTTAGCGCGATTTGACTTCCCAGAGCATGGGGTTAGGGGGTAAGGGCTAGGCTTAGGGTTACGGTTAAGGTTAGGGTGGGTTAGTGGGCTGCACCTCTGGGTGCCTCTGGCCCACTAAGAAGACAGTGTACTGGCGTATGGGTTAGGGTTAGGGTTAGGGTTAAGCTTAGGGTTAGGGTTGGTGGGCTTTTTATGCCCTCTCTGGCACATCCAGAAGTCTCAGTCAAAACCTGGCCATGCGATTGGTGGAATGGCTCCAAAAATTTGTATGGTCCCATCCCATGGCCAGCCCATCACTGCACAGGTGTAAAAAAATAAAAATAAAAATAAAATAAAATAAAATCAATGGAGACGTTTTATTGCAAGAAAAACCCACTGCTGCTACTGTAAAAATTCAAGCATTTAAAATAGCTAATTTTCACATGTTTCTCTGGTGCTTTGGTGGGTTTTTGGACCACGATTTCACAAAAAAATATTGTGGTCGCCATTTTGGATCCCCCCGCACCGCATGGCAAATGGAGACAACGAGGATGCCCCCGCAGCCTGGTACCAGAGCAGCCCGGGACAGGAGAGGGGGGAGGCCGGGGACCCCCCACCCCAGAAACCACCCCTCTGGTAGGTGCCCTTAGACAGGCATATTTTCGCCTGCTTTTTTGGCCAGGAATCGGGTTTTTTTATTTTTAAAACTTTTTTTCTGTGCAGCTTGGCATCACGCGATCGCCGCACGATGCCATGAATGACAACGACAAATCAGACCCAATTTATCGTTTATCGGTTCGAGTTCGAGTTCTGACTGCTTAATTGTCGTTACCGTTTCAGTTACGTAACGGAAACGAGGAACGGAAACGGAAATGAGAATTTCGCCAAGTCGTGCCCATGTCTAGCGGCAAGAGTTACTTTTCCCCATGTTAGTAAAGAAGTCAGGTCGTTCATCTGATGTTTATATATAATTACTCCTCGGAGACCGAGACAAACAGGTGGCACTGCAGACAGCTAAATTTTTAGCAGCAGCAATTAAAATGAGGCCAACTATGATTTTAAAATAATAATCATTTACAGATTACTTGTCCAGATCTTGTATAGGAATGTTGTATGTATATGTGTTTACTATTATGATTTGGTATGCCAATTTTATATCTGTTTAAATGTTGTCCTTTTTTGCTAAGGCTATGGCTAATGCAAATAAATAAATGATTGATTGATTGATGTTTAAAAAAGGAGAATGTGATAATTCTCACCTTGTTGTGAGGACTATTAAAAGCATCTTCTGATCAATCAGCTTGCTCTTCCGTGCACAGTTGAAGGGAGAATAAAGCAACCATGCATAGTAAAGGAAAGCTAGTCAGTGGTAGACTCACTGCCCACACTGTATATGGGTCAGCTTACTCTTTACTCCTTACTGTTCCACAGTGGTAGGTGTAGCTGTCAAGTCCTACCAATGCCTGTAAGTCAACAGGGTTGCACAAGCAAAATGCACAAAGCAAACTAGTATCATGTACTGAGAGCTGGAACAGAATGGTGGTTAAAGTGCTGGATTACATCTGGCGAGACACCACTTCAAGTCCTTTCTCAGAAAGCAAATTAAAATGTGGATTATTGAAAACAAATACTGCAGAGAAACCTGTTTTAGCTAATTGAGTAAAAATGTGCAAATTGAGGGAAAGGCACTGAAATGTCCAAAAAAATCAGTACATAAATGGTGTTTGAAGAAACAAAACAATTTTGAAGAACCCCAAGAAGCTTTTCAACCATGTGCATATCCATTGTCTTTTAACTACAGATGAGACCCATCTCCAGGGCTAGTCTCCAGATGTCCTGTTTGTTTCCATCCGTTTCCATGTGTTGATCCAAAGGCTCTCTTATACCATGCATCAGAATATTGATACTGTATTCCCTTCCAATCAATGTCACTATGTTCAAAGCTTTCAAGAGGAAACACACCTTATCCCTTTCCCCAAGGAGGGTGGCCTGCCCCTAAAACTTTTATGTTTTTGAACTGTAAATTGCTGGCAGACTCTCAATGCAGCCGGGATGGAAACGAGGTGTGAGCTTCACTTCTGAGCTGCTCTTAATGACTCAATTGCACTGCAGAAGACAGAAGCTTCATGGCAGCCGGGCTCAAAAGGAGCCGTTGCCAATAAATGCCAAAGCAAAGGGGATTTCTTGGCTGAGGCAACTATGTTATTAGAGTGTCCATTCCTTCACAGGAACACTTACAAAAAAAAAGGCTAAACACAAACCACTTGTCTTCCCATCCTCTCTGGAATCCTTATCGTCTCCATGCACGAAGAAAAAGATGCATGCATGCATGCATTTGTGTGTGTGTGTGCCCAGACATTTGGTCTGGATTTCTACCCTCAGCTTACCTTCCCCGGCTGCCGCGCCACACCCCCTCGCTCAACTCCTTGGCAGGAGACTCCACCCTCCTACTCAGGATCACCAGTGAAGCACATGTGATTCATTTTTCTACCTTTAATCAACTCTGCCTGACACACTTTTAATCTGTACACACACACACACACACACACACACACACACACACACACACACACACACACACACCTTGCAGCTGCCTGAAAACTCACCACCTGTGGACTGCTCTTGATTTTGCTTAAACCACCGAACAGCTCCATAATACAATTACCTCTTTACACATTGGAAAAATAGTCCTGCGCAGGGTGAGGCAGCTGCAGAATGGCGTTTCCTATTGTTCCTTCCAGGTAACTGAAAGTGGTTTAACAAAGCAGTTAATTAGCAACTGGCAGGGTAGCAGCTGCACAAGGCAACAAACATCAGCTTACACGGGCTTTGGGAACAGCTTGCGCCCGCCTCGGGATAGGTAGGAAGGTGTGTTTAACTCAAAGAAGCAGCACTGGCTGGTTTTATACCTATCTCCTTTCTGCGGGTTAGAGTGAGAGTTATGTTCTTTGTGAGAAACCTGGCAAATCTGGGAAACCCTCTCCAAAATTCAAGCTGATTTTGAGAAAAAAAATCTTAACAGTGATATTTTTTCTTTTCCTTCCTTTAAAATGGGTTTTTCCTTATAGTGGAACTATGCTGCTTGGAAGTACAGTATTTCCAATGAAGGTTTCCATGTAGATATGTGAAGGCCCCGGAAAAAAAAAACCCAGAAAAATTCGGGAAAAATGATTATAGAATGTTTTATTTTAACATGATGAATAAAATATCTTAAGACATGATCTTCAAATATTTTCCAAATAATTTCTTTTAAAAATATGCATAGTATCAGATTATTCTGATTTCTGAGGAAAGCGGCAGTGGGTTCAGAGAGGATAAAAAAAAATTTGCTCACCTGCCCAGACATTTGGTCTGGATTTCTACCCTTACCTTACCTTCCCCAGCTGCCGCACCACACCCCCTCGCTCAACTCCTTGGCAGGAGACTCCACCCTCCTACTCAGGATCACCAGCGAAGCACGTGTGCGCTTCAGAAAGTAGTCCGCAGGGATGTGCGGCGGATGAAGGGAGCACATGGACTGTTCAAAGTTGGACAGCCCTGTTATATGTTATATAGCATATAACAGATATAAGTTATATCTGACTTATAGAAACCCTAATGAGTTTTCTAGATAAGAGAGGTATTTAAGGAATGGCTTCACCAGTGCCACACTCCACCTATGAACTACTATGGCCCACCATGGATTTGAGTCTCTATCTTTCAAATCTTAGTCTATCTTTTTTTCAATTAAAGAACTTTATTAGTTTTGAGGAGGAAGAGGGGATAAGGTGAAAGGAAGGAAGGGGAATACACTATAAAAATTACATTGAATATATCAAGTCAAAAATAACAATTGTACATGCTAAAAACTAATATCACAATACTAGTAAGTTTGTTACTTCTTGCCATCTTTTTTTGGAGATCTCTTCATAATCTCCCTTCAGAAATCCGGAGAGCCTGTCAATTTCGATGCATTCTCTTATCTCTTATCTTTTCATGAAGATTCCTCTCTGTTGGCGCTTCTGGTTGTTTCCAAAATTTCGCATATAGTATCCTTGCTGCAACTATTACATGATGAAGTACATATTTCTGATCATACGAGATATTTATATCTACTATATTTAGTAGAAAAAGTTCTGGTCGAAGCTCTAACTTAATCTTCAAGAATCTTTCTATAAATAGTTTAACCATTCTCCAATATGTATTTGCCTCTTTACATGTCCACCACATATGATAAAAGGTACCACTATCAGCATTTGGGTGAGCAATTATACATCTTTGACAATGCCACATTCAGTACATAATAAAATACTACAGTGACCCCCCCCCCAGCCTATCGCGGGGGATAGGGACCCAACCTGACCCATGATAATTGAAAATATGCAATATGTGGATGCAGGTCGGGCCGGGCCTGGGGGGCTCTTGTACTTACCCCCAGCCTCCTGCTGCCCTGAATGGGCCTGCAAGCGTCTTCTGGAGGATGGGGCCTCCCTGCAAATTGTAAGTGACTTCCGAGTATCAAATTAAACTGTGGATTTTAATTTGACAGGCCTAGAAAGGCCCTCAGAGGCCTCGGAAATGATTTTTGGCGAGCTGGAAATCACTTCCAGTTCTCAGGGAAGCCATTTTTGAGCCTCCAGAAGGCCAGGGAAGGCTCTCGCAGGCCCGTTGGGGGCAGCACCAGTCCTGGGGTAAGTACGGGAGGCCTGAAACAGGCCTTTCTCACCCTTACCCCCAGGGGGCTTTCTGTCTCGCAGTGTTGATTTGGTGACTTTTCAGGTTCAACCAAACCAATATTATGTTTCCAGCTAATAAACAATCCTACAGTCTATTCTCTATTGGAAATCTATGTTTTGTGTGATCAACCATGGCTTCAGAGAATAGGAAGCAGGGCCATGGTCTCAAACTACAGGAAAAGAGATTCCACTTGAACATTAGGAAGACCTTCATGACAGAGCTGTTCGGCAGTGGAATATGCTGCTACGGAGGGTGGTGGAGTCTCTCCTTCTTTGGAAGAGGTTTTTAATCAGAGGCTGGATGGCCATCTGTCGGGAGCACTGTGATGTGGGTTCCTGCATGGCAGGGGTTGGAATGGATGGCCCTTGAGGTCTCTTCCAACTCTGTGATTCTATGATTCTATGAAAACCAGTTCCAAGGCACCAGCATCAGTGCGCTTGGGTCAAATAAACACTGCATTGTTGCTTGCTGAGGACCCTTTTTCGTAGCAAGGAAGGGCAACTTGTGGCTGGCTGTTTTTGTGGCAATAATGATCCCATCAGCCCTGCTAGTCTGATTGGGGCTGATGAGACTTTCTTCCAAAATATATATAACAACTGCCCAGATTCTTCTCCATACTTCATTTTCCAGGCATCTCACTTCATCACACACACACCTTCTCCTTTTCAAGACATGTTAAAGAGAAAAATTGGATAAAGTGAATGGATGTGATCAATACAGAAGAACTGAGGGTAGCAAATGTGGAGGACAAAGTAACATGCTCTCTTTAAGCCAATCCTAGAGACTCACAGGCCAGGAATAACTAATGAAAGAAGACAAGATTTAATATAAGTCACGTCCTGGCTTAATACCATTCTATTGTAGCCCGAGGCCAAACTCCACAAATTCCCTGCTTTGAAATTCATCCATGTTTACAACAATGGAAAAGGACTGCTACTTTTGAAGATTAATTAATTAAACTGCAGCTTGTCCTTAGAAGATGATAAGTAATATAAAGGATGCCTACTTCTGTCCTGCACGGTACATACTCCAGATGCATAAACGCCTGAAGCAACTAAAACAAAAAAGAAAAGAAAAGAAAACAGGCTGGTCATGTAATTGTGTCTGCAGTATCACAATAGGATTCCCCCAGCCCGGGGAGGCCTCCCCGCGCATCCAACTCCAGGCACTGTAATCTCAAGATCCGCAGTGCCATGGAGTTGGTTGTCCGGGGACAGGTGATTTTATTCAAGCCTCACCGGCTGCCTTTCTTCCACTTCTGCTGCCAGTGTGATCATTGGAAGGGTAACCTTAACCAAAGCCCTCTGGTACCAGTGTGAGATAGGCAAAAAATCCCTGCACCCATTGGCCAATTTTGAGTGCGGGTCAAAAATTCCTATCCGCCCCCCCCCCAGGCGACCAGTTACACTCACACTAGTACTTCCAGTGGTGGGCACTCCTCCCCCTCCCATCCTGGCACGCGAACATGCCGGCTCCTCTCGTGCATTTGCACGAGAGGGAAAAACAGCTCCGCCTGCTGGAGAATCTGGCTGCGTTCTTACTGTATTTTCTCATTTTGAGGTGGAGTGTATAGAGTGACTATTAAAACATACAGTAGAAGGCCTGAGTTTGTATCTAGTGACCTACTAAAACGTACAGTAGAAGGCCTGCTCAGCCATGAAAACTCAAAGGTGTGTGTGTGTGTGTGTGTGGCATTGATAAAATCACTCCATCTCATACTCATATAGCCTGTAAGTCCTATTAAGAACATTAAAAAAAAAAATTAGGGTCCCTATAAGCCAGGCCTGCCCAAAGTCTGACCCGGGGGGGGGGCAAATCCGGCCCATCAAGCCATTCTGAGTGGCCCGCGGCTGGCTGGCCTGCCCCTCCCTCCCCCTACTTCGCCCCATTTTTTAAAAAAAAAAAATCTTCCGCCAACACTGATACTGCCTGGAAGCTTGTGGGGCTGGGCGGGCCACCAGCACCACTGGCAACCATGTGAGGCTGGGAGGGCGCGCAGGGGTGGCGCATGGGCGGGTCGCCACCACTGGCAACACCGGAAACCTTGTGAAGCTCTGGAACGCCAGCACCGTTGGGAAGCTTGGCCGGACGGGCGGTCTGCTGCCACCGGCACCACAGGGGAATGTCTGGGGGTGGGCAGGCCAGTGGGCCTCTGCCACCGCCAAGGAGCTCTGGGGTGGGCTGGCGGGTGAGCCGCTGCCACCGCTGGGGAGCTTGGAAACGTGCAAGGTCACACAGATCACCTCTTCCAAGGGGCGACCTGTGGCCACGGCTCCCTGTGCTTCCTTTGGTCCCCACCTTCCTTCTTTCCCCCCTCCCTTGGTCCCCACCTCCCTCCCTCCCTCCCTCCCTCCCTTCCTTGTTCCCCACCTTCCTTCCTTCCTCTCTTGGTTTCCACCTTCCTTCCTCCCCCCCTCCCTTGGTTCCCGTGTTCCTTCCTGTGGGTGGGGTTGCAAGGGGTCGGTTGGTGGGGCTTATGGGTCAGTGGGTGGGGCTTGCAGTGGGGTGGCAGGGTCAGGGAGCAACTGGCCCCTGACACATTCTCAGCCACCAAATCGTGTCCTCCTTACAAAAAGTTTGGGCACCCCTGCTATAAGCCCTATAACAATAACTGGGGAGCCAAGCCCCATAGGGCATGCAGACCAACAACCTCATATTTGTCCATTCCTGCCCTAGAACAAGAACATGGGGTGAGAAACCTAGGATCTTCCTGGGCAGAAAAAAAGTGTGAGCTTTTTCCCCCTCCACTCTTGGCAAACAGTCAAAACTAGAACTAAGGGGGAAGGTGGGAGTGGCAGGGAGAAAAACATTATCAGACACAGGGCAAGGTGAGGGAGGCAAGGGTTACAGGATGAGAATGAACTAGCGGGCTCCAAGACCTCATCTCCAAGCCCACATAGGAAGAGCAATTGGGATACAGTTTATCCTGCCTCCCAGGTAGGGTCAGCTGAGATAATTGAAAGGTGACAGCCAATATGTAGTTACAGGCTGTGTGATGAGAACAGTGCTTGTGAATTTCAAGTGCTGCCTGCTTCTAGTTTATTGCAAGTGTGCTGCCAAAACCATCTGCCACAACAGCTCTCTGTCAATAAATGTTTCAAGGAAAGGGAGGAAGATTACTACAGGTAGTCCAGTCAACACAAAATTAGGGATGGGAGAGAAATTCGTGTTCTGCCCGCATTTACTGCACAAACGTACAAATATGAATGCACTGAGCCTATAAATGAAATGAAAGTGCATGCAAACATGTTCCCTCCTGAATGTTGCAGTCCAGTTTGCAACTCAAAAATTGAATGTATTTTGGATAGTTTGGTGGCTTAGGTCTCCGGCTGCAGAACCAGAGTTCCTTGCTGTGCCTCCTTAACACGGGCTAGATTCAATGATCCATAAGCCACCTTGGGTCCTTTTCCAAGGAGAAAGGTGGGGTAAAAATATTCAAATAAAATAATAATAATAAAAATAAATAAATAAATAAATAAATAAATTTGCTTCCATATCCGCAGGATATTATTATTATTATTATTATTATTATTATTATTATTATTATTATTA
>JAHTLZ010000016.1:7067296-7086690 GCA_023846285.1 Phrynocephalus versicolor
CAACAACAACAACAACAACAACAACAACAACAACAACAACAACAACAACAACAACAACACTTCATGCCTCCACCACCAAGGCCATAGCTAACAGCCCATATGGGGTTCAGCACCTTAGGCCATTGTTCACCTAAAGGACTATTGAGACTACTGTCTACCTAACAAGCCTATTCAGGCCATTGTTTATCTTATGAACCTATTTCAGACCAGGACGACAAGAGGTCAAAGTGAACTATAAAAAATGGAGGACTCGCAACTAGCTTTCCTCAGACTGATGAAGCTGTCTGGATGAGCATCAAAACGTTTCAGTCTCTCAAGAAAAGAATTCTAGTTGCCATGACTCAACTTCCAGGTATACACAAGTTCATATACGGGATTTGAGGGCAGAAAATTAGTACAAATGATCATATGGGCATTTTAGTTGTTTGTTCTGATGAATTTTGCTGTGGTCATAAATTAATTCAATTAGTCCCCTGGTGGTGACTGGGCCATTTTTAAAGGGATACAGCTGATGACATCTCAGCTGGATCACTCCGAACATGGCCCGGTCGCTACCACAGGAGCCCCGCAGTGGCAACCAGGTCACTTTTAAAGAGGTCCAGCCTAGATGCTATCAGCTGGATCACTCTGAAAATGGCCCGGTCCCCACCGGGGGAGCCTCGCGGTGGAGTCTGGGCCTTTTTAAAATGGGTGCAGCCATGATAGCTTGGCCGGATCACTCTGAAAATGGCTCCTGGGCACCAAATCTGGTGCCTCTAGGACCCAGGGGAGCCCCCCCCCACCTCCCAGCTGAGAGGCGCTGACTGAGCCCTCCCCCACATTGAATCAGTGGTGTGAGGAGGAGGAGGCGGGGAGCGCTGGAGCAGTGGTGGGGACTATTTTGTTTTGTAATTTTTTAAAAAAAATTGTAAGAAATGAAACAAAATGAAACGGGGGTGGGCATGAAATGAAACAAAATGCTATTTTCCCATTTCATACCCATCCCTAACTGAAAGTTAAGTCAACCTTGGGCTAGATACCTGAGCCCATGGGGATTGAACTCGGGCCATGAACAAAATTGTTAATTGTCGTACTGCAGTGTAGCCACCGTGCCATGGGTCTCTTCACGGTGGCCTCATTTACTTAAAGTCACTCAAAATATTATACCAGCACACTCATGCACAGGGTGCCTTGGGAAACCCTTGGTTACCATTACACTTCCATTGTGCCCCAACCTATGGCAATATATCCCCGTTTCCTTCCAGTCATCCAAAGCAGCTCCCTCTTTAAATCATTTCTTGTGACTACTGATAGTTGTTGACAAGGATAACTGCTGAGTTGGGAAATGGAGGTGGTAAGAAATGTTACCCACATTAAGGAAATAAATCTTCTATCCTTTAAAAGCTTTCTCTGCCAATGTTCTGCTTGAGTCCCTCTTTGAGAAGTCATTTTCAATACATTAAGGTCTGAGTAGTACGGGCTGGGAAGTACACAGATTATTAAACCTTCTTTTCAATCCTTTTCAGAGCTGGATAATTATACGACAAATCCTTTTCTTTTCTGAAAATTGTTTAGGGTAAAATTTTACCTGACTGTTCTACATTTCCTATGTGTGCTTGTGTGAGAGGGAGTTGGGTTTGATGCCGAAGTGATGGTCGTAGCATCACCCCTGCTTCTCCTCTGCTGTCTGACTCTGAAGGCCTGCATCACGCAGACTCCTTCAAGAGAGTCAACACCTAGAAAATGGAGACTGGCATTCAAAGCCAACAACTAGAATTAGAACAGCTCATAGCTGCAACCAGCTGCATACTAATAAGCTGCTTTTCTGAGACTAGCACTTCACTGTTCTAGTAACAGGGGGAAGACACACAGAGAGCCTGGTCCCTCTTAACTTTCCACAAGTGTTTTGTTAGCTACTATTTTAGAAGGGAAAAAGAAGGAACAATTTAGTAAACACAGAGGGAGGAGACAGAGGATTAGGGCAGGGTTTGTAGCTATACTGTAGTTCCTATCTAGAATTTTCAAGACTATAGTAGTTCCCATTGGTATTAGATACTTTCAGACAGTTTTCCATTTTCCCTGCAATTTTAATTCCAACTTGCTTGGAGTAACCAATAAGGAGGTATATCAGCTGATTTTGCTAGATTGCCATGTATTCAACGTGACTTAAATTATCTTAAAATCCTATCAGGAGAGCAGAGGTGTCATAAAAGAGAAAGACATCACAAGCATGGTTAGTTCTGTCATATTAGATCTGGTGAGAGACAAATCCACAGCCACACTTTACAGTTGTATATAGAGACGGGAACAAAACGAACAATTTTTCATTTCTGTTTTTGTTTTTTCGTTTCGTTATGCAATGAAACGACAAACGAATTTTGTCTCCAAAATGAAATGAAATGAACAGAAACACTGGAAATTTTGTCGTGCGTTTCGTTTTCGTTATAGCAATACAGTGAATTGCTTTTAAAAATTACAAAACTCACAAAAATTGAAGTAAATGGTAATGAAACGGTAATGAAACGAACGAAAACAAAAATGATTTTTTGCAAAAATTCGCGAAAAATGGAAAGGAACCGAAACGGACCCCCTAAACGACAAACGACAAACAAAACACCATTTTTTTTATTCGTGTCCATCTCTAGTTGTATATGCCTTATGGTCTCTCCTGCAATTCCCTAAACTAGGTTCCATCCTGATTTGAGTGCAATGAAACCTTACTCTCTTCTTAACTGGTAGTCTGGATGACTTTTGAACATGGAAGAGGGTGTGTGAGAATTAGCTCATTTTCTGCCCAAAACTTCAAAATGTCTCGAGTGGCCCTAATGACAAGGCAAGAAACCAAGCAGTGCCTGCCACCTTTACTTTCTCTCTGGCACGATACTGACACAACACTGACACAAGGATAGGAAGACAGGATCAGATATCTTTCAGCCACAACCTGATTGAAAATACCAACAGAAGCAGAGCAAAGAGAAACACCTGCTAGATAACCTCCTTATTGCTAACTTTCCTGTTACTGAATTCTGAATTGCGGTGGATTGTTCATTTTCAGAAAAAGCTTTTACAAGCTTTTTTTTCCTGTTATTTAACAGAGTGGGCAGCACAGTGGCGGTAATACCTGGATTCAAGATGCACATCTCCCCACCATACACCCATCTATGTATGATATGCCAGAACAGCTTTGACCGCCCTCTTGAAGAATCCACTCTTGGCTCAACTGAAAAGCTCAGGAACAACTGAAAAACCATCCAATGAGTATTCTATTTGGGAAATGAGGAGCCCAACAGTCAATGGCATTGGTACTTTGTGTGGTCCTTGGCCTGCAGTTGTACAAGCCAAAGATTGCCCTGTTCAAGGGAACAGTGCTTTCACATACAAAAGGTAAAGAATACCCCAAAGCTGTGCATAAATACGAGGAAGAGGACAACTGTATAAGCACTGGGTCACTTTGTGAATGAAAGCAAACAGGAAATGTGTCCATACATATTAATACTCATTCAGCGAGTACTTTACACAAAGACTCTTTTGCACAAGGTGAAGCTAATACAGCAAATACAACATGCAGCCTGGAGACAGCACAAGAGAGCTGTCAAGGCTTTTTTTGGGAGAGGGAGCTATGGCAAGTTACTGTCTATCTATTTCACAGGGACATAATTCAGAAAAAAATAAGCTAATAATATATTTACAGGCTGACTTGAGTTCTTGTTACAAGATGTAGAAGAAACTGTAATTAATCAATTGGCTTAAAATGCATTCCTTGCAGGATTAATCCTCTAAATTTAACCTTTACTGTGTTTCTTTCCCCCCCACCCCACCCCTACCCAGTGTTCCAATCACCGGGGCACCTGTTTGTTGCTGCTGTTTTTAAATTTTCTGGGCAGGCCTGCCATGTGTATGAAAAGAACACAACAAAAGCAGAAAAAAGCAGGTTAACTCGGTCACTGACCACTGGCTGAGGGACATGCCTTGGGCTAGAAAAACAGCAGCACGCTGCAGTCTCTTCTCTAATCGGATTTGTACACGGCAAACGGATTTCAGATTTGTCTGCAAACAAAGTGATTCATTTATTTAACAAACTGAATGGGAGATGTACTGTCCCTATGAGACTAGCATCATCCCCCTCCTGATGTCCCTGGGAAGGTGAGCTGAGAGTTCCATTAAATAGAACCCAGCATTTTTTTTTCCATTAAAAATGATGGCTTCAGAAAGAAGGAAAAAATAGATATAAATAATAGCTGAACAGAAAACGATTCGATTTTCTAATTTACTGCTAGAAATGAATATTTAATAACCAGGTTACTTCTAAAAATTATTATGTACGCTCTTTGTGCATTTTCTATGTTCTTTTACATCTCGTCACCAGTTTTACCAATGTAAACAGTCTGGTAGCCTTTTCCTTGTCTTATTTATAGCAGTTCAATGCAGACCACGCTAGAAGAAGAGAAAATATTTTTGTTATGAAGTAATTATCTTGTGCTATATATGTGTGTGTGCAGCAAATATTCAGCAATTGTTAGATATTAAAGTAATCAAGAAACTGAAATGCGTCTCTACCTAGCATCTTAACAAAAAGAAAGGAGCCCATCAGTACGTTAGTGCCTGTGCTACTTTTGCATCATCAAATATTTCCATAGTTTTATTTTAAATGAAGAACACCCAGTACTTATGATTTAAAGGATTAATGTGAAAACTTGACATATGATGTTACTTGTTTGCACTGTTTCCTGTTTTTATATTTCAACAATTGTGTGTTTTAAGATGACAGAACTCCGGCATTACTAGAAGAAATATGGGCAAGATCCTGCTACCATTAATGACTGGACATTTTTCAACAATGGAAGAGAAAGTTGTGGCACAGACATCAATATGTACTGAAATTTCCTTCTGAATTATTTGGAGCTTCTCCCAGCAGGTAACACTGGAGTTCTTGCTCCAGAGTTCATTTCAATGGAGCTGGTGCAGGAGAAATGTCCCTGACTAATGCCCATGACATTTGTAACCCCCACACACATTTGTGTGTGTGTGTGTGTGTGTGTGTGAAAGAGAGAGAGAGAGAGAGAGAGAGAGAGATTGCTTCTACAGTATTAGCTCCCTGTACAGCATTTGCATCCTTATGTATGGTTCTATTTCCATTTTGAGACATCTTGAAAATTATCGGCACACAGAATAGTTATATTTCTTGCTACTCTAAAACAAAGGTGAGGGAAGAGCAAGAACTGGACAATTACTCTGCACCCCATGTTGAACCATTCACTTGATTTTATAAAACAAGCTTCTTCTTCTTCTTCTTCTTCTTCTTCTTCTTCTTCTTCTTCTTCTTCACCTGTCTAGTCCACAGAGAATTCCTGACTCTTTTCCCCCCACCAGTATTCTCTGGCCTTTCAGATGCCATGAAAGAAGCTTCAGAGAAACAAACAAGCAAGCAAAATTTGCCATTCCCAAGAAAGGAGAACATGTTTGCATCTAAAACATGAGAAAAACACTTAACAGCAGCAGATAACATAGGAGAGGAGAAATTCTGCAGAATATCCTTTGACAATACATCAATATGCAAAAGAAACCATAATTAGCTCAGTGGCTTAGGTCTCTATCTGCAGAGCCAGAGTTCAGTGGCTTACTATGCTTCCTTGACATGGGCTCGATTCAATGATCCATAGGGCTCCTTCCATATCTGCAGTGCAAAACTTGATGATGATGATGATGATGATGATGATGATGATGATGATGATGATGATGATGATGATGATGATGGTGGTGGTGGTGGTGGTGGTGGTGGTGGTGGTGGTGGTGGTGGTGATGATGATGATGATGATGATGATGATTATGATGTTAGGCTCCCCCAGTTAGGCCTGGGGGAGCCTAACTGGGGGCTATTGTACTTACCCCAGCCTGGCCCTACCCCGAACCAGCCTGTGAGAGCCTTCCCAGGCCTTCTGGAGGCCCCAAAAGGGCCTCCCTGCGAACCAGAAGTGATTTCCAGTAAACCAGAAATCATTTCTGAGGCCTCCGTCAGGCCTAGAAAGGCTCTTGGAGGCCTCAGAAATGATTTTCAGCAATCCGGAAGACACATCCGGTTCACAGGGAGCCCAGGAAAGCCCCTACAGGCCTGTTTGGGGCAGCTCCAGTCCTGGGGTAAGTATGGGAGGCTTGAAACAGGACTTTTCTCCCTTACCCTAGGGGGGCTTTTTCATACACTGAGGTCCCGCGATATAGCAGGACCACAGTATATGAACCGCGAAAGGGCGGGGGACCACTCTATTTATTTGATGCTTATTGATTAAATTTATATACCGCTCCATCTAGCTACACGGCTACTCTGGGCGGTTAGGTTTAACCTGAATCCTAAGTATCTGTTAAATATGTATGCTGTTCCTAATAATGCTGTGGGGTGTTTTCTTTAGCTCTGTTGTTATTGTTGATGTTGTTGTGAAAGGCACTAAGGGACTAACAGGACAAGAGCGGGTGTCTCAGTGGGTGTCTCCGTAGGACAAATCTAGACAAGGCACTGACACTGACAAGGGTGTTGTTTTTTTTAAACAGAAACAGAGGTACTCTGGAGAGCTTTGCCCAAAGCTGCCCTGCCATGTTCTTCTCTTCCCTAGCTCAAATTGCACAGACATCAGGTGTGCGGCTCTGTATATTCTCTTTACTTTATCTGTTCAGCCATTTTGAGTGCATATGATTGAACTCACTGCAATCCACGGAGAGTAATGAGATTCAGACGCAAAGCAGTAGGAGAGTGAAATTGCTCACTTAGGCTGAGCCTTGCTTTTCTCCCAGCAAAACTGAGCCCGTGTGCCCATTCAGGACACAAAGGGAAGCAGGAGTCCTGAGACGGCTATCAAAGGAATAGGCAGAAAAGATGACAATTATTTTAATCGCCTTCCAAAGAGGCAGCAAATGGCAATAATGTTTGCCATAATTGTAGAGGCATGCCAAGAAGTCAATAATTTCATCTGGCCTTTATATCCTGAATAGAACCCACATTAGCTTTTCCTCCTCCGTGTTAGTGAAGCACTGATTATTTCCCATTACATAATATTTGGGTCACTGTGTTCTTGTACCCATGAAAGCAAGGTGGGGACCAACTTTGCTAATTACATGGAGGGAGGTGCTTTCTTTTTGTGTGCTCTGTGTATGCATAACCCTTGACTGTATCTTATGTCAAGTATAATGTCCATGATCCCATTGAAAAAAAAATATGACTTAAGCAAGAGTTATTGTGCATAGGTCACTGTGTTCTGCTCCCCCCCCACCCCCCAAAAAACAGCTCTCTTGACAGCTTTGGATGAAGTGTCAATCCTTGCACCTTGAAATATGAAAATAGAGGAAAGAGTAGGTTGAAGGAGGAAAAACTTTCATTTGTAATAGAAACATCAAGCTGCAGCAGTGAATTGGTAGGACATTTCTTGGAGTTGCTCAGCCCACAAGACCCCTAGGCTCATCTTCTTCTTGCACTCTATGTGCTTCAATTGGACAATGTAACTGCACTGTAACTAAGCACTGAAACTGGAATTTACTTGTTCATTTTCCTTCCTCTTGCCCACTTCCCTTTTTCTTGCAAGTTATGTAGTTTTAAATTGTAAGCCTGCAGGTAAGTCTTTCCATAGCTTTGTAATGGGATCTTACAAATGTTTTTGATTGATGAATAAGAGGGGAAATGCTTCAGGTTGCGAAGGATGTGTTGCAGAGTTTTGCATTTCTAGTACAACTCCTTTTGCTATGAAATAGAAATACAGAGACGCACAGAGGATCTATAATTCCCCAGAGTCCACCTTTTTCTCACTAACTGTCACTTAAAGTCTCAATACCTCACTCTGAGGCATTTGCAGTAGGAAGAATAGAAAATATTTCTTTACTTACAGTTGCTTAAAAGTACAAACTTGTGCATGCTGCTTTCTTTATCGCACATAAACTTAAAAAGCAACAGCAAACAACCAGCTACAAATTACAGACTAAAGTGGTGGGGGAAAATATTCTGCAGACATCAGTGTTCTCTTTGAATTCAAAGGTTAGAAGGAAGGATTGGTTAGTACCAGGTAAATAGACAATTACTCCAGTCTTCATAATTGGATAATTACTCGCAGTCACTGAAATAACAGATAGCACTGTGGTGTTGCAAACAGCACTCCAACAGAATAAAAGTGATATTTGCAATTCTAAAGAAAGATGGATGCCTCATCATATCAAGATATCCAGTCAAAGCCTTCCCGCACAAAGACAAAAATGGCAGGACTTTTTTCGCCAGAAGCATGCGTGCATTTAAAAAGAGCATAGAAAAATTGTGAATTTTCATATAAAATACCTGGTTTTGTAAAAAGAAAAAGAAAAACCTAAAAGTTTTCAAGGAAAAAATTCTGAAATGCAAACATTGCGAGAAAATGTGTAATTTTTTGTTTTTCTGACTAAAATAAAAAAACACTATTGCTCTCAAATTAAATCTATGAACAAAGCTAATTTGCAATAAATTCAGGAGAAGCAAAAAAAAACAACCCTCATTGTTCTCATACATTGCAAAATTCATTCATATAATACACCACTATGTGATGGGTTTTTGGCTACAGCTTTGGATGGTAAGGAGATAAGACATGGAAAATGAACTTGTCAAGGGCTGCTAGTCATCATATGAGCTAAAGAGGAATTTATAATCCAAGATTAGCATTTGAAAACTGGATGCTGTGGACTGAGGTGGAGAAAAAACCAGGCAAAATTCACTGTTTACAGCCACAGGTCATGCTAGCTAAAAGCTGTGGTTCAAAACCTTCATATTTTGCAGATTAGAGAAAAACAATAGCAGCAAGCTGCTCTCATTCTGTGTGGATGGGTGAGAAAAATGTGTACAGTGTGTTTCCCCCCACAACGTAAGCAACTCATACCTCCTGGACCTGAATCTAGAATCCAGTACAAACTGCAGCCAGATGGCTGTACATTTCCAAGCTCCGAGAGTGATATAGACAACAAAAATATGCTTTCCAAAATTGGGTATCTGGAGTGTCAACAAACAAGCTTTAATGAATGGGAGAAAATGCATGGAAGTACACATAAATAGCTGTATGGGAGGAAATGTACACCGTCCAATATGGATCTAAGAGGCAGCTTTGAGAATCTCAACAAGATCAAGTTATGGTGATTGACTCACTTGAATTCGATGCCATGCTTGGAAGATTCCAGGGATGTTGCTAGAATGTAGCTCCTAGCCAGTTGTCGATTCTGATTAACAACAGTGTGGATTTCTATTGTCCAACAATACCTGGGGGGATTGTGGCCAAAGTTTTACCCTATGGCACTTGGACTCCAGTGGCCATCTTTACGCAACGTGTGAAAGACCATTCCTGAATATCAAGAGTTAAGGTAGCCTGAGAACATTGTACTAAAACCTTTTTAGAGACATAACTAGAGATAAGCATGAACTGGGCTGGTTCGTGGTTTGATTCGTAGTTCCGTTTGGGGATCCTGTTTTGCAAAAATGAAATAAAACGGCAAACTTTTTTCCACTTGGGGATTCATTTTGCTTCAGCCAATGGATGCATCACTCTATTCCCGCTGCTCCATCACCTCCCAATCTGGTCCTGCCTCCTCTTCCTCTTCATCCTCTGCTGCCACCATCTTTAGGGGCAGCTGTCTGGTTTCCCTTCCAGGATCTGGACAAACTGTCTCTGCAAATTTTATCAGCTGAGAGGCATATACACCAGCTGGTCCAGTTCCTGGAAGGAAAACCAGGGTGCTGTCTCAATAGATAGTGGTGGCAGAGGATGTTCCCTTCAGGAAAGTCGGCGTGGTTAATAAGTGCAAAAATAAATAAATAAATAAATAAATAAATAAATAGAAGGAGGAAAGATCAGATAGGAAGGCAACAGGGGCACTGGCAACATGTGTTATTCTTTCCTAAGAAAATGAATAGGAAAAAATAATGAACCATGAACTATTTCAGTTTTTCCTGGGATTCATGGGTGACTTGTGGCAAAACATAAATCACCTCAATTCTTTATTTTTGCAGGTTGTACCCTCCCTACGCACAACTGATAGGATATTTTTGCTCATTAAGTATTGGTAGAGACACAAGGAACACTGGACTACAATTTTGCCAACTGATAGGATATTTTTGCTCATTAAGTATTGGTAGAGACACAAAGAACACTGGACTACAATTTTGCCAACGTATAAGGTGAAACAAATAGTTTCATTGATCCTCAGAAATAAATAGGTCTGACTCACTTTAGAAGCCAGCTTTGAAATATCCTCTTCCTCTGGCCTGTCCTTTAAGAGAAGAGAGATAAGTTCAGGGACATAAAAGATGAACTAAGTTAGGTGATTCTTACAGACCCAGAAGCTTGACAAGCAATCTTCATTAAAAGGTTTTTAAGTATAATAAAACTGTTCCATCTTCATTGTGCCACTGATTCCCTTTTTTCACTTCATAAAAGAAGGAATTTATTAGCACATCTTCATTCTCCCTTCTTTTCCACCCACTCTTCAATCATGCAGATACATTAAAATATGAGAGATAAGAGTGATCAAGAAAACTAGCATGTATAATGAAACGAAGATATAGGGTGAATCCAAAATGGAATTCCTCTACTATTCATTTCACCTTATATGAAACTCTCTTCACATCATTTTATCTGTCAAGAATCTCTACCCGTAGCTGGAAAAATAAGACATTGTCCAGGAATAAGAGAGAGATTATATGTTGTTACAATATTGTTTTCTATGGTAATAACACAACAATGAGATTTCATTCTTCTTTTTCAGTTTATTGGCCCAAATACTTTTGATTAGTTATACAGTGGACCCTTGTATAACAAACAGCTTGTATAACATAAAATTTGTACAACATAAAAAATTCCGGAGATAGGGGAAATTTGCTTAACATAATCGCCTATGGGGAAAATCCGTACAACATAAAATGGGATTACTCCATTTTCAATGCATTCCTATGGGGCAAGGGGGACAGAAAAGCTTACAGAGATCCAACACAAAGGTCAGCCTTCTTTAATATTATCTTGTGGTGCAGTGATTAAATGCCCATACTGCAGCTAAAACTGTGCTCATGCCCTGGGTTAACTGCCTCATGGTTGATTTAGCCTTCTATCCTTCTGAGGTAGGTAAAATGAGTACCCAGCTTGCTGAGGTGTGTGTTTGTAGCCTGCATAAATAAACTGTAAACTGCCCAGAGTGTGCTTTAAGCACTATGGGGTGGTATATCAGTAGAACACTTTGCTTTTGCTTTGCATTATCTCTCAGAGTGGCTTCTCTCTAAAAGAACTGCCTGGACCACTCAGTCTTCTCAAGCTGAGCACCTGAAGCTGCCTACACCAAGGGAGGCTGTAAGGCAGCAACGAGAAATCAGGCCTTCTCAGTGGTGGCCCCTCAGCAATGGAACAAGCTGCCCCGTCAGATACATACAGTTCCTCACTCAAAATCTTTACACGCCAGTTAAAAACATGGCAGTTTAGAGCAGCTTTTCCTGATTCTTGATTCCAGATGACTGGACCTGGAAAAAAAATTCTTCTTCTACCTCTTGTTGTGTTCATTTGTTTTTTTGACTTATTCTTTTATATAATTTGCTACTTGTATTTTATACTATATTTTTTCACTTTATACTAATTTGTATTCTTGTTCTCTATGTTTAGTTATTGTTTTGTTTATAACTTGTTTGCTTCTGTTGAGAATTGTACAACATGGAATTGTCCTATTGCAAGTTATGCTGCAAGTTGGGAATGAGAAGGCACAGTGGGCACACAATTATATTCTGGCAACTAGTCAAGTCAGGTGAAAGTTTGGTCATGCTCAGTTGTCAATTTGCTGAGTAATGATTGCATCAGACATCTGCATAAAGCAAGACAGTTGTTCAGTGTGGTGTGGGATGTTGTTGGAAAAAGCAGCTCGTTACTCTGCCAGTTTGGATTCCTGGAAAGTTTGGACCATGGGACTGTCTATCTAACTAACGAGGTATATGCCTGCCGATCCTGTTTTTGTTTGCTGGACTTGTATATATTTTGTAAATACAGTTCTTGGTGAAGGGAGTCACCGCTGTGTTTGCGTCTTTATTTAGTACTGCTATCTGGCTGTTAAAGCCCACACTTTACACAGTCATTCCGCTGAGCATTAACCACTCTGCGACAATTGTAAACCGCATAGAGTAGGCTTTCGGCCAGATGGCACAGTATGCAAATCTGATAAATAAATAAATAAATAAATAAATAAATAAATAAATAAATAAATAAATAAATAAATGAGTCCAGTGAAAGCATTGCTCAATACTTTAAGCTGGATAGAATTTTTGGCCCGAGTCATCTGATTGGCATGTTGAAAAAAAGGTGGCTGGGATTTTGGGGAGGGTGGGGGACAGAGAGCTATCCTGTACTGATTGCCTATGGGACATGATGGACAATTTGGAGTTGGGTTTGGATTAAATCAGCAGACATGGCTGGATGGACAGTGCAGAAATCAGGGTGATCAGCTGTATGCTTTAGGAGGAACATTTGGTGAAGGGAAATTCAACATGTACGCTGCTTGGATCTTGAAATTCAAGGGCATGGCTTGGTAAATTGAACCAGGGCAGTGGTTCCCAACTTTGGGTAACATAGGTATTCTTTCACTGCAACTTCTAGTAACCTTGGTCAGCACTACTGTTAGTGAAAGCTTCTAGGAATTACAATCTAAGAACATCTAGGTTACCCAAGGTTGTGAACCACTAAACTAGGGTAACACTCACTTTAAGTCAAAAGTCTTTGGGAAGCAAAAGGACCCAGGAAGGTCTTTCATTAGGCTTGATTGGTGTTGGGCTGCAACAGGGCAGCAGGGCAGCGGCTTCACCCTTATAAAATAGGAGACGGCATTGGAAAGAACCCCTGCTCCTGATCTAGAATCTGTGTGATTTAAGGCCCCCTTTCAAAGTAGGGAAGCTGAATAGTTTAATAAAGTTTTGGCCCAAGTTAAACCCATAACTCATCTCTCACATTTTTATTCACGGGTTTACTCCACGGCTTGGGACCTGATTACCTGGCGGAGCGTATCTCTCAGAGATCAGCAGAGGCCAGGCCCACTCGAATGTCACGGGTGCGCTCACTCAGGGTGGCCACCCCTAGGGAGGCACAGAAATCGATAACACATAGCCGCACCTTCTCAGTGGTTGGCCCTTCTTTATGGAATCAACTACCGAATGAGTTGCGCCTTGCATCGTACCTGCCTGCCTTCAAAAAGGTTTTAAAAACCATGCTTTTTAAGGAGGCCTATGGCGACCTTATTTCTACTTAGGTTTTTTTTTGTTTTTTTGTGTGTGCGCCCGTTGCCTCTTGCTGAGGGCTCCCTTATCGCTGTTCCCCCGCTGCTGTTTTTTTTTTTTAAATTACCTGTTTTATCTGATGTGTTTTACTGTAAACTGCCCAGAGTCCCTTTGGGAAATGGTGTGGTATAGAAGTGTGAAAATAAATAAATAAATAATAAATAGAGGCAAATCTCAGCACCTTCTTGCTGACAAATAAGAAGGCACCTCTTGGATGTTCTGAAGCATGCCAACCCATCAAGCTGGAACACCAGGGTTCATTAATTAGCAGTGTGAATTTACTGCACCTTGCACTGTTTGCCTTCTGAAGACATAACTACACAATAATTTGTGAGCATTATTTTAAATAGTCATATGGATGGGTTTTTAAAAGTCTGTTTGATAAATGTGATATGCGACTATTAAAATATATTTCCATTTAAAATGCACTTGAAAGTTTTTCAATATGTTCCATGTCATGTACATGAGAATACTCAGTAGTTCATCTAATGTCAGGGGAGTCCCTTTCCTATTAATAGTTTCAATGGTAAGAAAGTAGAGTTGTGAAGAATACTTGACAGATTCCTCACTATCTTTGATTTTGGCTGTCTTGAGTGGCAATCAAAGACAGTGAGAAATTTGACAAGGGGCAAGGAACTTTGAAACATGCTGAGATTTCTTAATTCCAATAAAGAGTAACAGTTGGAATCTGTTCCTATTAAGCTCCACTTAATTTGTACAAAACATTTTGGAACAAAATTATTGTTCTCTCCCCTTGATTGTCGAGGCATACATGGCAAACATAGGTGAACTGAGAGATTATTAAGTAAGCCTTAGGCAATCTCTCCAATATTCCAAATTCTTGAATGTCCACAGAGGAACAAAGTAACAGTCATCACAGTTTTACACAAACTGCACGATTTATGAAAATGATGCAATTTTGCACCTAACGCCGAGCAATTTGCTTAAAGCATTGTTCCAACTCCTGTGAGAACAGTGTTCAGAGTGGCTGCAAATTCTTCACAGGACTCAATAGGAGTGAGAGGAAAGTTGTGGTTGCCCATCCTCCTTTGCAAGTCCCAACATTTGAAATTTGAGTTTATGAGGAGTTAAAATGATCATTGGAAATATAGGGAAAAGCTAGCCTAGAAGTGAAAGTGCAGTTTAAAAGTGTGGCTTGGATTTCACTGTTTTCAATCCAACAAATTGTTTCTAGCACAATCAGAGAAACAAGGTCACCCTATGCATAAATATTATAAAAGTATTTCATTCATGCTTGCCCATGAAGGTAAACAAGATGATCTAATGAGATGAATGGAGTTGTTCAAATGTTGAAAATATGAAATGCACTGTGTTTATCAGCCCATTAGTACACCCTACTGGCAATCATGTAACTTCAGCAATGGTTCAGAATTCTAAAGTCTTGCTGGAGTACAGGTTCTGGGAGGTTCAGAAGGGAGCTTCTTCAAGGTTTGCAAGGCTTGTGAATTTGAGAGGCATAACAAAAATGTTTTCAAGGTGATGGCAGGTTTGCAGAGTTAAGGTTAGCAGACTCCTGAAGTCACAAAAGGTAAATGAGAGTTTGTATTGGGAGACATTTCTTGAAACATTTGACTTCTAAAACCAGAATGTGGTGTAAAATAGATTGCTTACTGAAACTGATAAAAGTGTTCTGAGCAAGTACAGTATAAATATGGAAAGATAGGAGACATACGCCTTAAGGCAGGGGTGCCCAAACTTTTTGTAAGGAGGGCCAGATTTGGTGGCTGAGAATGTGTCAGGGGCCGGTTGCTCCCCGACCCTGACACCCCACTGCAAGCCCCACCCACTGACCCATAAGCCCCACCCACTGACCTCTTGCAAGCCCCACCCACAGGAAGGAAGGCGGGGACCAAGGGAGGGAGGGAGGGAGGGAGGTGGGCGCCAAGGAGGGAGGGAGGAAGGAAGGTGAGGACCAAAGGAAGCACAGGGAGCTGTGACCACAGGCCGCCCCTTGGAAGAGGCGATCTGTGCAACCTTGCACCCCCCCCAAGCTCCCCAGCGGTGGCGAGGGCTCGCTTGCCAGCCCACCCCAAAGCTCCTTGGCAGTGGCAGAGGCCCGCTGCCTTGCCCACCTCCACACTTTCCCCTGCAGTGCCGGTAATGGCAGACTGCCCATCCGCCTAGCCACCCAAGCTTCCCAGCGGTGTCAGTGTTGGCAGAAGATTTTTTTTTAAAAAAAATAAAACATGGGGCGAAGGAGGGGGAGGGAGGGGCAGGCCAGCCAGCCGCGGGCCACTCAGAATGGCCTGACGGGCTGGATTTGGCCCCCGGGACGGGCTTTGGGCAGGCCTGCCTTAAGGTATTCCTTCATAGCAAGATGGCTTCATATTACACTACACACACTGGACAAGAACAACATCGATACCATGCAGTTGAGCAGCTGGAAACACAGAGAGAAGAAAATCACCCCGAATAATGAAGTTGGAAGGAGCATATAAGGACATTAAGTCCAACCCCTGCTCGGTGCAGGAATACAAATAAAAGGATATTGCCAGGTGGTTGTTCAAAGTTATCTTGAACGCCTCCAGTGTTGGAGTTCTCACCACCTCTCAAGGTAACTGGTTCCATTGCCAAACTGCTTGAACAGTAAGACATTTTTTCTGATAGTGTATTGAGTTGGATGCTGGGTGGGTTCTCTTAACTTGAACCCATTTTTGTGTGTCCTGTACTCTGGGATAATCTATTTCGTCCATAGACTAGTTGTAACAGCTGGCCGAGAAATGTAGAAAATGTATTATTGCATTAGCAGGAGTAATACTATGCTTAGAGGATAAGAAAATGCCTACAACTTACCTTTTAACACTTGTAACTTTTCGTAAGTTAAAAGGATTTATTTTTAAACTATATGTGCCTACAGATTTCTTCACAGTGGTAAGACTTGGATATTCTACAACATATCTTAAGTATTTTGTCTATATGGAACACAGAAACCATGGAGATAAATAAAGCTTATAGAAAAAGACAAGTGAAAGTTGCCTACAATTATTGCAACAATGAAAAGTAATATATGTACATACTTAGATGAAAATTGATATGATTTGTCTGTGATTATTTAGACTCATTTGGAGATTAGAGCTTTGGGATAAATGCCAGCTTGGTTTTTTGTTTTTCCCTAGACATATATGGAATATCTGTGTGCATGTGTGTGTCTGTGTGTGTGTGTGTGTCTGTGTCTGTTTCTGTGTGCGTGTGTGCGCATGCGTAGAGCACCTTGTTTCTAGGTCTGATACAAGAACAAGACATCCCTACACAGAGGCAACCCGTCCACACTACTTGTGGGGACAGAGAAATAGGCTGACACATGCTCTGATCTCATCATTACACCACATGCACAGAGAAAAGGGTAAGACTTTCCTTTGGTTTGTCATGGCCATTTAGACCAAAATTACGAAAAAATCACAAACCACTTCACAATCTGGAAAGAACTGGAGGCTTTAAAAATAAAATGGAAGTAAGCCAAACTGACAGAGTCACCCATCCAGACAGAAAGCTTTCCGTGCCTAGCTCTTAAACAGCCCGGCTTTGAATCACTGTGTATTCAACCATACTCAGAATAGTTGTGCCTATTGAATTCAGCTAGTACAGATGCTTGAACATTTCATTTTCTTTGTTTCTGATGAGAAATTCCTCATGGGAAGAATGTAATACTGGAAAGACAGAAGGAGCAAGCTTGAAACATTTAGGAATGTGGAAGGCGAGGGGAAAATCCAACTGATCATCCACCCTTATAACATAGGGCTGAAAAATGGTCACAGTGTGCTTTCATTTCCCATATTGGCTTCCACGGTGGTAAAAGGAAATGGGGCAGGGCAGGTTTTGGGGTACAGGAGCACAGAGCATGAGAGACTCAATGGGAGCTTCTTCCATTTTACCTTCCCCATTCCAAGTGTTCAAAGTAGAACTGTCCCACTACATTCTCCCATTCCACACTCCTAAAAATGCTAGTCCTGCAAATAAATCCTGCTGTTGGCTTTGATACATGAGAGTTTTGCTGAGAGGTATCCACTACAGGTGTATACCAAGATGCCAGACAGTACCATGACACTATGTTGTGGTGCAATAAGCACAAGTAAAACCAGTTACGTTATGTATTCTATATTAATCAACTTTAATATCCGAGTTGACTAAAGATTAGCTATTGATAAATGAAGGAAATGTTTATGTGTCCTTTCTGTCAGGTAAAAAGATTTAAGACTGGAATGATAAAAGAACTATCATATGCTTAAGAATAACAAGAGGTGTAGCAAGAAAGTATAAAAACATTTATACTTTGGAAGGGGCCTATAACGCCATTAAGTCTTTTATGTAGTAGTGTGTGTTATCTCTTGTCTATTATTTCATTTGAAGATTATCTAAATATTTGTTAAGATAAACACAACTACACTTTCAGAGGACAAAGAAATCAATATATTATCTGCTTTCTTTATACTGCAATTTCATTCTTCGGTATGGTACACCGCTGGAAGTGTTGTTCTTAAATTATTATTATTAGCCTTCAAGCTGAAATTGATTTACAGCAATCCTAACAGGGGTTTCAAGACCATTAAGATGTTTAAGGAGTGGTTTTACCTGTTCTAAATTCCAAGTAAGATTCCAAGGCTGAATGGGGATTCAAGCCCTGAGCTCCTGAGCCCTGTCCATTACTGTATGCATTATACCACAATGGGTATCCCTATTCTTTGAATTAATGCAGGACGGTGAAATTTGTATCACCAACCCAATCAAATAATGGCAGGTTCCTTTAAAAGGAAAAGAAAAGTTGTGATGAAGCTACATAAAAAGAGAAGAGACGTCTTCCACTAACACAATTTTGCATTAAATGTCTTAATGTTTTGAAAGATGGAAAACATATTCCCTTTCCTTTCCAGTTGCAATGTTGTAAACCTTTATAATATCCAATTTTTAAATATTTTTTTAAAACTAAGTTTCCCTGAGACCTTTGGGCTTTCTATATATATATGGATGTTTCTGTAACTCTTTAGGCTTGGAACTTTTTGACCCTTCAGAGCAAGTCAGGGTGAAATCATCAGGGCTTCCTTGTGTGTGTGTGTGTGTGTGAGACAGAGGGGGGGGGGTATGGCTCAGCTTTTATGATGGACTGGAGTAAAATCTGTCTCCTTACTTGATGCAACATTTTTCCATGCAAATCTTTTCTGCATACCTTTTAAGAATGCTCCCAGAAAGAATGGTATGCCTAAGGATGCAAAACATATTTGTAAATCTTGTCATTCTCACTAAGATAGGGTATCACAACAGATGGGAACAGGCTACTTAAATCTTTTTTTAAAAAAGTAAACCACTGCAACATTTTTCACTCCGCATAAGAACAACGAACATCAGCATTTGTTTTTTCCATTAGCAGAAGCACTGAACAAAAATCTTACTTTTGCACAGAAAATCATGTATTTGTGCAGAAAACCTTGGAATGAACCCCACCTCTCCCTTCTGTTATGACATGGACCTGTAGTGTGAGCTGCTGGACAGTCTCCAGGCTCACCCAAGAGGTAGTCGCGGACATCTCCTTGCATAAAGTCAGATAATGTCCTCCTGCTCATTCAGTATACTTTTGAGTGACTGGAAGTAACAAACAGAAGGAACAACGAAGTAAGGATTCTGCCCTTGGCAGGTTGAAAAAAATAAAAGGTTTCAGAGAGCTTTCGGACAAAAGCCCCTTTCATTTAAAAAAAAAAAAAAAACCTCCCCATATGCAAAAACAGAACCAAGCTCTTTCCTAAACTCAGCCAGCAGGGAGAAAGCTTTTGAGATGTTTTGAAAGCCACCCAGAGACCTTTGGGTAGCAAGAGGCATGTAAGTTGTATAAAATAAATAAATAAATAAGTATAGATTCATATCAATACCACAGAATTGCATGGCATCATTTCTATGGGCATTCACCTCCCCATTTGTGTAGCAAACACAGCCTCCAGCTTAGTATCATCAAGCCATCAGTTGAAGTTCCCCGCTGAAACATAAAGTAGGTACACTGCCCGGAAGATGTATTATTTATTTATTTATCTATCTATCTATCTATCTATCTATCTATCTATCTATCTATCTATTTATTTATTTATTTATTTATTTATTTATTTATTTATTTATTTAT
>JAHTLZ010000016.1:7096218-7127595 GCA_023846285.1 Phrynocephalus versicolor
GTTTTTATTTGTATACTTGTGCTTATTTGTTATATTGTATTTTACTGCTTATGGTCTGATTTCTGTTGAGCTTTTAAACTGCCTAGAGTAGCCATGTAGCTAGATGGAGCGGTATATAAATTCATAGAGTTGGAAGAAACCTCAAGGGCCATCCAGCCTCTGCTTAAAACCTTCCAAAGAAGAAGATACCACCACCCTCCGTGGCAGCATATTCCACTGCCGAACATCTCTAACCATCAGTTCTTCCTAATGTTCAAATGGAATCTGTTTTCCTGTAGTTTGAAACCATTGCTCCGAGTCTTAGTCTCTGAAGCCACTGCTCCAAGTCCCAGTCTCTGAAGCCACAGAAAACAAGCCAGCCCCCTCTTCGACATGACATCCTTTCAAATATTTAAACATGGCTATCATATCCCCTCACAACCTTCTTTTTGTAAGACTAAATATTCATAGATCCCTAAGCCGTTCCTCATAAGGCAGGCCTGCCCAAAGTCCAGCCCTGGGGTCAAATCCGGCCCATCAGGCCATTCTGAGTGGCCCGCAGCTGGCTGGCCTGCCCCTCCCTCCCCCTCTTTCGCCCCATGTTTTTTTAAACAGGCTCCCTGTGCTTCCTTTGGTCCCCACCTTCCTCCCTCCCTCCCTTGGTTTCCACCTTCCTCCCTCCCTCCCTTGGTCCCCGCCTTCCTTCCTGCGGGTGGGGTTGCAAGGGGTCAGTGGGTGGGACTTGCAGTGGGGTGGCAGGGTCAGGGAGCAACCAGCCCCTGACACATTCTCAGCCACCAAATCTGGCCCTCCTTACAAAAAGTTTGGGCACCCCTGTCATAAGGCATTTCATCCAGACCTTTAACTATCCTGGTTGCCCTCCTCTGGACCTGTTCAAGGTTGTCAACATCCTTTTAAAATTGATGAGCGCAGAACTGTACACAGTACTCCAGGTGCGGTCAGACCAGAGCAGAATAGAGTGGTACTATCATTTCTCTTGATTTAGACACCATGCCATTATTGTCAATGGTTCTGAAATTACTTCTGCCAATTCTTTTAATAGCCTTGGGTATAATTCATCTGGTCCTGAAGAATTAAATTCGCTTAGGGTTTCCAGGTATTCCTGTACTACCTTTTAATCTATTCTATGCTGCAATTTCCACCCTACCTCATTTACTCTTCAACCCGAGTGAACTGTTTTTTCCTTCCTGGAGAAAACTGAGGCAAAGAAGGTGTTGCGTAGTTGTGCCTTTTCCCTGTCTCCTGTTATTAACTGGTTATCATCACGATGCAGTGACCCTATCATTTCCTTATTTTTCCTTTTGCTGCAGACATAACTAAAAAACCCACCCTTTTGTTTTCCTTAATCTCTCTTGCAAGTCTAAGTTCTTTTTGTGCTTTAGCTTTTCTTACCACCCCTCCATATACTGGCTCTTTTCCATTTCCTGTACATTTTTTATATTTATCTGACAGGAAAGTTCTTTAGTTAACCACTGCGGTTTCCATAGACATCTCCCATTTTTCCTTCTTGTTGGAACCGTTTTAGACTGTGTCTTTAATATATCACTTTTAAGGAATTCCCATCCATCTTAGATTCCCTTCCCTTTCAGTGCCTTGGTCCATGGAATTTCAGCCAATAATTCCCTAAGTTTACAAAAAAAATCGCTTTTTTAAAGTCCAGGATGCTTGTTTGGCTATACTTAGCTTGCCCTTCCCACTGTATAACAAATTCCAAAAGAGCATGGTCACTTCCACCTAAAGATCCCACCACTTCAACCCTATTTACAAGGTGCTCCTTATTGGTTAAGGGATACAGCAGTTGAAATTGCAAGGTAGCTGGTGCAGATTTGTGGTGGGAGAATCAAACGTTTTCGCCCTAATCCTGGGAAATTACTTCGCTCCCTAGAACAAATGAGGTCTAATGAAATATTTCCAACACAAACTGTGAACCAAATGACATTCCTCCATAACTGTGAGAGCTCATCCATTACACACACACACAGACACACACACACAGAGAGAGAGAGAGAGA
The DNA here is from genome assembly GCA_023846285.1 of Phrynocephalus versicolor. Lineage (NCBI taxonomy): Eukaryota > Metazoa > Chordata > Lepidosauria > Squamata > Agamidae > Phrynocephalus > Phrynocephalus versicolor. The sequence continues at coordinate 7,098,230 of JAHTLZ010000016.1, forward strand.
GAGAGAGGGAGAGGGAGGGAGGGAGGGAGGGAGGGAGAGAGGGAGAGTCTAAAGTAGGTGGAGGACAGCCCTGTACTGAACTTGCAAAGTCTCCTTACGCCAGGAATCAAGAACCCATTACATTTGTCATGAAATATTGCGTAAAAATTTAATCTGAGCCATGCTGCTGCTTCTTTTTTGAAAGAGACACATTAGCATTAAAAATGAATGACTGGCTGAAAGGCACTGAATGATGCTTAGCAGGTAAGCCGCTGGTTGTATTGACTTGCTCAGGTGTCTTCTTTTGACCTAGATCGGCAGGAGGGACACATTCCTGACCTCAGAACTTGCCAGCCTTTTTGTGTTGCCATTCCCTCTTTTGCAGGGTAAGGTGAAAGTCTGTATTTATATAAGAGAGATCAGTCATTTCAGCATTAGAAAGAGCAGGAACAGGTTCAAAGCACTGCTCAAAAATTATTTTAAAAGCTTTTACATATTACTGGCAAGTGATAAAAAGAAGAAAGGGCTTCATGCAGTACTTAGGTTGATGTCAACCAAGCTTTCTGTAGGGATTCAAACAAGGAAATAAAAAAAAGATACCATATTGTTACTATGGAAAGCGAGCTCAGCCACACATTATTATTATGTTCATAGAAACTATTCAAGAATTTATGTTAAAGCATCAGTATTTAAAGTTAAGGTTACTGCTGTTTTAAGGAAACAAACAAAAACAATCTGAAAGCACTTGGAAGCCCCAGTTAATTTCAATAAGAAAATCCAGTATTTAACACTTGTCCACTGAAACCAATGCAACAATATAAATGCATAACTTTGCCTGAATCATGCCCTAAGTATCAGAAAAGCTTGTTAATAAATTTAAGATTAGAATGTTATTAAATTATTGTTGAAACACTATTCCTCTATCAAGTTAAAGAAAGTTATCACAGTAACTATGATGATTCTTTTAGTATTTATACCTTACTTTTGTGCTTCAATCACACACAGAATAGTGTGCAGCATAATGATCAAACTACTGATTTATGAACAAGAGTATGCATATAAACCACCACATGATTTCTAAAAGCATTAACAAAAAATGGCAATAAAATATATAAGAAAGTATCAGCAGTAGGAAAATGATCTAGTTTTTGTAGATCCAATGTGCTAAACTTAGTAGAAATTGTTACAGTATGTTTCTGTCAACCATGAAATTATCTTCTCCTTTCCCACTTACTCCTAAGTGAACCATACTCACTCATTCCATTTCTGTAAAAGTCTGGCGCATTATCCTAGAAATAATTACATTTCACAATTATTCTTTCATTGTTCTACAGAGGTGCCAGTGTTCTATCACTTGATGCTGGTTTTGTTTGGTTGCCTGCATATCCTTTAAGGACGTGAAAGCCATCTAATGTTCAGCAAAGCTTACTCCTGTTTGATATGAGTGTACCAGAAGAGGATAAGATAAGAGGCGGACAGCTGAGAGCAGACTAGGTGGGAACATGAATTGACCTCACTTCAGGATTGATGGTGGAAATTACTGTTTAACAAAGGCTGCCCAACAAAACAAAGCAAAACAAACAAACAAACCAAAAGCCCTACATGTATATCCTCTAGGACAGAGTGCTCATGGGTGTGAATACTGTAATCAAGAGGGACAAATCTTCAGCTATCTCTCAGCCCAGACAAAGCCGTCTGACATCGCCAGAAAATAGTATGTATCATGCAGTTGGGTGGAGATGAGATGAAAGAGGTCCTAGATCATATACAGTACTAGGATTCACTTCCAGATGCAGTGTTTCTGTGCTGTAAGCCAACCCACTATTCCTGCATGTCATAATACCTATGGTTTAAAGGTTCCTGATAACAACATACCACAAAGCAGCCTCCTGACCACTGAACCTTATCATTTAATAACACTCAAGGAAGGCTTGAGAAATACCAGCACTGAAAGAAAAACCATTATAAACAACACAATTTAAATGATGGGACTTAGGGCTGATGTGATAGAAGAAGCACTAACAACTCAGAGACCTTTGGGTAGTGGGCGGCATATAAGTTGTAAAAATGATAAATAAATAAATGAATAAATAAACTCCAACCTGCAAAAAAATGCATTACTTTTTGTGGTCCCTATCAGCTCATGTACTGTTTTTGTACAATGATTGATACAGGGGTGTGTGTGGAGAGGTGCATAAAACAACTGTATTTTGTACATAAAGCCTTGACCTTTTGTACAGAAGATATTTTCCAACTACATGGATCTTCATACAAGAGACAAGCTTTTACACAGAACAAAACACAAACAGACAGCAAAACCTTCTTCCTCTTCTTGCAAATACTGCTGACCCAAAGACAGGTGGCTCCAGACAAATAACCCTGATGAATTGTGGTTAATGCATTAACACTGATGGCTTGTGGTTATTAACATAAAGTGTGTGTGTGTGTGTGTGTGTGTGTGTGTGTGTGTGTGTGTGTGTGTGTGTGTGTGTGTGTGTGTGTGTGTGTGTGCATCAGCAATGAAAGCTATTTCTGTCAGTCATTAATTATCTCCATGAGTTAGTAGGATAACACTCTGCAGTGGTTTCTACTTCTGAATGCTTTGTCTCCACTCACTACCCCGTTGCAGTAGAACACAATTTTTCAAGGTTCTTAATAGACCAGACTAAAAATGTTTTCCCCAGTGCCATCCAAGGACATTTTGAAGCCTGAAACAAATGGGATTCTACTCATTCCATGTATACAATCCACTGCAAATTCGACAAATGAATGTACAGTTGTCCCCCGCCATTTCACATTTCATATACTGCAGTCCTGGCCCTCTCCGTGGGGTTGCCCTTGACCCTGGTCCGGAGGCTACAGCGGGTGCAAAATGCGGTGGCCAGGCTGGTGGTGGGTGCCCGTAGATACGAGCACATCACCCCAGTCCTGGCTCACTTGCATTGGCTCCCTGTTGTCCTCTGGATCAGGTTCAAGGTCTTGGTTTTGACTTTCAAAGCCCTCCACGGCCTGGGAGCAGAATACCTGGCGGAGCGTATCTCTTAAAGGTCAACTGGGTCCAGACCCACGAGACTGGTGCAGGCGCGCTCACTGAGGGTGGCCACACCCAGAGAGGCATGGAAATCGCGTACGTGAGACCGCACCTTCTCTGTGGTGGGCCCCATGCTTTGGAATCATCTCCCCAGTGAGCTGCGCCTAACAGAGTCCTTGCCCACCTTCAAGAAGTCCTTGAAGACCCACCTCTTCAGGGAGGCGTTTGGTGACCTTTCCAGTTAGTTTCCCCCCCCTTCTTTTCCCCTTGCTCTATTGCATGGGTTTTACCGCCTTCTTGTCCCCCCTGCATTAACTTTGCTTGGGTCTTGCCTTTTGTTTGTGTTTTTTTTTTATTACCTGTTTTTATTGTTGTAAGCCGCCCAGAGTTCCCAGTGGGAAGATGGGCGGGATACAAGATAAATAAATAAATAAATAAATAAATAAATAAACAAATAAATAAACAAATAAATAAACAAACAAACAAATATAGAAGGACTGCAATATATGAAACAAAGGGCTCCTGGGGCAAGCTGCCTGGGCTTTTTGAGTCCTCCCACACTTACCCGATTCCCAGCCAAAACAGCAGGCGAAAATATGCCTGCCTGAGGGCACCCACCAGAGGGGTGGTTTCTGGGGGCGGGTCCCCGGCCTCCCCCCTCCTCTCCTGGGCTGTGCATCCTTGTCGTCTCGCCAACTCGCCAAGCGGCGCGGCACAGAAAAAAAGTTTTAAAAATAACCCCCCCCCGATTCCCGGCCAAAAAAGCAGGCGAAAATATGCCTGCCTGAGTGAGGGCACCTACCAGAGGGGTGGTTTCTGGGGGGGTCCCCGGCCTCCCCCCTCTCCTCTCCTGGGCTCCGCATCCTCGTCGTCTCGCCAACTCACCATGCCATGCGGTGCGGGCAGGGGATCCAAAATGGGGCGACTGCAATTTATTTTGAAATCGTGGTGGTCCAAAAACACACCAAAGCACCACAGAAACATGCAAAAATAGCTATTTTTAAACTGCCTGAATTTTTACAGTAGCAGCAGTGGGTTTTTCTTGCAACAAAACATCTCCATTGATTTTATTTTATTTTATTTTTATTTTTATTTTTTTACACCTGCGCAATGATGGGCTGGCCATGGGAGTGGACCATGCAAATTTTTGGAGCCATTCCACCAATTGCATGGCCACTTGACCAGGTTTTGACCGAGACTTCTGGGATGTGCCTGTCGGGCATAAAAAGCCCACTAACCGTAGCCCGAACCCGAACCCGAACCCTAAACCTAACCCATACGCCAGTACACTGTCCTTCTTAGTGGGTCAGAGAGGCACCCAGAGGTGCACCCCACGAACTCACCCTAACCTTACCCGTAACCCTAAGCCTAGCCCTTGCGCTAACCCTAACCCTAAGCCAAATCTGTACTCGCATTGCACTACACATGCAAGTACAGTTCCCTTCTTAGTGGACCACAGAGCACACAGACTGAGGGAGCCTTCCCCCAGTGTGCACTGTGACACTGCACTAGCAGTGGGCCTGCGGTCAACAGAGAGGCACCCAAAAGAGAGGTGCCTCTGCCACTCAACTTGGTATGCATATCCAATTGGCTATGCATGCCATTTTGTAGTGGGCCAGAGGAGGCACCCACCCAGAGAGGTGCCTCCAGGAGCCCGCTTTCCCTTCATAGCGGGCCAGAGGAGGCACCCACCCCAGAGAGGTGCCTCCAGCAGCCCGCTCCCCCCTAAACCAGTACTAACGACAGATGAAAAAATTACAAACGAAATGACAAATTTTTGAAAAATTTCGTGAAAAACGGAAATGAGCCGAAACGGGCCGGCTCCGACACACGACAACTCGAAAACGTCATTTTCCCTGGTCGTGCCCATCTCTAATCTGAACACTTCTAATATCTGTAATTGATGGTTAAAGCCCAAGTATCTAATAGTAATCATGTTATTTATTGTTCATTTATCTGGGAAACAGAGACTTTAAACATACAGTATGTGCCTCAGTGCCTTGGCTGTTTTCCTTATGAGGAAGGATTTGTCAGTTATAGTCCAGAGATATTTTGGCATCCTGATACAGTGCACTAGCCAGGCAGTCTGAGGATTATGGAAGATGTAGTCTAAAAAACAAAATAAAATTTCCACCTGCTGATCAGAGCATGAAATAACCACGTATTCTTGCTTTTCTCTCCTATATTAACACTATATAAAATAATCCATTTGTAATTGCTTTCTAAAAGTTTCATCCTGATTTAGAAGAGATTATTACCAATCCTCTCAGGTGAGTCTGCTGAAATTTTATTCATTTCAGAAAAATAATCAAAGCAGGGATACTTGCAGAATTCTGAGATAAACTGACTTGGGCAACATCCCCCAGACCAAATAGCAGCCTGAGACATATTCTGCCACCTACCAATTTAACAGTCTACCAATCCTTACACCTTCCCATGTCTTTAGAAAAAACATCAAAATGCACTTCAAATAGCATGTTTTGATAAGAGTTCCCTACAAATTTGAATTTCAATGCGGGTCTGACATTCTTGATACTGAAAATAGAATTATTCCATTCACCCATACACCTACCATTCACCACCACACCTTTGTTCTTTTAATAATAACATACAGTACTTCGTATAATCCAACAAAGTGTTTTGCTCTTGTTTCTGATTCAAATTAGCACTGCGACTTCAGAGTACAACTGACCAAGGTCCTGCAATGACAGTACCCCACCTATGATTTTGAATTAGCGTTGCATGCACAAGTTCCACAGATTGGTCATAATCCTCCACTAAAAATTCAGCAGATGCTCTCCTGCAAGTGATTGTGGAGCAGCACATATGGGTGGGTTCTCTTCTTCCACAGCTGACAACAGAAACCAATGGCATGTGTTTGTTGTCCGATCAGGTTTGCCATCTTTAATTCAGATCCCTACCAACGGAGTAGGAACTGACAAACCACTCCAGTACTCCTGCCAAGAAAACTCCATGGACATGGAGTCATGTAGAGTCAGTCACGACTAACAACACACACACACACACACACACACACACACCAAGGGAAAACTATAGGGAGGGCTGGGGATGAATAACAGCAGCTAAAAATGATTGAGCGCAGTAGTGACAGAATAAAATGTTGAAAGCAAGACAGAAGAATCTAAATTTATACCGAATAGGGAAAAAAAAGGAGAATACTCAAAGATGATATGATCACACAATATAAATGGCTTCAAGGTAACAATATAAATGCAGGAGGCAAGTTATTCATAGCTGCGAAAGACAATGAGATGTATCAGCCAGCAGACATCTAGGAAAAACAAAGTTTAGTGGAGGGGGAGTAAAATGTTTTGAACAGGCTCTACTGCCCATGTCATGCAAAGTACAGGATAAAAGCTGCTTCCCCAGAAAGCATATTCACAAACTGATATTTCTATGTTTTTAAAATAGCTGGTTTAGCAGATACTGCTTGTGGAGGGACCCAAAGCGCAAGAAATGCTAAGTTTCTGTACAGTAAAAGGAGTGATTGAAAGCTAATTGGTAGGAAATAATAAGACTCTTTGGCATGGTTGCAAGCCTGATACACCACTGTGCTTCCTGCAAGTACAGCTAGTTTGCAAGACCTTGGGCAAGCTTCACTGTACCACCCAGGACACCTCAAGAAGAAGGGAATCATAAGCCATTTCTAAGTTCTGTCTACGTGGACAACTCTGAAAAACCTCACCATAGGCCACAATTGACTTAACAGATCATTGTCATCATTATTATTTAAGGGCATAGGATCAGCTGTTAGTATTTTCCTCCCCAAACAAGAGATCGTTGGTGCATTCCAGGTCACACACCAACATACTTGTTAAAACAAACAGAAGGATAAAACTACATTTTTGAACTGTCCTTTACCACAGTCCTCTCTATTCAATTTCTGATATTCCTGTAGCCATGCTACAGCTGAGAATTATGTGAAAAATGTTTTTAAGTGGCATGTTCTATAATAGTAGTTTTGTGACCTATCTATCCACTCCTATCTATACTGATCCCCAAACCTCTCCAAGGCCTCAAAGACAGACCCCTCTCAGTCTTCTGACCTGAAATTCTTTTACAGTAGGATATACAATTTCTTACAGTATATATTGTTTCTGGGGTGATTTCCACCCAGTAACAGTGTGCTAAGGAGATTAAAATAACTCAGGTCTAAAAAAGTGCTTGGGTGCACAGATCAGGCAAGTTTCCATTATTTCTTATGAGAAATTTTGCTTTGATACCCAAGTATTTTGGTTTATGAGCATGCTTGTAGAACAGATTATACTCCTAAACCAAGGTACCATTATATATATTAAAAAAGGTTTTGGCCTACAAATTCTATTAGGTTCCAAATATATAAACCAGTGGTTTCCCAACCTTGAGTCTTCAGATACTCTTGGACTACAACTCCCAGATTTCCTGGGCAACACAGGTAGTAATGAAGGCTTCTGGAAGCTGTAATTCAAGAACATTTGAGGATCCAGTGGAGTAGATGATACGCAGGAGTTACAGAAAATGTTGCATAAAACATCTGTAAGACTTAACATTGCCTATCTATGTTCCCTGTTTGAGGCACGTTCCAAGTACACCACATACTATAGGAAGGTAATTTATAACTCTGCACAATGGTATAACAGCAACTAAAGCATAAAATACACATTAAAAGCCACTGTAGTACATGCTCACTTCAGGCTAATGCAATACACTTTCTGTATTCCCAAATCACACTGCTTTTCTAACAGACACAAAAGTCATATCTGTTCCTCAAGTAGAGATTGTGTGTGGAATAATCAGATACAGTTTTAAAAGATGGCAATTAGAGATGGGCACGAATTTAAAAAATGGCATTTCATTTGTTGTTTGTCGTTTGTAGGGTCTGTTTCGGTTCATTTCCGTTTTTCACGAATTTTTGCAAAAAATTGTTTTTGTTTTCGTTCGTTTTGTTACCATTTTGTTACCATTTATTTCATTTTTTGTGATTTTTTAAAGGATTTTAAGCAATTCACTCATATTGCAGTAACGGAAACGAAACGCACAACAAAATTTCCGGTGTTTCTGTTCGTTTCGTTTCATTTTAGAGGCAAAATTCGTTTGTCGTTTCGTTATGTAACGAAACAAAAAAACGAAAACGAAAACGAAAAATTGTTCATTTCGTGCCCATCTCTAGTGGCAATTTTTAAAAAGGTTCCTATGTTCTGAAAAATCTGCGGAAGAGTTATCTCCACCACTTACAAGGCCTGATGGAAAGCATTATGTGAATATATTGTGGTAGTTCCTTTTATTGAATTTTTAAAATTAATTCTTGCTTTGCCTCTGCCTTAAACAGACAGACAGATGTGAACTGGGCCTCTTTCAACATAATGTGACATGGTAGCAAGCAGTGGTTAACATCTGATGCAACAGGCACAGCAAACATCAAGTCAGGGGCAAATTAAACTAATAATTGCCCTGTTTTAATTTAGTCCAAGAAGCAGCTTCAATGTTTAAGTGGTCACTGAATTACAGCTGCACCCTGCTGCCATCCATTAGCAGCCCTGGTGGGAAGCTGATTTTTTTTTTAAGGCTGCAATGCAGGTGGTAATAAAAATGCAGAAATTAGGAGCTTTGATTACAGGCACATTAAATGTTGTTTCTCTTTGTGTGCAACTATTTTCATAAGTATGTGAGAAAGAAGGGCAGGAGAGGGGAATATATGTAAACGCTTGGCTGGAACTGCTACTTGGCTGCAGTCCAGGTGCTTCCCTGTAGCTCCAAGAGGTTCAATGGAATTTGCTCAGTGAGGCTGTCAGAATATTTTACAATAAGAGTTTGCATACAGTTTGTTTCCAGGCAAAGGTATAAGCTTAGCATCTCCATAGCTTGACTTCTACAGTTAGCTAATTGGCTAATGCAATGAGAAAGAATGAGTGCAATCTCTTCACATATTCAAATACGCAGTCACTACATAGAACAGGTAAAGTGTGGACTCATATTTATTTCCTTCCTTCCCTCCCAATTTTTTTGCCTACTTTGGCTGATTTATCCTGGAGATATAAGGGTGCCATTTGTTGCCTTGCGACCAAAGTGTCCTGGGCCAACACTGTTTAGCAAAATACAGGGAACAACAAAACCAAGAGAATATAAATTTGACTGAGCTACCCAGTGTGTAGTTTAAAGCAGTAATGCAGGAGTTAACTCTGTGGAAATCTCCTAATATTTTTTTTTGCTGTTTCTCCAAATGCTACCAACATATTTTCACGTCTTTCTTTCCCTCCCTTTGCCCATTTTCCTCCAATGTGCATAATTAGTTAGGCATTTTGCTAATTAATACCTTTTCCTGTTCAATGCTGGCATACATATTTTCCAATCATACACATTTGGGTAGTTTTAGATTGTGGTCAAACAAACATGTGGCCTTTGTTTCTTTATAGTGCCCCAATTGCCTTGCAAATAGGGAATCTCTTGGGGCAAATCTGGAAGTTGAGTCATGGCTACTGGACTTCTTCATCCAGCGAAATGTTTCTATCTTTCAAAAAAGAAGTCTACTAGCCATGACTCAACTTCCAGATAAATTCACCTGGATGACTGAGAATCTTCACAGACATCTTGGGGCAAAGTGCTTCTTGTTTTGGGCCTTAAGAAGTGCAGAAACAAACTCTTAATTCAATTGAGAGCACAATTATGTTCAAAATTACATTATTCAAAGGTCCTGTGGGACCTTAAACATCACTCAGTTTTATTTGGCATGACATTTCATAGAATACTGGCAAAAACCAGCATCAAGTGAATACTGTCTTATTCAGATGTTCTTGTTGCATCTGAAGAAGCAGGCTGCGGCCCACAAAAGCTGCCCAAATAAAGCTTTTTAATCTGTATGGTGCTACAAATATGTTTTGCTGTTATTTCTGCAACAGACTATCATAGCTGCCCCCCCATTGAAAACTTGACATCCCTCCAGTAGTTTGTGTTTCGCTTCTTCTCACAAATTATAAAGAATTGTCCGAAGAAACAAAAGTCCAGGCATCACTCTCAGACAAACTGCCAGTCCATTGGCTCACTCTTTCCCTTGCGCATAATTCAGCCCTGGAATTTATTTTGCTGCATATCCATCAAGGGAGCATTAAGTAGTTTTCAACATTCAGCAGTTGGAAACACAAGGACTTAAGCAGATGATGTCAATTGAGTGGGTGGTTAATGAATCCCCATATCAATGCACTGAGCCTCCATGCTGGTTGAGTGCAGCTGGGGATCAGAAATTCATCATCTTTAGCTACGGGGCATCACAGAGTTATTTCTTGCACTGCTGCTCTGAGCTATACACCAGGTGTATCAGCAGCAACAAAGATAGGATTGAGGATTGTTTGAAGGGTCAAGAAGAGACAATTTTATGAGGCATAATGGCTGCAGCTATACAGAATAAAATCAGTAGGGCGGCAATGTACACTCCATTCCCAACTTTATTTCTTTACAAGGAGTAATTAATGCTGCTGATTTTCTCAGGATCAAATTGATCTTTAAGGCATGTGGATAAACCCAGGGCAGCAGGAGGCGTGGAAACCCTTCCACAGAATGAAGATGGCAGAATCAGATTGATTTGCTGTACAATCCTAAATAATGAGCTGGAAATGCTTTTAGACTCAAGGAGGAAACACATCATATTCAAAATAATCTCTGTAGTTTTTCATAAATGCCACCTTTATTAAATATAAGTATCTCAGGAACAACCATGCTGTTCTTATTTTTGATATTCTGCATCCTGTTGCTATACTCACACAGAATATTAATAGTTTCTCTAGTCAGAATGCACTGATGACTACTTTTGTGATTAAGTGAAATTATGTAAGTTACAGTGGCAAATTGCAGCTAATTAGCAAGATGCCAATCATATTACTGGTTGCATGGTCACCAAGCAACCAAGAGTGCAACCAGCAGCTCATTAATTGACACAAGTTTGTGAGGATAAGTTAAGCAACTTCATTACTGAATATGAAAAGTGCCAACAGGATTCTGGCTGATGATTTTTAAGTGATGTATTTTAATTTTTAGACACAGTCTGGCTTAGATTCAGCTATGAAGTGTTCCCATTCAGCTCTTCCAGCCTTAAAACTAGAAATCAGATGAGCATGAATTTAATATTTTTGCAAAATTCATCCAAATTTTGCCAATTCAACTACTTGTATTTATATGAATTGATACCCCAACAAATATGAATTGATACATTTTAGTGATTTTTGATCTGACAATTCATTGGGCACCTTGAGACACCAATTTGCAGGGAAGCCTCCCCTGGCTTTGTTTTTTGTACAATCCCTCCAGGATTGGGTGAAATTAGATTTCTGGTATCTGTGGGTTATGCACCCCCAAAGAGGCCTCGCCAGGAAAATTCCCTCCAGGAACCTAGAGACAACAAGATTTCAGAGAAGATTCATCTGGCTCTCCTTCACAAGTTTGATGAAGATTGGGTTTCTCTAAGCCAGCTGCTAAACAGCAAGTTTTTAGGGTGGGGGGAGGGGAGTTTGTAGGCTGAAACTCCATCTTCACTAAACATGGAAGAGTAATAGACCCACGTGAAATGAAGGACAAGGGCCCCATACATTTAGCAGTGTTGTGAAAGAGGCAAATTCATAGACACAGTCTGTCCTTCGAAGGGACACCTATTGAAGTTTCAATTTCTGCAGAGCTATGAATGGTACAGAACACTTATCCTCTGTTTCATGTGGCCACTCTATGCCTGGCAATTTATTTTGCCTTGCAAGAAGGGAGGGGCAGATATACCTGTTTGTCAAAGAGAAATGTGACATTTTCGCATCTTTCACTTTATCAACAGATAGGCCATAAAAGGAAGTAAACAGCAAGTGCTCCTACAAGGAAGTACAACTTAATTCATCACTTCATCACAGCATGTGACAAAGGGAGCTGCACTCTACAAACGCTTATGCCATATAATAACTTTTTAGTTTTTAATCTGCCATAAATTGTTCTTTTTCCAGAGCAGAATGATGCTTGTCTAGCCTGTATGAATACAACTAATACTCATTGAAGAAAAACAATCAATCATTATTGGCTATTGAGGAGTAATTCCCTAAAGAAAGATAAACCAACAATTCATAGAAATCATTGCAGCACTTCCTTGGAAGCAAGCTTTGGTATTGATAACATTTCTACTTCTGCTTCCAGAACAAAGCTGGGAAACGTTTGTTTGTTTGTTTGTTTGTTTGTTAAACAACATTGCCAAGAATATTCACTCACTAAGCTCCTTCAATGGCTACGACAGCTGGGGGATTTGATGAGCCCAAATCCAAGAAATTGAACTTTGCAAACTTTTCCAGACATGGCTTCACCTTATCCCCGTTTCTCTATCACAGAGGTTGGTGGGGGTGGGTGGCATAATTCCAAAAGGAGCTCCTATGGCACAATAATCTTCCACCAATGTTTTTCTCACCACCCCTCCTTAGTCTCTAGGTAGACTTGAACAGGTGAGTGAAATGCAAGCCTCCAGATGCTTTGGGACTACAACTCTCATTAACCCAAGCCAGTGTAGCCAATGGTCATGAATCCTGGGAGCCGTAACTCAGCAACGTCTGGAAGGACACACTTTGCTTAGCTTTGCCCCAGAGGTTCGACGAAATCTGCTTGTATACATATGGGGAATAAAGCTGGTAATGTTTTTATGGCCCATTGCCACATCTCACTTCTCCTCCCAAGCTATCTGTGGAATTAGGGCTAATCCACTGCACCCATAACTCTTCAGAGAATAAGAAACAGTTTTCAATGAATGCCTAGATGAAAGGCGAGAAAATAAACCTTCCGTGGCATGTAAGTGATTTATCTCTCCCTGTAGACATCAGCTGCATCATAAGCCCCAGCTGTCCCAGTCAATCTCTACTCTCCATGAGCATTTTTGCATGCTGTAAATCACACGGCAGCAGTTGTGGGGAGGCATAGGATGAGCACTTGTGTGGAAGGGTTTGGATCACTCATCACTACAGTCATGATGAAGGGAAGTGCCTACCTCCTTCACGATCCTCAGCAGAGGTGCATTCCAAGTACCCACAAAATCCTCTCCAAGACAATAAGCGTTTTACAACTCTCCCACCCTTCTACACACATATAGACTTATAGGCACAATATAAATGTCTGGAAATTTATGAGCCGAGTCCCTCTGGAAGATGTGCAATCTATTTTCCCTGGGCTGCCAGCTCACTTACATCTACATGGTAAATCAGAAGGGGAAAGGTTTCAGAGGTTATAGATTCTTGTCACACAAAACAGATGCCTAAGTGCATTAATCTCAAGAGTGTCTAAAGGGCTCATAATTAAAAAATTATTCCAAATGGATTGTCCATAAATTGCATTCACAACAGAAATTAGTATTTTTGTATTCTCCACACTCAGTATGCAGATAGTAAAGTTATGTGGTAATAAATGTCCCATGAGTCCAATGAACTATCTGTAAAATGTCAATGTGGATGTTACCAAAAGCAATGTATGACATGAGGTGGAACTCAACTGGGTTGGGGGGGGGGGTAGTGGTGGTAGTGAAAGTTCTTGATTGTCTTGGTATTGGCCCATGGCAACACGAAAGCAAGATACTAGTGGGAAAGAGGATAGATTCTCTTGACTACAGTTTTTGCAATTATAAGAATGATTACTGTGTACAATGGCTGGTATCCTATATGGATTTTTTTAAAAAAAACAGAAGCATGAAATGGATTGTTTTCGATTTTGTTGGTTAATCAAACAACCCTTCTGTGCTTACTGTGTGTCAATGTGTGCTTTGCTTCTCAATAGGATGGGATGCTAGTTTTCCACAAAAAAGCAGAAACCCTGAGTACTGGATATTTTGTTCTCATGCTGCAGGTGAGACATATAAACTCCTCAGGGAGATTTTTCATCAATATATAGCCTTAGGCCACAGTCACATTGCAGCCTTTTTTCTTGCTTCCTGTGTTGTTGCACCTTACGGTCATGTGACATACAGTATATTCAATGATAATGATTCACACAGTTTTAACTGATTCACCTTTCCCCACCTTTTTTTAGGGTAAATGATATAGCACAGGGCTGTCCGACTTTGAACAGGCCAAGGTCTATTTTTTCCAGCCCAAAGTGTCTGAGGGCTACTACACTAAAACCTCTACTTACGAATTTTATCCATTCCTTCCAAGCACATGATCATAAGTTAAAAAATGTAAGTAGAGCATCGGTTTCCCATAGGAATGCATTGAAAATCAATTAATTCGTTATGGAGGAAATTGTCCAGGGAGGAAGAAGATGGGAGATGTCACTGCACAAAAGAAAAGGGCACACCTGCTACCCCACCTCTCACTCCTCTCCTCCCCTCTCCTCCCTCCACTCCACACCAGTGACTCAGCGGGTCACAAGACAGTGGCACACCAATCATCTGGCCGGTGGGGGGAACAGAGGACTGATCCAGAACTTTGCTGGGGCAGTGATGGTCCTTGGGATGGGGGAGGGAGGGGTGGAGAACTTATCCCCTCACTTTTTGTATTGATGGCTGGAGGGCTACTTTTGAACCCTTTGTGGGCTATCAGTAGCCCAAGGTCTACCTGTTGGGCAGGCCTGATATAGCACATTTATCTATGCTCCCCAAATAAGACATATTCTCTTCAGTTTTGTTTTGTATTTATCTGCTACCCCTTATTTCTGTTTGTTATTTTTTAAAGAAAAAGAACTTGTGTAGGTACATTGCTGTGTTCGTAACATACCCTCACTGGCCCTTCGTGGCACCCCAGGGCTCCCTGCGGCACTGCCAAAGCAGGCAGGAGCAATGTGGATGCTTCTGATTTTTTTGCTCCGCTGGTGGCAGCATTGCTGTTGCTGCTGCTGCTGCTGCTGCTCATCAGGCTCCAGCACCTCTTTTTGGCTTCTTTACTTCCTATTCTGACCTTTAACCCCTCACCAACCCCCCCTCCCACTCTACCACTGCTGCCATTGCCCTTCAAGGGAGCGGAGAGTGTGGAAAGTCCCACTGCGTAGGAGGATTGATGATACCTTTTGGCCATTCTTGGAAGACTCTAGGGGAGCATCCAACTATTACACCCGTCTCCTCTACTTTTGAGATAGCCTTCAACTTCCTCCTCCAATTTTCCCCATCGACCCCCTTCTCCTTTTTGCAATCCCAAAGTACGTCAAGATTTATTTGTCAGAAACATACCAATGCACTGACGTTCCTCAAAAAAAATCAGATAATAGCTATTGGGGGATGTGGACCTGCCCACCAAATATATAGGAAATCAATCAGTTTAGGAGCACACACTCCATGGAATGCAGAGACACAAGACAAAAATAGTACAGTAGTAGCCTCCCAGCAGGCTGGATTGGATGTGGAGAGAGCACAGAGAGGGAAGAAAGTAATTGGTAATGGCCTTTTATTTGAACCCCAAAAAGAGTTAAAATTCATGTGGAGTAACTCTAAAATATTTTGCAAGTGTGATCGTAGTCTACGTTTAGATAGATAGATAGATAGATAGATAGATAGATAGATAGATAGATAGATAGAGAGAGAGAGAGAGAGAGAGAGAGAGAGATACAGTGGACCCTTGTATAACAAACAGTTTGTATTACATAAAATCTGTACAACATAAAAAATTCCGGAGATAGGGAAAATTTGCTTAACATAATTGCCTATGGGGAAAATTCGTACAACATAAAAATGGGATTACTCCATTTTTAATGCATTCCTATCGGAATTTGTATAAAGGAAAATTTGCTTAACATAATTTTATTTGGAACGAATTAATTCCTTTATGCAAGGTACCACTGTAGATAGATAGATAGATAGATAGAGAGAGAGAGAGAGAGAGAGAGAGAGAGAGAGATAGAAATAATACCCATTGCATTCAGTGGAGCTTATTTCTCAGTAGGTTTACACAGGGTTGCAAATTAACGGTGAGCTTGTCTAAGCTAAGATGCTATACTGCAAACACATTGCTCAGACATGCACCTCACAGTGTGGCCTCAAGCAAGATTCCTCCTCCAAGCTGACATTACATTTTGTTACATATTAGATCCAACTTTTCATAGATGCCCCAAATTTCCCTAAAGTAGGATAAATCATTCACACTGAATAAACAAGCAACCTATTTCTAGTACTGTTCGGGCCAAACAAGTGCATTACAAAGTCAGGGTTTAGATATTTTTAAAGAAAATTCTTGCAAGCTCAGTGTATGGGCAACAATGTTAGGAAAATGAGAAATGCACCCATCAATGATTTGTTTCTCTCCTAAAAAACTGTAACATTCCTGTGCAGGAAGTACCAAACTGTGAAAAGGAGTTTAATATATTATTAAAAGATCCAAACGAAGTTAACCAGAATAACCTCACTGAAGCACCTACAGAAATCAAGGGTAAAAAACTACAACATATTTTGAAGCCTTGCAGAAGCTCTGGAAATGACACAATTTCATTCCATCCAGTCACAAATTCTCTGCATGACAAGATATTGTGCACAATCATGTGACTTTAACATGTGACCAACTTCAACTTGTTCTTTTTAAAACTCTCACAGTTTGTAGGCAACAGAAGTGAACTGAAATAAAAATGAACAAGAGGAGTATTGTACTCACTATGTGAAGCTGCAGAAAGTCAGTAAGACCAGGGGCGCTGTCAATCCGAACCAAGATACCATCTTTCACTGTTGTGCTGAATCCAACAGCCAGACGGTCTGTTCTCGTGCTGGGTCTATCGTTCGCTGGCCAAGTATACAGAATGAGCCCTCCACTCTTCCCAAAAATATAGGTGGCACCAGCTACAAAACAAAAACAGGAGAGAAAGCAAAGGGTTAGTTAAAGCAGTTGGGTTGATGTTAAAACTGCAGATACTATGGCTAAATTCAAGATTCCATTATGAAATGTGAAACCTCAACAGACGTGTCAGCTTGGATTAAAAATGTGAACAAGATAAATTAATAACATAGCACACACTCCAGAAGCATTTCTAGTTTTTGCTGCATAATAGCATGGGGCACATAATGTATTGCCTATAAAAGCTTTTATACCTAGAGACAAACAATCCACTTAGGCTTTTTTCTGACTGAAATTTATTTCCGCTCTCTTCAGTGTAAAGCACCGCTACTCATTCTTACTGAGAATGGCATACTGCAATTGGTGGTACTTGATTGCCAAGACCACCAGTGGGAGGAGGAAAGAATGGTTATCTGTCAAAACCATCAACCTAGGGTAGCCACCTACACATCACTATAAACAAGGATAGGCAGCATCACAAAAGAAGACAAAAGAAGACACTGAATTGCATAAAATGGTATCTGTTGAAGATGCAGAATCACTATGCATCCAACTGCAGTGGAGAATGTACAAATGAACTGTGATTTGTGTATTTGCTGAGTCTGCTATACAGATAGTGACTGTGAAACTGCAACTTTAGGTTCTCTGTTCCTTAGGGCTCCCTATCTTTAAAAGATATCTAGCCTGGACAACCCTTGAAGTACAAGATACCTTCAGTAAGGACATGGTCTTGGCAGTCCAATCATACATTATCCACTAGCAGGAAATTCCAGAACTGAACATGGAATTCTGAGAACATCATTTGCCTCAGAGAGGAACATTTACTGTGTGGATTTACTACAGGCATGTATAATAAAACCATCACTTTCCAAGTGTTGAAATGAATATTCATACTGTTTCTGATGTCCCATTGAAGGTACATGGGATTAACAAGAGAATCACAAAGTGATAAGTACTGCTTCCTTTAAGGGGAGAATAAAGCACAAGTGTGCTTCAGGTTCCAGTTTCTAAATAAAGACCAGCAGCATTGGCAATAAAGACAGCTAGCAAGTTTTATCTAGCACCCACAACATCACTACTGCAAGGGCTACTTAGAGCTATATCTGAGATTGTACTATTCATAAAACAAAACAACTCCAACACTATTACATAAATAATGTATCTGTGTGAAAGAGTCAGTCTGCATGACAGAATATTCAGTGTAGTCCTTTGGTGCTTATTCTGAAGAAGGAGAATACATTCACACAAAGCTTATAGAAACAATATGCTAATTCAATTGTCTCAAGTTTCTTCTTCAGGTTAACTGCCTGGGTATTTAACAGTCTAGTGCCCTCTGACTATACCATCAGAGTGGTCAGCTGCCAGAGAAGGTGGGGGTGGGCTGGTCAACCTCTTGACTGGAGTGGAATGCTGCTGGACAAGAAGGACCCTGGTGGTATGCGGAGCCCAGAATGCTGGCCCAGGGATAGAGGTAGGGAAAACACATCACCTCTGGTATGAAGTGGCCGATTTATATGAAGCTTTGTGGTCATCTCTGTGTGTGTGTGCTGGGTCGTTACAGTTGTGACTGACTCTTCGTGACCTCACGACCATGGAGTTTTCTTGGCAGGAATACTGGAGTGGTTTGCCAGTTCCTACTCCAGGCGCTTACAGCACCTGGTATTCCCTGGTGGTCTCCCATCCAAGTACTAAACAGGGCTGACCCTGCTTAGCTTCCGAAATTGGGCGACATCGGATGTGCTTAGGGCATCTAGGCAGCTATGTGGTCATCTCTAGTCTTTACCTAACATCCTCAGAAAGAATCTCTCATGTATTCATAGCTGCCAACTGCACTCTCTTCAGCTCTGGTGCCTCTTCAGGATCTTTCATACATTTCGACTTACACATACAGTATTTCTGTTTCCCCTTACATTTCAAAGTTCCAAACTGATAGGCTGAAGATGCTTATACTCTGCTTACCACAAGAATACCAGCCATCTCTTCATATTAATTAGAGCTGTCTGTAATAATGAATTAATGTGGCTTCATCCCCTGTATGTGTAATTCAAGCAGCCCAGGCTGAATGAAAGAACTCCCAATGATCTTCCCATCTCAATTATTAGCAGTTATTATTTTTCACATTATACTCATTCATAACATGGCACAATGCAATTCAGAGGACGTTACAAATTGCCAGCAGTAGCTCCTTCTATCAGTGTCGCTGACATTATTACAAAAGCAAGACCATGAAATTTTAAATTCCTGGCCATTTTTCACTTGAGCTATTAAGGGAAACACTGCAGAAATGGGTTGTAATGCTCAGTCAGCGACTGCCTACCACCTAAAATGGCAGCCACATGTCAGGTTCTCCATTCTCTTCCTGTCAACAGTTTCCACTTCTAATGACACAATCACATCCTCCATTTCCCTAGATAGCCAGTGGTGGCCCAAAGCAAAGAGATATACAGGAGAATGAAGTGAGACACTATATAGATCTCCGTACAGCTGTGGAAAGTTAACTGAGTTGGGTATCTGTCTGCAGTGCCAGAAGCTGGGAGATTAGTCCCCCACTGTGCCTTCAGGAGGACAGCCAGCCTGTATAGCCTTGGATCAGCTGCAGTGTTCCAGAAAGCCCCCGGAAGATGGCCACAGTACACCACTTCTGTGGACGCTATTACCCCCCCCCAAAAAAAAAAAAACCTGGAAACAGATCTCATCATTGTGTACAATTTTGATCACCGCATCTCAAAAAAGACATAGTGGAACTGGAAAAGATGCAGAAGAGAGCGACTAAAATGATTACTAGGAGGGTGCACCTCCCTTATGAGGAAGGGCTAAAACATTTGTGGCTCTTTAGTCTGGAAAAAAAGCACCTGAGGGGGGATATGATTGAGACGTACGAAATAATGCAGGGCATGAGTAAAGTGGATAGAGGGAAGCTCTTCTCCCTCTCACAAACAAAATACCAGAACTAGGGGACCTACACTCAAATTGAGGGCTGGGAGAGTAAGAACAGACAAAAGATTTTTTTTTTCACCCAGCGCGTTGTTAGTCTATGGAACTCCCTGCCACAGGATGTGGTGATGGCACCCAGCCTGGATGCCTTCAAAAGAGGATTGGATAGATTCCTGGAGGAAAAGTCCATCACAGGTTACAAACCATGAAGGAGATGTATCATCTCCAGGCTTAAAACCAGGGTACTTCAAGGACCAGATGCAGGGGAGGGGTATCAGGAGACGGATATCAGTTGAAAATGACTTAACTATGCTCAGTTATAATTGCATAGAGACCACTACAGGGGGAGAGAAAACTGGATGAACATCTGCCATTCTGAACAGCTAATCTCTGCTGAGTGCTTGGAAGAAGGTTCATGGAACAAAATAGGAAGGTGCCTCACCCCAAATTTATGGGGTGTGTGGGGAGTGCTCCCTGCCCAGTGATGATCTGCCTGTATTTGAGGATCATATCTACTTTCCTTCAAATAACACCTAGGTGGAAATGAGTCATTTGTGGACACTGGTAAGTGCTGTATGCAAAGTAGAAGAAACCCCTTTTCAAAATGAAAGATGCATGCTAGTCAAGTCAGGCTTTCATTTAAATTATAAATGTGCGGACTTACTCTTCACTTTTGAAATTGGCCTTCATTTTACTCACTACAGCTTTTCAGAAAAAGCTTCTGAAAAACACTCATGCATCTTCCAAAGAGCCACTCTATTACCCACAGTGCATGTCAGAGTCCCCATGAGTACCAATTACAGTCAATTAAAATGATTGGCCTGTCATGGCTCTTAAGTGCCTAGCAAGATGGAATCTGACATGGAAGATTCACAGAGCTACGTAAATCTGTACAAACATTTAAACCCCTAACACATACGATATGTTACGGCGCTTCATGGGACAATGCCTTGAAAGGCTGTTAAATTTTTTAAACCTATAAAGAACATATACTGTACACAATTTTATATACCTTTGTTGCAGACAGATTTCACAAATGTATTTTGGAAGGTATACATAGGCATGATGTGCTGCATTTCCTAAGCCACATAAATCACCAGCTTGGGGTAAAAGAGTTGTATCCCTGATCAGAGGACGAAAATGCTGCTCCTTCTCTTACTGTGAAATTGTGTGATCCAACTGGCAGTTGACTCCTACAGTACTGTACTTGAGGTCTCTGCTGCACATGAGAGCGATAGGCTAGTTTGGGGACACAGGGTAACAACCTTGCTCAACTTAACAGTAGGAACAAACTTGAAAACAACTTCCAAATGCTGCACAACATAAACGAAAGTGATCATATTAGGAGTTGGGGAAGGAAAAACAGCTGTTTCCATTCTGCACTTTGGAATAGTGTCATATATGGTACATTTTCTAACATTTTCTTTGTAAATATGTGACATTGACAGTAGGGATAACAGTCCATTTTCTGTAAGAACCTGCTAAAATTATCAGATTTCTTCATATTTGGAAGAGGGGGGGAAACCCATATCCAGAGCTTTAAAAACACTTTAAATTGCACAGTCAGGGGATAAGAGGGCAGGTCCTCTTATGGATTGAGAACTGGTTGAGATCCAGGAAACAAAGAGTAGGTGTCAATGGGAAATTTTCACAATGGAGAGAGGTGAAAAGCGGTGTGCCCCAGGGCTCTGTCCTGGGACCGGTGCTTTTCAATCTGTTCATAAATGACCTGGAGATGGGGATAAGCAGTGGGGTGGCCAAGTTTGCAGATGACACAAAACTTTTCCGTGTGGTAAAAACCAGAGGAGATTGTGATGAGCTCCAGAAGGATCTCTCCAAACTGGGGGAATGGGCTACGAAATGGCAAATGTGTTTTAATGTAGCCAAATGTAAAGTAATGCATATTGGGGCAAAAAATCAAAACTTTATCTATCAACTCATGGGCTCTGAGTTATCCATGACAGATCAGGAAAGAGATCTTGGTGTGTTGGTGGACAGCTCCATGAAGGTGTCTACCCAATGTGTGGCAGCGGTGAAGAAGGCCAGTTCCATGCTAGGGATTATCAAAAAGGGGAATGAAAATAAAACAACCAACATTATAATGCCATTACACAAAACAATAGTAAGGCCGCACTTGGAATATTGTGTACAATTCTGGTCACCGCATCTCAAGAGAGACATAGTGGAACTGGAAAAGGTGCAGAGGAGAGCGACCAGAATGATTACTGGGCCTCTTTAGTCTGGAAAAAAGGCGCCTGAGGGGGGGATATGATTGAGACATACAAAATAATGCAGGGCATGAGTAAAGTGGATAGAGGGAAGCTCTTCTCCCTCTCACAAAATACCAGAAGTAGGGGACATACACTCAAATTGAGGGCTGGGAGAGTAAGAACAGACAAAAGAAAATATTTTTTCACCCAGCGCGTTGTTAGTCTATGGAACTCCCTGCCACAGGATGTGGTGATGGCATCTGGCTTGGATGCCTTCAAAAGGGGATTGGACAGATTCCTGGAGGAAAAGTCTATCACAGGTTACAAACCATGATGGAGATGTGTAATCTCCAGGCTTAAAACCAGGGTACTTCAAGGGCCAGATGCAGGGGAGTGGTAGAAGGAGACAGAAATCTAGTCTCATATGCTCCCAAACGCATCTGGTGGGGCCACTGTGAGATACAGGAAGCTGGACTAGATGGGCCTTTGGCCTGATCCAGCATGGCTCTTCTTATGTTCTTATGTTCTTATGTCTTGGGTTTGGGGGGAAAAACAATCCTGTTCTGCCGTTACACAAATGATGTAACTTTTGGAAGTGGACTGCTATATATTCAGAAATCTCCATAGACATTATTTGTTCAATAGTGAATCAAATGACTCAGCGTTCAACAGTTAAGAGCTATATAGATTTATTAATTTATATATACATTTAAAATTGCTTCTAGAGATTTTAAAAATGACAAAACTGAGGCTGTTTTACTTTGTGCACATTATGAGACAAGACTCACTGGTAAAGGCAACAACACTAGGAAACAATGAAGGCAGCAAACACAAGAGGAAAGAAAGCCACAGTGTTGAGTCTGTACAAGGGCAAGACATTTTGGAAGTCATTCATTGATATGTTTACCATGGGTCAGAGGCAGTCTGAAGGTACATACAGTAAATACAACAACCTTCAGGAGTGAGATGTAGGCTCACCTCCACTTGTTCATTTATGGTGGAGCAGAGAAGCCAGAAGAACTGTTGAGTACTACTGAGCGGACAGTCTCCAGGGTCCACATCTACCCTCTGCAGACCAACCAAATTTCTAAGTTCTCAAGAATCTTTTCCCATGCATTACTTGCTTAAAGGAGCAATACAGATTTCAAAGGGCTGTATATTTAGACCTGCTCCGACTACAGTCCATTTTCACTTGACCTCTCATGTGTGGGGAAAATCTGTAGTGGAAATAATGTATCTGAGAGGTTCTCCACACAGTTTTTCATGGTAGCCTCTTTCTTGCAAGGTTCTTACAGCTCTTTGCTGGAGCACTCTAGAATTCTTTCCTCAACTATGGCACTACTGTTCTCAAGCAGAGAATCCTGCGTCCACAAACATTAGAGGACAGCTGTGATTAGGAGGAAGCTCTTTAACTAATGAAAAAGACCTGAGTATCGTGGCAAGAGTGTTTTTCATCTCCATGAGTATATAAATTATCTTGCTTTGTTTGGGTAACTGGTTTTTCTCTAAGATTCCTCTAAAATCTCAAGGGGGTGAATGAGATGGTGTCAGTCACCTCCTTGGAACATTAAAGGTGCTTTAAACTCAAATTACAGGCTGTTGCCACTGCTTATTTTGGCACAAATGCATCACCAAACTAGAAATTCCTCAATACAAAGTCTGACAGTTAAACTGTCACCAGGTCTGACAGCAAAACACTCCAAAACTACTATAGCCATGCAGTAAAGTGCTATATATTCTAACACAAAATATACAAAGAATCCAACCCATCAACTCTAGCAATAAAAAAGTTTATCATTAATGCTATTTAATGCAGATGTGTCTCTGACTGCACTCGTGAAGCCCTTTGTGACAAGCAAAGCTCCTACTCATTCCATTAATCCCGTGCTGTCTGAAAGTATGAATCAAATAATATTACAGTTCTCTAAAGGAATAACAGGCAGATACAGGTCTTGTTACTTTCTCCCGGTTCATTACAACCCCTTTGTTCTCTTGCATGTAATCTTGAATAAATATATACAGTACTGTATAACATTGTCAAAATTTTAAATCCCTGTTTTCTCTATAAATACTGGAAGTTTATTCTGCAATTATTTAACACAGTGAGAAACTGACCACCCCAAAGTCCCATTTTCTTGGAAATTAAAAAGACCTTAAAATACCTGATCACCCTATTTCTTTTCCATCATTTTAATTTCATTGTTCCACAGATTCCCAGAGTTCCTATCACAGATCTTCTGTTGGGTACAGTAGACCTGACAAGACAATCCCCAGGATGCTAGCACTCAGATTCTATTATGTTGATTAATCATTGTAGCCATGCAGATTTCCCCCCATGCTAACAAGAAGCGATCAGTTCAACTAAAGATGAATTTGCTAGCAGGGCAGATTTGGTCTTCATACTTGGCAGCATTTGCAAGTCACCCGGCTGCTGAAATTTCCTCATGTATTCTTAGTAGGCAGCTTACTGGAAGCATGGGATCAGTAATACATCACAAGCAATTAACGTGCTGCTAGCTTGATGGAGAAGGAGCGAGTTCAAGTCACCAAAGAGACCTCAGGGAGGAGGTGCCCTGACAAACCACGTGGAGTGGCAATTAAACATATGACACCTGAGCACTCATCTCTGTGTTTAATGCTTTCACAAAACAGAATTAAAACAACATGAAAAGTCTGACAGCCTTGCAAAGGCAAGGAAATGCAAGGTAATAGGCAGGAATGTTTCTCAACATATCAAGGGTCTCTGCTTCACATAATTTCAGCCTATAGGGACATGTTAATAAGGGAAGAAGGTGGTAGATGAAGCTGAGAAATTATGACCTGGGGAGGAAAAAACTGTCTCTCTTAGATAGTAGAACTGGGTCTAGAGAGGAGTGAATTGGTCATGAACTCTCAATTGCATGTAGTCTGCCAGCAGGGAAATGGGGATAAATTGTGCTGTGCACAATGCTTCATTGGCCAAAATCCTGTTGGCGGGGCTGCACCATGCAACCAGGATAATGTCATCACCTGTTGTAATTTCATGGCTGCGAGGAAGGAATACAAAGCTTCCAGCTTTAGGGATCCCCAGGGATTGTCTTCTTCCTGGGACAGCCTTTAGGAGAATGTTATTGCTGCTGTTGCCACTTATACTGCAAAGGCCCTTGCTAACTTGGTCTGTGGTTTTAAAGGTTCTCCTGTGATATGGACTCCCATCGCAGTTGAGGAAGATATCTGGGATTTTTGTCTGACCTTGGACTTTGCCAATTCTACAATCAACCAACCTCTGTATTGGTTCTGCTGCCAAGTACTTGGGTACACAAAATTATTGCATTTTGTTGTTATAATTGTTCATACAGTCTGTTTATGAATATGAATAAGAGACTGTTTGTCAAAATGTGTTTGCAAGATTCATTACTAGTAATCAAATGGAGCCCTAGAACTTGCAAGCGTTAGAACATTCTCCTTGTTGTGTGGTGTAAAGTTTCAGGATTTCAATCAATGTCTCATTAGCATGGGGGAAAAAGATGGATCCTGATGTATGCATATTTCAGTGCCTGAAATAATCACTATATCCATTTCTTAATATATGAATCTACCAATACAGCTACCAGTATAAAAGCAAAAGCAGAGCAATATATACTGCCCCACAGAATTTAAAGCACTCTCTGGGTGGTTCACAAGTAAGTATGAATACTACATATCCCCCCCCCCCCCGGCTAGGTACTCATTTTTACTAAGCTCAGAAGGATGGGACACTGAGTGAGCTTTGAGCTGGCTAGCTGGAATTGAACCCTAGGCCATGAGCCGAGTTTAGGCTGCAGTACAGCAGTTTAACCACTGTGGCACAAGGCTCCATGGATAGCTCTCTCATATATCCCTTGTTGGACAGAAACAGAAGGTGGGGCTTGGAATAAATGGCAAGTAGTTAGTATAGGAAATATATCAGGAGATAGAGAGAAAATACCACATGCCTACTTACTATGAGGAAGAAAAAGAGAAAGAGAGGGTTCAGAATGAAAGATTTAGAAAGGAAAGCCACCCAGACAACCTTATTCCAGGTGAGAAAGACAAAGAAGGGGCTTTTCTGAAAACTCTAGCTATTTGTCTCTGTTACTATGTGTCTATGCAAGCACTCTGTTACTATGTGCCAATGCAAGCATTTAATCTTTTCTGTAGTCACAACTGCACTCAATTTCCAGTACTCACAAGTGAGCAGTGCATAACCTACGCTGTGCCTGGCAATGGCAAGTTTTGATGAGAACCCCCTCCCAGTTTGGGTTTTCTGCCATTCCAGTGCCCCAATATTCTTCCAAGTTGCTTCAATGAAATGTAAACGATGATTGAATGTTTCAGCTTGGAACTGTGATAGTAGGCATCGGCGATGCCATTTCCCTACTTCAGGTCCCCAATGAACCAAATATTCAGTGTTTTAAATTGTTTGCAGCTACAGAATTCCCTACTCACTGTTGTTCCATAGTGCCATTTCCTCCCCTACTGTGATTGATCCTAGATGGTCAGAGATCACTCAAGGAACTGCACACGAGTTTACGGCCTCTCAGTGATGCACACTGGAAACCACAGCTCATCCTTCAGATTTTACATCTTTCACACCTGCCTCGCTAAGAGGGAGCTGGAGAAAGGCTTCAAATGATTTGAAGTGGAGGTGGTATTACAATTGCATGCACAGGTTCATTTGATCTCTATTTTAATAGAGGATCCTTCCAAGGAGGAAACAGAAATCTGCTACCTCGTTCACAAAGCAAGTGTACCTTAATTTATTTATTTTTCCCTTGAAGGAGTGTTGCCTCCCCTTGGAATGAATACAAACAGAATGAGAGTCCTGTGTAAATTTAATGCTTCCAGGGCAAAAACGTCTAATCCTTGGAAACGTTATGTTTGCATACATAAAAGACTTCTCATGAACCAGCAGCTTTCTATTCAAGATTGACTGGACAAACCTTCTGAGAGCACATATGAGCACTGCAATCTCATCATGACATTGTTGGACATTAATTAAACAGCATTTCACACAATAGCTTCCCCCTCCAACTCATCCAGTGCAGTGGCCTTCCTTTACAGTAAAGGATATACAGTACAGTGGTACTTTGTATAAGGGAATTAATTCATTCCAAATGAAATTATGTTAAGCAAATTTCCCTTTATACAAATTTCCCATAGGAATACATTGAAAACGGAATAATCCCTAATTGCAACGATTTTTATGTTGTATAGATTCACCCCATAGACGGTTCTGTTAAGCAAATTTCCCCATCTCCAGAATTTTTTATGTTGTTTGTTATGCGAGGGTCCACTGCATATCAGCATAGACCTAATACAAAATGGAAACAGCCACGGATCATGCGATCTTTCTTTGTCTTAAAAATCTTAGTAATATATAAAAAAAATGGGAAATTGAAGTCTCAGCAACTATGCTGGTCCCATCACACAAAAAGAACATAGATCACCTTAAGAGGATGATCTGAGGAAAACTGTTCAGAAATTAATCTAAAAGTTTTCAGTGTAGAGACCCAGGTGTCCAGTATTTGCTGGACTATACAGCCTGAGAAAGAGTCCTGCTCAACCTGAACAATGGCATCTGGCATTTAGAACAACAGTTGATTCAAATACAGTGTTACCTTGTATAAAGGGATTAATTCATTCCACATGAAATTATGTTAAGAAAATTTTCCTTTATACAAATTTCCCATAGGAATGCATGGAAAGCAGAGTAATCCCTAATTATGTTGTATGGATTCTCCCCATAGACGATTCTGTTAAGCAATTTTCCCCTATCTCTGGAATTTTTTATGTTGTACATATTTTATGTTACACAAACTGTTTGTTATACGAGGGTCCGCTGTAAAAGCATCCCCATGGTGCACCTGAGTCACATGGCACAGTGGTTAAATGCCTGTACTGCAGCTAAAACTGTGCTCACAACCTGGGGTTCAATCCCAGGTAGCAGGCTCATGGTTGACTCAGCCTTCCATCCTTCCAAGGTCAGTAAAATGAGTACTCAACTTGCATACTGTAATTTTAAAAAGCCTGCATACTTTAATTAAAAAACTGTAAACCACACAGAGACTACTTGAAGTGGTATAAGCAGAACACTTTGTGTTATTATTGTGCTTTGTGTTATTTTAACCCTCATGTCTCCATGTAACAATGCTACCTCTTCCTGCCTTGATGCTCCAGTCACAAATTAATGCAGCTGCAAAGAACATCTTTATTTCTTCTAGTTGTGCAAACAAGATATAATCTTAGCCAACGGTTGCCTCTTTTGCTGGCCAGCTGTAGGATTTTTTCCTGACATTTCGCTAGATTCTGTGGCCGGCATCTTCAGAGGCCAAGGAGCTCAGGGAACTAGGAGTTCTTCCCTGAGATCTTTGTCCTCTGAAGATGCTAGCCACAGAGTGTGGTGAAATGTCACGAAGAAAAACTTCCAGAACACAGCCAAACAGCCTGAAAAACTCACAACAGCTATCAGATCCCAGGCGTGAAAGCCTTCGAGAACACATTAAATGGCTTAACTTTAATATGTTCTTATTTTTCTAACATAAGGTCCTTTTAATACATTCACTATCTGAAGAGGGTGGGGAGTTTGGAATTCACAGATTACCACCTCAAACAGGGCAGCCTGGCACATGAAAGTATGCCACTGATGTTCAATGAATTATGAATCTATTCTGATCTACGTTCTCCCTACTTTGGTCCATGCACTGGTAGTCTCGAGATTGGACTACTGCAGTGCTGTCTATGTGGGGCTACCTTGGAAGTTAATGTGGAGGCTCCAACTAGTGCAGCCAGATTTGTAACAGGTACAAAAAGATACCATCATATTACCCCTACCCTGGCCGCACTGCACTGGCTGCCGATCCATTACCGCATTGACTTCAAGGTTTAAGTGTTGGCATACAAAAAAGCCCTAAATGGTTTGAGATCTTGTTGTCTGCCGGAACGGCTCCTACCACAGAATTCTGCCCATGTCCCTCACTCCTTGCAAGCAGGTCACCTGAGGGTGCCGCCTCCGAAGGAAGCCTGTAAGTCAGCAACGAGGAATCAGGCTTTTTCGGTGGCAGCTTGACTATGAAATCAGCTTCCCCAGGAGATCTGCTTGGCTCCCACACCACTGGTCTTTAAAAAACGTCTGAAGACTTGGCTATTTAGAATGGCTTTCCCCGGTTATTAATTCCCTTTTGCTGATCTGCTGATATCCCAATCTCTTTCCATCTATCTTTAGCTCATTCCATCTACTGTTTTATTATTAACGCTGTTTGATTTAATTTTGTTTTTATGTAATCATGACCTTATGTTATTTTTATCCTATTGTGTATTCTATATTGTTTATTGTATGTTGAATTTATTGTAAACTGCCCAGAGTGGCAGTTAGGCCAGATGGGCAGTATATAAGTCTAATAAGTCTAATAAATAAATAAATAAATAAATAAATAAATAAATAAATAAATAAATAAATAAATAAAT
>JAHTLZ010000016.1:7138012-7189702 GCA_023846285.1 Phrynocephalus versicolor
TTCTTTCTTTCTTTCTTTCTTTCTTTCTTTCTTTCTTTCTTTCTTTCATTGAATCCCCACACTCCTGCTTTGATTGATGTCTGCTTGAGGCATTGCCATGACAACTAACAGACTGCATGAGATGGTAAGGAATGGTCAAATTTTCCCTTCAGAGTCAACTCCAGCTGTTGCAAACTTCCCCCATTTATCGCCTCACAGTCTCAATTAGAGCGACTACACTTGGAACTGATTTCCTCCTGCCTCAGTGAATAGATACCTCCACCTGTCGATTGGCAGCATCCTTCCTTCATTACTTGTTGACAACTTGCAAAGCAACTGGGCTCCGCTAACAAATTGCTTCTAATCATTTCCTTCCCTAACATTATCTCCACAGTCCTTTAGAGCACAGACATATACTCTGCATGCTGAGCTGGTTTGAAATGTGAAAGTGTGAATAGAGCAAGACAGCAAGAATCAGGAGTTGCCTAGTCTCATCCTCAATTCACCAGCATTCTGACTAAATAATGCAGTATATCAAAAGCCAAAACTGTGCTTTCCAAAATGTTCTCTTTATCTTCCTTGGTCAAACAGAACTATGGTTTTTCTTGCAGCCAAATGAATTTTAAAGATTTCTCCATTAGATCAAAAAGAAGCCTCTATTTTATACAGATTTTTTTTTCAGACACGTGGGTTTGCTGTCTGTGAAGCACGATAATTTAGTGCTTAATAAGTGCTATGGTCATTTTGTAGCCCTGAATTGAAACACATACAGTGGTACCTTGGTTTAAGAGTACCTTGGTTCGAGAGTGTTTTGCAAAACGAGCAAAATTCTGCTTCACTTTGTGAGCAATTTCTTGCAAAATGAGCACCAATGTGCTCATTTTGCAATCATGGCCTGGTTCACTTCCTCCTCCTCCTCCTCCTCCTGCCTGGAATGCACCACTGGGGCATCTGGTGGGCCTACGCCAGGCCTGGCGCTGACTGGAAGTGACTTTCAGAAAACCGGAAGTGACCTCTTAAGCACTGGAAGGGAACTCCAGAGCTCACCTTGAGCCCAGTGCTACCCTTCCTTTGCCTCCTTGGCTTGCCCTGGGCTCAACACTGCCTGTCCATGACCTCCAAGTTGCACCCTGAGCAGCACTGGGCCCAGGGCGTGCTCCAGAGGCTGCTGCAGCTCCCAGCCAATGCAGATTTCTCCATAGGAAATAATGGAAACTGGGACTCCAGAATGGATCAGGTAAGTTTCCATCATTTCCTATGTGGACATTTGCTTTCATATACAAGTTTTGGTTTACACAAGCATGCTTGCAGAACAGATTATGCTTGTAAACCAAGGTAACACTGTACAATGAATGCAGTAGTTGTATCTGGGACAGTGTTGTTCTTACATATTGCTTATTAAATAAATAAAGGTGTCAGAGCAAAAATAATACTCAACAAAATTCAAAAATAGCAAAAACTGAGCAGGGATGTAAAATCAACTTCGATTCAACCAGAGTCAGGGTGGAAAGTCTCCCTGTAGAGCCATGTCTTCAATTAACTTTTAAAAGACAACAGGCAGGGAGCTGGGAAGAGCTCCTTTGGGAGCTTATTCCACAAAGCAGGAGCTGCCGTAAAGAAGACCCTGCCTCTCACAGAGACTTAATAGGCTTCCCTTGGAATGGCTACCTGAAGGAGCTTTGTCTGTGGGAATCATGTAGGTTAGGCAGTTGACATTGGGGAAAGACACTATGACAAGTAACATGGACCCAAAACATAGAGTGCTTTAGATGTTTGAATCAGTACTTTGAACCTGATATGGGTCTCAATGGGTAACCAATGTAGGTAAGCCAGAACTGAGGCGATGTGATCAAATCTGCTTGCCCCGACCACCAGTCTGACCACTGCATTCTGGATCTGCTGAAGTCTCTGTGTTAGCTTCAAGGGCCTTCAAGGGGAGAGCCATGTAGAAAGCATTGCAGTAGTTGATTCAGGAAATGACCCAGAGCATGTACCAGGTTCATGAGGGCACTGTCATCTATGTAGTGGAAGAGTTGGGCAATTAGCCTAAGTTGGCTAAAGGCACGGTTGTGATCTGGGAATCCCAAGAAAAATCTAGGTCCAGAAGGGCTCCCAGATGCCAAAACTGATCCCAAAATGGGAGATGATGCCATCCAGTCTAGAGACAACCCCCCTTCAAACTTTCAGTGGAGCCACCCAGGCCCCAAACCACTCTCTTAACCAGGTTTATTTTGTGCCTGTTTCTCCCTGTCCATTCCAGAACCAAAGCCAGGCAAGGTTGAAGCATCTGGATGACATCAACAGCAGAGGTGGTAAAGGAGAGATAAAGTTGATGACACTTCACTCCAAATATCCTGATGACCTCTCCTAGTGGCTTCACATCAATGTCAAACAGCATTGAGGATATCAATTATCCCTGTGGACCCCCACAAGTAGGAGTCCAAGGATCCAAACCATATTCCCCAAGCTAAAATCTCTGGATACAGTCCTTAAGGAAATAATGGAATCAGTGCAATGCTAATCTCCCAACCCCAATCTCCAAAAGCCTGTCCAGGAAGATACCATGGTTGATGGTATCAAAAGCCACTGAAAGATCAAGGAGAACCAACAGGGTATATCCACCACTATTGGCCTACCTTAAGAGTGCAACCAGTGCCATCTCAGTACCCCACTGTGACCTGAATGCAAATTGGAATGGATCAAGTTAATCCTATATCTCAAGGTATGCCTGAAGCTGATTAGCAACCACTGGCTCAATTTTCTTGTCTAGAAATTGCATATTGGCAACCAGTCAAAAGTTATTAAGATTGTCCGACCTAGCTGGGAGCATTTGATGGTGGGTTGGACAAAGATTTATTTTATGTATGAGGTGAGGATTACCTCCATCAAATATGTATTTACAATGTTCATGACCCACTCATTCATAGCCTCCTTAGTGGCTTTAATCAGTGGGTAAGAAGTGGTAGGCCTACAACAGCCCAGCCAACTGGAGACTTCCTCCACTGATACCAGGTCAAACTGAACCAATCAGGCACAGAGAGGTGGTAGTGTAACAGTCACCCCAAGGTGAACCAACCTGCTGGTGGAATCAAGATTCACATGGATTGTCTCAATTTTTGATCTTAAAAAGGCAGGAAATTGATTAGCAAAAAATCAGAATAAGGCCCTGATTGACCTGAACTGGTTAGGTCATGAACCACGTGGAACAATTCCAGTTTGTGTCTTTTCCTATTATCCTGATATTAGGGTGCTTTTACACGACCCCTAAAATCTGAGGCAAAGGCTCCCAGATGCGGAGCTTAAAATTGTTTTCCCACCAGCTCCAGACTTTAAACAAAATAAAGGACGACCACGCCCACCTAAGCGTGCCCCAGCGCATTTTCCAAGTACCTGGTCTCTGAAGGTGAAAAATTTCTGATGCGGATGTAAAGCAGTGAGTGCCGGGCTCTCCTCGCCTTGTGTTTTGTTTGTTTGTTGTTGTTGTTTGCCCCTCGCCCCTTTAAGACACTGAAAGAGACTGGAATGGTTCCCGGAGCAGGCAGAGCGGAGGTGAGCCTGCATTCTTTTCTCCCCTTTTTTCTCCCTCCCCTCACGCAGACAGGAGCAAGGAAGTGCTGAGGGGTGGGAACACAGGAACAGCGACAAACCCCCAATATCTCTGGTCCGAATTTAAGTTGCCAGCGGATCTTAGGGGTCGTGTAAAAGCGCCCTTAATCACTGGCCTACCTTCCTGTCATAATTTTAGCAGCCACCAGATGACGAGCCGACCAATCCCTTCTCCACCTAATCTCTAGCCGTCTCCTTTGTAACTTCATAGCTCGCACCCCTTGGTGTACCAGGGGGACATGGCAGACTTTGGTCTGGATAGGGCATTTGGGGGTGATCATGGCAGCTGCCTGCATCATTTCCTGATACCATCTATCAACCTGGGTTTTGGCAGAATCATCTAACAGATCAGCCGGATACCTTCCCAAGGCCTCCCCAAACCATTCCAGCTCTGTGGTCAATCCCTTCTAGACCCAAGCTTTTCTAGACTAAGCTTCCAGAATCCCAAGTCATCATGCCCAGAATTATGAATGCATTCTAGTTAGAGGATATATCCTAACAATTATTCTGCTTACTGCACCTTCTGTAAATAGGTAACTTCACTTTCACAGCCATGGTAGCACAGATTGCTGTTCATCCCCTGAAGCCATATACCTACTGTTTCTCCTTGCCTCTTAGATGGAAAATGAATAAAAAGAGGGAAAACACACTTAAGTAAATCTCATGAAATGAGTTTCCTGCTGTTTTTCCTGGTGATTAAATGCCTCCTATTTGTATAACAATTGTGCACAATGAATTCATGCATAATCACAACACACCTGAGCAACAGGATGGAATTATCTCTGCCATGTTATAGAGGATATCTGAAACTGCAGGGGATACTGAAGAGTAATGAGTTGAATCCCATATTTATAGGTAACTGCAATGCTGCACAGTAGCCAGCGCCAGCAGAATATTGTTTCCAGAGCTTTTACATAATGCTTCTGCTCTTCTGCTATGGAAAATACAAATGATAATTACTTTGACTGGAGTCTGGGATGCAAACCAGAAAACTGGGTTCTGAAGTTGTTTAAAAATCTTCTAATATTACATAGGGGGGTTCTGGGAGCCATCCTCTGTTCGAAACTGTACAATTCCCATCATCTCATACCATCACCTGTCTTTGTTGGGGCTGATGGGAACTTAAGTCCAAAAACAGCAATCATGCCAAGGTTTATAAAACCAGAGTCCTGAATACCTTGTAACACTTGTATCCATGATTAGACAAGACAGAATCAGCTGAGCCTATTTATATTTTTTTGGATGGCTGACTATATTAAAATGAATTCCTTTTCGGTTGTATGAGTATCAAATAAAGCTGGTTAAAAAGATGAAGCCTATTTATGCTTGTCATAAGTTAACAGTCTGAGGTTCATGCAAAATTTGAATATGTTTAGATACTATTACATCCCTGCATATATTTATCTATTTATATATCTATGATATTTTGGAAGGAATACAATTTTTAAAGCATCAAACAGCTCAGACAAGTTTGTTTTAGCTCCCAGAAGCAGGGAGTTAATCATTGAAACTAAATATTTATTAAAGTGACTAACGTAAGAAAAAAATTAAAAAATCTTAGAGAAAAAATGTTTCCGTTGCCTCTTCAGCTGAATCAAAATGCACTGAACCCCATGTAGCACTTGCAGCATAGAGAATGTGGTGTATGATATTTCCATTTGTCATGACAGTGCAAACATACAAAATCTCATCTGATTTAGGAATCTAAGCAGGTTCTAGGCTGGTTACCACTTGGATGAGAGACAGCCAGAAAGTAGAAGGGATCTCCCAATAGGCCTAGAATAAAATTATATCTGAGATATTGAACAGCTGTTGCCAGTTCATGTTAGTAATACTGGGTTAGATGAATCAATAGTCTAACTGAGCCTAAAACAGCTTCTTTTACAGCTTCTTTCCTATAGTATGAATAGTATTGGTAGTACATGCTACACATTTATTTTTTAAAAAAGTATATACTAATAACATACTGTATCTGTGAAAGAATGTTGCTCTGATTTTGTAAGGCAAATCCAATTACTCCCCCCCCCATCATCCATATATGATAAGCAATTTACCATAAAATATAAATATTTACTTGGGTTATTGTCCCATGCAAATATAACAAAATTTAAATAATATCAAAAGGATTCCACATTTTACAGAACAGGAGATCTATTCCTGGGTTGCTTGCTGCTTAACAAGTCTTGCCATGTTGTCCTCCCATCTTCTGTGGTTCCTAACCATGAGTCCAAAGGTGTTCTTCAACAACAGCTCCCAGAAACATTCACTGCTACCTGTGCTGGCAGTTGTGGGAATACCTGAGGACTCAAGGGCAGGAACCTCTACTGTAACTGACTACAGTGGTACCTCTACTTACAAGTTAATCTGTTCCGGATGAATGCTCATAAGTTGAACAACTCATAACTAGAGCAGCCGTAACTTTTAAAAAAATCAAATAAATAAATAAATAATTGAAAAAATTAAAAAAATTAAAAAAGTTGTAAGTAGAGCAGACTGCATCTAAAATTTGTAAGGCAGCAGCTAAAACGCCAATGGTTTTCTGCTCTCAAGTCGAATTGCTCATAAGTAGAACCATTCATCAGTAGAGGTACCACTGTATTCGATTTGCACTCCACTTCCAAAGCAGTTTCGCCAACTCTTAAAGTGGGCTTCCAAGAACAAAAGAAAAAGCAGAATGCAGGAACAGTGAATAGGCATTTGGGTGCTTTTGGGAGGTGGGGGGAGGAGTCCTGTTTGAAATATGAGTTTATTTTCCCTACTTGGAAACATTTCTAAGGGAGCATATGAGAAGACAAGATGAACATGAAAGAGAGTGAAATAAAAAGTGAAAATATAGATCTTGAAAAGAAATGGAAATTCAAATGCAGCCAACTGTTCTATAAACCAACTGTTTCCTTCAAGATCACCACTTAATTGTTCAATTTCTGGATGAACATAAAAGAGATTCTGGCGAGCACATTTAGCTATAGCGTTCTATCTTTTTCCCCTTTCCGCTCCAACTGGTAGAATCCAGACTCCCTTGAAAATTTATTAACAATGACATTTAGACAACATAAAGCCATTTCCATTCAATTAAATAAACACACTGTGTTAACCTTCAGTAAAAGGAGTAGCCACTCTTTTTACAGGCTGCTGTAAACAGATTTCTCGGCTTGAACAAAGCCAAGATCAATAAAGCCTCTGCAAACAATAATAATCTCATGCACACTCTTATCGACAGCTGCCTGGAAAATACTGCTTGAGTCTTAACTGTCCCAATGACTGGATGCTTTCCTGTTCTTTTTCTTTTGCTCTTTAATGTCAAAACAACAAACTCATGCAGGTGAAAACTAAGGGCCTTTTCACACGACCCCTAAGATCCACTGGCCACTTAAATTTGGACCAGAGATCTTGGGGGTTCGTTGCTCTTCCTGCGTCCCCAGCCCTCCGCACTTCCTTGCTCCTGCCTGCGTGAGGGGAGGGAGGAAAAAAGAGAGGAAAAAATGCAGGCTCACCTCCAAAGCCACAGGGAGCCCCGTCATAGTCCTGATTCCTTCTCTTAAAAAAAAAAAACCCCAAACAGAAGCGAGGAGAGCTGGGCACTCACCAGATTATATCCGGATCTGGGGACTTTCACCCTCCAAGAGCAGGTACATGAAAAGTGCGCTGGGACGTGCTCAGGTGGGCGTGGTCGCACTTATTTCCTGCAAACTCCGGAGCTGGTGGGGAAACAATTGTAAGCTCCGGAGCTGGCAGCCATTTGCTGCGGAGTTTAGGGGTCATGTACAAATACCCTAAAGCTGTTCCCCCATGCCCCAAGGGAGTGGGAACAGTTATTACAAACAGCTCTGTTGCAGCAATTATATGAACAGATAGACACTCTTATATGCTGAGGGTTTCTTTTAAAGCAGGAACATTGAAGAAAAGGCACTGGGGCAAAAACTCGGTCCTCTTTATATCTCCTAACCACATATTTTCTAGAAACTGATTTTAAAATCAAGTGATGAACATTAGCTAATTGCTAATTGATGTGTACTCAGGGTGCATATTTTCCCTTGCTCAGAGAGACCCCTCACTTTAAGCAACGGCCCTCTGTGCTCTCGTATTATGCAGAATAAAACCTTTGAAAAAGTCTTGCTTGGTCTTTGACACTTAATTCTCTGGTCTCTGGTTTAACAGGGGGACCCCCTGTGTCTATAGGAATACATTTCTGCAACACATGCATATTGACTAGCAATACTCAAAGACAGGCGTGTACTGTAAATTACGGTATTTCTGGAAAAATTACCCCATTAGGAAAATACCTCTCAGAATACACTGGTTGATTGTCTCCCCAAGCTTACCGGTTCCTGTGGACGATATGTAATCCCAGTGAGAAGAAATCTGTCAGCTTGGTATTCTTGTCCAGAAAACAAAAAACACAGGTGATAAATTGGGCAACCTGAGGAAAGTGAAATCCTCTCCAGCTCAACATTCCCACTGTTTCCAATAAAAGTTACCATATTGATCTAACCTAAAGGTAAAGGTAAAGGTTTTCCCTTCACATGTGTGCTAGTTGTGTCCGACTCTAGGGGCAGTGCTCATCTCCGTATTCAAGCCAAAGAGCCAGTGTTGTGCAAGTCCATGGCCATGTGGCCGGCATGGCTGCAAGGAAACACTGTTTTACCTTCCCGCTTTTTATGGCGCTACCTATATATCTACTTGCATTTACATGCTTTCGAACTGCTAGGTTGGCAGAATGATTCTTTTCATGCAAATACATTGTCAACAGAATTCCAATAACAGATTTACATCTAAATATTTTATAAGGGCTGTACGTGCTAACTATGGATCATACAAAGCCCCACTGTTTGCTGTCTGTTAGTCTTCAATTGTTTTCTGTTGTAGGGCGAAAAGCTCTTTGTACAAATGCTTAATCACCTACCCTCTATGCAT
This sequence comes from Phrynocephalus versicolor, assembly GCA_023846285.1. Classification (NCBI taxonomy): domain Eukaryota; kingdom Metazoa; phylum Chordata; class Lepidosauria; order Squamata; family Agamidae; genus Phrynocephalus; species Phrynocephalus versicolor. The sequence continues at coordinate 7,146,512 of JAHTLZ010000016.1, forward strand.
CTGCACGTTTATTAGATGTACTTCCAGTGTGTGATTGTTTTTACATACTCTGAAAGGATTAAGCCCCATCCATGGAATCAGAATGTAACTTCCTTGGAGCCTCTTCTGTAAAGCCCTATATATTTTTTCTGAGATAAAATGAAGGAGGATCAATTACACTGGTGACATTCTTATTGGGGATTAATATCGGGTAATGAACAAAGGCAGTAAACTGCTGCTAAATAACAAGTCTGTCACCCATATTCCTGGTCATATGGCAAACTGTGTGACTGGCAAATAACCAGAAATGGGAGAAACAATACATTAAATGATGACAACTTGGGGTTGTAATTTATACAGTTACAATCAGGGTAGCCTAAATTCACAGCAGGAATCTGGCCAGAGTCTTTTGGTTAATGACAACAACTAGCCCTGCAACTAGCAATGAAACCTAGTTGGTTCAGTTTTGAAACAGAAAGCAATGTTAGTCAATATAACAAAAAAATTTAAAGCGCTGTTGTCTATCAGAGTTTTCTCCCGGTGAGATTTCATGGATTATATGATACACTTCTGTGGGCATTGTCCTTACACAGTTCCACAGAATTCTAGAATCCATGGAATTTCACACTGAAATAGGGGTACTTCAGCTCTTTTTATTTTATTTTTCTTGTCTAGTTCTTTTAGGGCAGGCATGTCCAAACTTTGGCCCTCCTGATGTTTTGGACCCCAACTCTCAGAATCCCAAGCCTGTATTGCCAATGGCAAAAGACAGTGGGAGTTGTGGTCCAAAACATTTGGAGGACCGCAGTTTGGACATGCCTGTTTTAGGGGCTTCTTAGACAAAATACTGTCAAAATGCTGTCCATTTTTCAGTATTTTACAATTATGATTCTTCTTGTTTTCCTTTTGCACCTCTTTTATAATATAAGTCTATGCTTGGTTTTATTTTTGTATTTTTGTATTGTTTTGTTTTTTATTATTAGCTGTTTGAGGGCAGGGTTGATAGGAAGAGAACATCAAACTAAATGCCCCTGGAATATTTTACTGGAATATTCTATGTAACAGGTCACATCTTATTTACATAATTATCTTTCCATTAAAGAGAAGGGTTTTTTTTTATCATTGGACTCTTTTCTCTGCTCCTTGTAGAAGCAGCACCTGCTGTTATAGCAGGAGGTAAGGAATGACCTAATCAAAACTCCACCATATGGTGTGTAATGAACAAATGAAGTCAACTTGGAATGACACTATTTTGGTTTGGTATCTGCAGCCTGTCAAGGAAGTGGTTCTGGAACTGCTGAACACCTCCGTTTCATACTGGTGATTATCTTGCAGTAATCCTAATGACTTCACTTTCCATGCATTATGATATCATCTAGGCCTCATGAGGGCCAGCGGCAACTCAGCATTAGCAGAACCAATCATTAAAACAAATTGCTCCCATAATCTCTCAATCAGGACCAAGTGGTGAGCCTAAAAGGAGCCAATATTCCCATGAAATTTTGCTCCTAAATTGCCCTGATGGATGTTGAAAGAGAATATTTCACGCACCATGGTAAAGCAATTCACTGGTGTCTTCTGGGTACAAGTGTACTATCTTTTGCATCTAGCTCTTCACTGCCTCTAAGTTACATTAGACACTACCAGTCTTCCGATTTGCCACTTCAGAGATGTTTAGCTGGAAGCCAGTTCACTTTCTCTACTGGTTAAGAGGAATGGGTTGCTCATTCACGATTGACTGTGTAATCCTAGGTTCTCTCTCTCTCTCTCTCTCTTTTAAAAGTAATTTTGATCAAACTGCAAGGTGTGAAGAAGTCACTTTGTCACTAGTTTTAATGTGTTTGCTTTGTCAGCATTTCCTGCACCAAGCATGGATACAGATATAATCTATGTTTCAAAATCCATATGGTGCCAGATTTATGAAGCCTTGTGGGAAAGGAAAAATGAGTTCAGGATTACGGTATGCCCATATTTGAAAGAAGACTGCAAAGTTTATTCCTATGTTTCTAAAATGTGCACAAATCTCTTTTGCTCAATGGAAACATGCACCTCTTGTGTCTGTTGGGGAGGAAGTATATTTTGGATGGAATTAGGATCAAACAGATTTGCAGGTGAGAAAAGTAAGAGGTTGGCAGAAATGGTCTTGGCAGAATCACCCTTCTCTAATTTAGAGAGGCAGTTTCTCAATGCCAATACATAGATTTTGCATATAGATAATACCAGCATGAATCCTTTACATCTTAAGTTCAAAGATCTCAGCTGACAAACTTTAAAAACTGCTGCTAAACCATGGTAGACAGCATAGGTCAAAATGGAACAGCAGCCTGATTCTGCATAAAGCAATTTTAAAGACAACCCCGTGAGTGAATGAATGACAACAGTCCTTTTCCTGAAGGGATGGAGAAACACAACTACAGTAGTTGTATATCCCTGGAGATGCAAACTGGCACCACACTTCAAACCAATTCTTCTGATGTTAATATTGGTGCATTAACTCCAGATCCTGTAGTTTCCGCATCTAGCCATGATAATTTTGGGACCGTCTCTCACCCCACATTGCCATTCCTGAAGAATTCAAACACTTGTCTTTTCAGGATATTTTAGTAATCCAATTAAGCTATTATGATAGCCTAATTATGTACTTATGTCACACATTTTAATTATTCCAGGATCATGGAAACACTGAAGCTGAGAATATGTTATCTACATATCTGGCCTAGGTTTGCCTCTGTTCAATGGCAGGGACCATTCCAGGGACTTCTGCAGAGGTCTTTTCTGGCAACTATGTCTTTCAGTGCTGTGACTGATTTATCCTCTCAGAATTCTGTAACCTTATTCTGCGACACTTGTACCTCATCTTTATGCAAAGGAATTCAATTTCATAACAAAACAAGCCTCTTCCCCCCCTCTGTGTGTGTGTGTGTGTGTGTGTGTGTGTGTGTGTGTGTGTGTGTATCGTGCTTGTTATTTTAAAAATTCCTGCAACAGCCTTTCTACACATCCTTCTTTGAAAAATCTGTTCCACTATGCTGAACAGTTTAAAAAGTCCCTGATTATTTAATCTGAAAATGTAATCTGGAGCCATTAAAATCTTTCCACGTTTTTGCCTTTGACTGCAATGACAGTTGAATTGCATTCTGCTATTTTTCTTCTTGTGACTGAAAGCTATTTAAATCACACAACCACCAGTGTTTGCATTTCCTCTGTGACTGCTACAAAACTGAGGCATCTGGTTGTATTTAACTTCACTTAAGCCTTGTCCCTGGGTACCTTTGGCATGCTGACACATCTTTTAGTTTCTCTCCTGTTCTCTTCCTAGGGGGCTTGTTATGGTCTGGAAGCATAAGAGGGCATTGTCTTTGTCCACACATGGAGAAGATTGCCTCTATGCATGGAGATGGGCTAGCTTATCTTCTTCTCCTGTTCCTTGTCAAAACTCTGATATTGTGGAGTTGTATTTGAATAACATTATTGTCTTTCCCCTTCAACGTTCCTTTCTTAGCCTAAGTATTCCGTTGCAGGATTAGTGCACAGCTTCCAACTAGCTTATATATTAATTGCATCCAGCTGCTATTCTTCGGTGAACACAGGATCATTGTTTCCCTCTCTTTTTGAGCAAGTTAGCAAAAATAATTCACAACAAATTGGAGTGGGATTAACTCAGCACTGAAGATGCCCCATAAAGTACATTTCGGCCAGATGAGGAATTATTACATTTAATCCTGGCACTTGCCAATTGTAGCAAAAGAGAGAAAGCAGTTGACTCATCTGCCCTTTCTTTGTCCCTTCTCTGCCCCTTTCCCCTCCACTCACTCTTTACTCTGGCCTTTGTATCAGCCAATTTGAGAAGTGCTTTTTGAGCCTCCGATTTTAAAGTCTTAATTGACCATTTAGAACAAATTCTAATTGCCCATCCCAGCTAGAACAAACCCATGAAATCAATGAGACTTCCACAAGTATTGATTTGATACTGCGATTCTCTGGTTCCCTTCCAGGTGGAACTACAGTACCAATAGGATTTAGATTATTATGGTTCTCATTTTAATATGTTTTCATGGTGCAGTTTCATCTTTTAAAAAGTTGTACACCTTGAGACATCAGATCTGGGAAGAGGTTAAATAAAAAAAAGATAAGTAATAATAAGAAAGTGGGGGGAAATTCACCTCTTCACAAGAGAGTGAGTTTTTGATGGTAATATATTTGAGAGAATTTGTACATTTGGGAAGAGGTGCAAATTCATCATGGTGTCTTCGCACTGTCGATTTGTCACATGCATATCATTTTTTAATTGTTGCTGAAAGGCCTGATCCTCCATGACATCACAAGGACTCACCTTATGGCAGTGTTGGCGAACCTATGGTACGGGTGCCAAAGGTGGCACTCGGAACCCTTTCTGTGGGCACCAGACATCACCTCTTCACAGCCACCTGCATTCAGGTTAAATTGATGTATTGGCACTTTATTTATTTATATGACCACTGTTTTGCGAAAAAAATAGTGGTTTCTGAATCGCAGTTTGGGCACTCGGTCTCTAAAAGGTTCGCCATCACTGCCTTATGGTCTCAGGTTTTTAATAGTTCCCCCTCCCCATCTGCACATGTTTTGATTGGATGCTGCAGTCAGTTTTGGTTACCAAAGCCTTTCTTCAGGAGAGTGTCAGATACCGAAGAGCCTAATCTTCCTGGCACTCACAGAGGATGGCTCCTCAAGGCGAGTGCTTCCGTCCATGTCTTCACCCCTTTCTCTCCAACTGCAGAAACGCAAAGACTGCCAGTGGCAAAATAAAAGGCTGTGCTTTGGCACACGTTGTGCTAACGCTTCATCTCCCAATCACTGCATTACAGGCTCCATTAGCTAACATTTGAAAAGTACAAAGGCGAGCTGAATGAAAGTGTTCCTCCCCTCCTGCTTGCTAGTCTGCCGCGGTGTGAAGCCCTCGCTAGGATATTGCAATTAGCTACTTGCTCACAATGCTGGCCTCAATGGGAAATAAAGGAACTTGCCCAAGTGATCTTCCTCCAATCACTACCATTAAGAATCAGTGGTTGCATACACTGCCAAAAAATGTCAGCAAAACCCTGAAAAGGGGGTGAGGATACAAGAACTGGAAATAGAGATGGGCACGACCAGGAATTTTTTTTTTGAGTTGTCATTTTTCGGGACGGGTCCGTTTCGGCTCATTTCCGTTTTTCGTGAAATTTTTCAAAAATTTGTCGTTTCGTGGTGTCGTTTTTTCGTCTGTCGTTAGTACTGGTTTAGGGGGGGTAGCGGGCTTCTGGAGGCACCTCTGTGGGGTGGGTGCCTCCTCTGGCCCGCTATGAAGGGAAAGCGGGCTCCTGGAGGCACCCGTGGGTGCCTCCTCTCCTCACCCGCTACAAAATAGCATGCATAGCCAATTGGATATGCATACCAGTTGCAGACTTGCTTAGTGGACTGGACTCTGGCAGAAGCACTCCTCTTGGGGGATGCCTTCCCTGCACCAGTCGGTCAGAGATGCGGGCTCTGACTGTGTCTCACTAAGAAGGGAAACGTACTTGCGTGTAGTGCAATGCGAGTACACAGATCTGGCTTTAGGGTTAGGGTTAGCGCAAGGGCTAGGCTTAGGGTTACAGGTAAGGTTAGGGTGAGTATTGGGGTGCACCTCTGGGTGCCTCTCTGACCCACTTAGAAGGACAGTGTACTGGCGTATGGGTTAGGCTTAAGCTTAGGGTTAGGGTTCGGGCTATGGTTAGTGGGCTTTTTATGCCCGATTGGCACATCCCAGAACTCTCTGTGGTCAACCTGGCCAAGTGGCCATGCGATTGGTGGAATGGCTCCAAAAATTTGCATGGTCCACTCCCATGGCCAGCCCATCATTGCGCACTGCGCAGGTGTAAATAAAATAAAATAAAATAAAATAAAATAAAATAAAATAAAATAAAATCAATGGAGAGGAGGACAGGAGACATTTTGTTGCAAGAAAAACCCACTGCTACTGTAAAAAATCTGGCAGTTTTAAAATAGCAATTTTCGCATGTTTCTGTGGTGCTTTGGTGTGTTTTTGGACCACGACGATACGATTTCAAAAAAAAGATTGCAGTCGCCCGCCCCATTTTGGATCCCTCGCCCGCACCGCATGGCAGGCGAGTTGGCGAGACGAGGAGGAGGAGGATGCCCCACCAGAGCAGCCCAGGACAGGAGGGGGGAGGCCGGGGACCCCCCCCCGAAACCACCCCTCTAGGTGCCCTCACTCAGGCAGGCATTTTTCCGCCTGCATTTTTGGCCGGGAATCAGGGTTTTTAAAACTTTTTTTCTGTGCCGTTTGAATGGCGGCGGCGAGGCGGCGAGGCGGCGACGTTGGTGGGACGACGAGGATGCCCGCCGGCCGCCACTCCGCCAGAGCAGCCCAGGAAGGACAGGAGGAGAGGGGGGAGGCCGGGGACCCCCGGCCAGAAACCACCCCTCTGGTAGGTGCCCTCACTCAGGTAGGCATATTTCCGCCTGCTTTTTGGGCCGGGAATCTGGGTTTTTTTTTTACTTTTTAAAACTTTTTTTCTGTGCTGTTGGCATCGCGCGATGCCAGGAACAACAACACGACAAATCAGACCCAATTTTTCTTTTTTCGGTTCGAGTTTGAGTTCTGGCGGAGTAATTGTCGTTACCGTTTCCGTTACGTAATGGAAACGAGGAACGGAAACGGAAACGAGAATTTCCACGAGTCATGCCCATGTCTAACTGGAAATACTGAATTGTTATCAGTGAGATAAATAGTTTTTAATCCTTACTTTGCTTGCATTGTAATGAAGGTCAGAAAACTCTTCCTCCTTTCTTATTGGCACAAGAACTGTCTGCCCTTCCAAGAAAAGGCCATGTCAGTATCTACATTTTATCAGAACACTACAATAAATGAATAAGCAAATAACAAATCTTCTGGATATAATCACAGCTGCAAAAGGTTTCTTGAAAGAGACAGTCAAAAAAGGAGGGAGACCAACGTGTTTCCTGTGCAAGACACAAGGCTCTTAATGTGAGAAAGGCAAAATCTAGCCAACAGTAAAATGACTCATTAAGTGGTCCCATTATTTTTACAATTATGGGTAATTCAACCTATGTTCTCCCAGGCTGTTGCAGTGGGACAAGCTACTAGAGACTGTTAATTTCATAATTTTGCTTTGTGGGCCTTGTAGCTAAGTGCTGACCCTTGTAGTCTAGGGATATTATAGGTTTGATTCTCCAGATAGGCTTGGGCTGCACGTTTTGGAATTATTTTAAAGGGTTTTTTTATTTAGCACCTTCTAATAATATTAAGAATGTGCTAAATAAAATCTCAGGTACCTTCTAATATTAATTATTAGAAGGCATCTATGAGAAGTACGATGTATTAGAATTGTAATTGCTTTAATATTTATGCTTCAAACTGCCCCGAGTCCCTCTCCAGGGAGAGAGACAGGGTAAAAATTAAACACATAGACAAAATGATCTATTATTATTGGTTATGCTGACTACAGCACTGGCAAACTACATTTGCCAGCCTCTCTTTATATGTGTGTTATCTGAACAACTGCGCTGGAGCTACAGTTAAGATAATTAGAATACTGTAATTTCCAGAACCTCAGATTATTCAAAGGCCTCAGTGAAAACTGGAACTCCTTATATGCATGGTGCATGGGAGGAATTGAAATAAACAGATTTGGAGACTTGAAAGCAAAGGAAGTAGATGGATGTGGATATATGAAAGGCCAGGTCTAGCTTTCAAGAGCCCTCAGCAAATGCTCTCTGGTCTGCCCTCAACTACATTTATTTATTAGATTTTCACACTGTTCCATCTAGCCTGAAGGCTACTCTGGGAAGTTTACAAAAAATACTGTATAAAGCTCATAAACAGTAAAGAATAAACAATAAGAATAACCCAAAGCTATATAAAACATACAACCATAAAAATAGTCATAACCAAATATAATATTAACAAAACAAAATTATACAACCAAATAAACTAAAAAAGAGAGCTAAGCATAACAAGAGGCAGAAAGAAAATATTTCCAGGCATATGGATATAAATTTAAGTAGTTACATATGAAGGAGCAGGCAAGCACTTTTATTTCCCAGTATGTCCTTTATGCCACATACCATGAAATGTTCTTCATACTACAGTGCTGGCTAGTGCTTCCTGTGACTTATAGAATGGAAGGAATGGCAGTCAATTCTAGTTAATTAGTGTGTACATTGCTTTACGGTATATCCTGACATTCTTCTCAAAAAGGGCTACAAGGTGGCCTACATCTTTTTAAAAGACAAATACAGTTCGTTGTCTTTTAAAGTTCAAGTGCAATGAATCACATTAATTTAAAAACCATTAAAGATATTTTATATTGAATAATAAAATCATTTGAAACTATTAAAAACACACAAAGGTTTAAAAAGGACAAAATCTTCCCGTTAAAATCCCTTCCCTGCCAATCAGATGTCAAAGATGTGAACTGGGCTACTCCTGGTGGAATTTAAAGCTGCTAGAACGGGTTTGATGATGTAGCACAATACGGCTACATTAGTTGCATTTTTGGATGGTCCTGGGTTGTGGTATGGCTATGATCTTTCTGTGAAGCCAATTAACACGTCTGTGTTTTCCATTTTAATATGGAATTATCTCTGTAAACTGATGAGGTAGCTGCACCATTTTTTCCTATCATTGGTTTTATATTCTGAGAAACAAGTCCCCTACCTTGCATCCCCTGGTTTTTTAAAAAAGCACAGAACAATCCAGCATTATGATAAAGGATGATATCCATGGTTCGGGGCCTCTGTTCCTTGCTCCTGTGACCAGCACCAATGGGAACTTTAATAGCTACAAATTAAATTCACATTTAGCACTCGGTACAAACATTAATTAACTAATCTTCACAATACCCCTGTGGGAAAGCCATGTCATTATGCCTGCTCAGAAAGGTTAAGTGAATTGCCTTCGTCCAAGCAACAAGACTGAACTAGGATTAGCATTTATAAATAGTTAGCATTTAGGATTGTACTTCTCTTAAGGGGGAAAGAGAAAGGTATTGGTTTCTTTTTCTTTGCTGATGTCTCTTGGCTGCCTAGGATTGACTATATCATTCTGTACCTCTTGCTACTATAGCCCCATTGTCTCAAGAAGTCCAAAATAAAGAACAGACACACAAACTATGTATATTAATTATTGGGGTGCCTCCGTGGAAACATACTGGCCAAGAGGCAAGTGTTTTGTATATACAGGTAATGCCAAGGAGAGTTCTGTGCATATAGGCATTTTGTTATTCAACTGAGGATTTCCCATTGCCAAAGAATCAGTGTCAACAATGGGAAATCAAAGCCAACAACAACAACAACAACAACAAATTCTTAATTTTGTTGTGTGTATATTCTGCATTGCCAAGTTGGAACTGAGTTATAGAAACCCTAATAAGGCTTTCAAGGTAAGTAATATATTTGAGTGGGGATTTGAACCTGTTCTCCAGGGTCAATTTTAATCCTGCAGCTACATTGGAAGAAGAAAGAGGAGCCAAAACTTGTCTGAGGCTTGCTTCTATACCCAAAACCTATTGTCTTCCAAATCAGCAGGAAAAGCTCCAAATGGCCTTCAGTGACTTTGCAGAAATGCCGAATGTTTTCCTAGATGAACATTTGCTGACACGTACATGGAGATATCACAGCCTGTGCAAATCTTCCCTTTATCTAATGCTTACTTTAAAGACCCAAAAAGTTTACATTGAAATATTGGTAACATCTAGTCGTTAAAACTCACAGTCTTATAGTGCACTCCACCACAGAGTATGCTGTTTTAATTAACAAGATGGATTTCAGAGTTGATATGTTCTGTTGTGCTATAATTCCTGCCTTTACAGTAATTTTCTCCTGCTTTTCACACTATAATGTGCAATAAATCCTACTTAGGCTGCTTCACTGGCCTGTTGCTACTCCCAGTCAATCTTTCAGGCCTCCTGTTGCCATAGCAACTCTTCCACCATCCTCCTGCTTGTGGAATATGTTACAGTCTCCAGGGGGAAATTGCTATGAACTCAAGGATCACAAGGATTTCAACTCCAGAAATACCTGAATCTGCTCCTGTTTCTTTACAATATGGACAGGGGGAAAGAGAGAAACCAACTTAATTCCATCTCTCAAGTTCCCACCCACCCAGATCCCTTTGTGCTTTGTGAGTGTGTCTGTGTTTGATGAAAAAATAAAGTCAAAGGAAATATCATTCTTCTTTTCAACCTTGTCTAAAGAGAAAGCCTAAAAATAATGTAAACTTAGTTGATTTTAATGCCAAAACAAACCAGACACAATTGGGGCAATTTCTCCTCCCACCCTCTCTTTTGTTTGCATTTTCCTTCTTTCACCTCCTAATCTTGCCTTCTCATATGTTCCCAGTCTCATAATGTTCATCTTACAATTCCAGCTCCCCAATACATGATTCACTTTTTAATCTCTATCAGCTTGCCTTCCACTTTTCTCTCTGCCTTTAGTCACACTACTTTCTGCCTTATCTTTTAGTGTCCATTGATTTCAAAAACTTTTTACTTTGTCTCTTTCTCCATCTTTCATTCTTCCTTCACCTCCATCACCCACTGTCACAAACTCTTTAAGTAAATCCGGAATTTATCACATCAAACTACCAGAAGCTTTCTATCTTCCCCTGCTTCAGCAAGTTTACACCACATTTTGCCAAGACTTAATTAAGTTGTCGCAAAATAAACATTTTTTTCATGTTCATGCCTTTCATCTGATTCCTTACCCTACACACACCCCCATCTCTTTGTATCATCTCATAAGCTTTCAAACATTTATGATGCAGTAAAAAGTATAAATTCCCCTTGACAAAAGACAGGAAAATATTGTGCTTTAATCAGAGCTAGTTCGCAATGCATGTTAATTCAAAGACACCCTGACAGTAGGGGATTTGGGTTACAACACAAGCTCTTCTGCCATGGAATGCCTGTCTGCTAACAGAGCCCTTTTCTGTTTGTTGATATCAAATGACTGGCTGGCAGAACTGTTCCACTGTCTAAAATATGCTGCCGGAAGAACCAGAAGAGATGTGGGGGGAAGAAATGTGTGTAGGGGAGAGAAAGAGATGAATTTTATCAGCTGCAAAGTTTTTGTTACCTATGAACAGAGCCACAAGGCTATTTTAAGGTTACATGAGAGCAGCATCACATTCTCTGAGACAAATATAAAGCAATTACTCTGAAATAGCTTGAAAACAATGTAGCAATAACTACAGTAGAAGCTAGTATGGATTTGTGAAGAACAAGTCCTGACAGAATAATGCTCTCTCTCTCGCTCGCTCTCTCCCCTCCCCCTTGTTATCTTTGATTCGGTAACCTCCCCGATAGAAGATGGGAATTAGAGATGGGGATGAATTTTTAAAAATGGGGATTCATCACAAATTGTGATTAGAGATGGGCACGAATAGAAAAAATGGTGTTTCGGTTTTTCATTTTTCGTCGAGGGGTCCGTTTTGGTTTGTTTTTGTTTTTTGTGAATTTTTAGAAAAAATTGTTTTCGTTTATTCATTTTTCCATTTTACCCACTTTTTGTGCGATTTTTAAAGCATTTCCGTGCACGGATGTCCCCCAACGCCCCAGACAAGAGAGAAAATACTTTAAAAAATGATGCTGGCAGAGACACAGTATAGACTAGGTACGCAGGGAAGCTGCAAAGGCAGCGGCGGGCGCAGAGTGACTGCACTACAGGGCAGGGGAGGGTACTCACTGAGAGGAACACACGCACGCACACAGGGAGGCTGCAGGACTGAAGCTAGAGAGAAATCTCTTCTTTCTCTCCTCCAAGAGCCAGGCTGCAGCCGGCAGGAACACTGAGACACATACCTGCCTGGCTGGCCTAAAGTGAAAATAACGAGTCACAGAGACAGCAATCCCACCCTAACTCCCACTGGAGGCCTCAAGGAGGACGGGGGCTGCCAGAGCTTTTTATGTCCTCTCTGGCTGCCAGACCTGCCCAGTCTGCAACCTGGGCATGCTATTGGTTGAAGTTGTCCAAGAATTTACATGATCCCATCACATGGCTTGCCTCCATTTTGTGGCTGGTGACATCCATTTTGTCATCCTTAAAGGGAAAAGAAAAATACATTGCGATGGGAGAACACAAAACAAACATTTTAAGGACCCCCCCCCCCGGTTAGGTATCATCAGACAGTATAAATAATTATCACTGCATTTTTATGGATACCCAGGGCGTTTTTAACATTTTAAAAGCTCATTTCATTGCGCAGCACCATTAACGAAAAACGAAACGTAACGAACCTAATTTTCATGGTTCTGTTTGGTTCGTTCCAATTTCATCACAATGTTCGTTATTCGTTTCGTTACATAACGAAACGAATAACGAATAATGGAAGCAAAAAAGTTCATTTCGTGCCCATCTCTAATTGTGATTAATCAGGGCTAACAAATTGACAAATCAATGAATTGTCCAATTTTCAATGACAAATTGACCAACTAATGAATTGATTCCTCTCCTATTTTAAATGCTCTAAACATTTAATTGTAGGGCATCTAGAAGCCCTACAATTTCAGGGATGCTTCCGTCCTCTAGAAGCCCTGCAAGTTTGGTGAAGAATGGGCTTCAGACATCTGAGCTGTATACCCATCTAGTGTGCCCTCTAGGAAAGTGCCCTTTAGCAACTGGCTTGGGGAAACCCAATGAATTGACTACTTGTGCAATTCATTTTTATATTCATGCCTACCAAGAGTTCTGATTAGCAAGCTAACTTGGTGAGGACTGCACAGCACAAGCACCAAAGCACCAGCTGGATTGCACTCAGAGTGTGTTTATTAATGGCTCCTTCTGAAAGTGGGAGGACGTAACAAGTGGGCTACCACAAGCCTCAGCCCTGGACTTGGGCTCTTCAACATTTTTATTAATGAGTAGAATGAGGGAATGTAGAGAATGCTTTTCAAATCTACAGAGGAGAGGAAATTAGGTAGAATAGCTAATACCTTGGAAGACAGGAACAAAATTCAAAAATATCTTGAGAGGTTTGAGCACTGGTCTGAAAACAACAAAAAAGTGCAAAGTTTTATATCTGGGAGTGAAAACCAAATGTAGTTACAAGGTGGGCTATACATGGCTCAGTAATCTGGAAGTTGAGTCATGGCAACTGAAATTCTTTTCTTGAGAGATCGAAATGTTTCATTAGTCATCCAAGCAGCTTCATCAGTCTGAGGAAAGTTATTGGCAAGGCCTGCCATGACTCAGCTTCCAGATAACCTCACCTCGATGACTGAGAATCTTCACAGACATTTGGCTCAGTAATACTAAGAAGGATCTTGGAATTCTTGTAGTTCAAAAGCTGATTATGATCCAACAGTGCAATTTGGCTGCAAAAAAGGCAAATGTTATTTTCAGCTGCATTAACAGATTCGTCTCCAAATCCCATTAAGTACTAGTCCCACTCTATTTGACACTGGTTAGGCTTCATCTAGAGTAATAGATAATAATAATAATAAACTTTATTTTTATGCCACCTTTCTCCCCGAAGGGACCCAAGGCAGCTAGCAATAACAACAAAAGAAAATCAACATAGGCAATATTAAAATATCAAAGTCAATGTATAAACAACAATAAATACACTATAAAAATACTAAAAACAGCAGAAAACAACAGAGTTTAAAAGGGCCCCAGCCACTAAAAACTAAGAATTAAGAAGTTAAAAATAAAGGATTTATGAAAGGCTGGAGTACTGTGTCCAGTTCTGGACACCACAATTTATGGAGGATGTCAACAAACTGGAACAGTTTCAGAGGAGGCCAACAGGGATGATGAGGGGAATGGAAACCCTTCCCTGAATGATGGACTACCTATTATGTGACTTTTATATGAATCAACCATACATGGTCACATAGACCAGGCCTGCACAACCCATCAACCGCAGATGATCGGTAGCCCGTGGTGCCATCAGAGGTTGGCTGCCAGTTCTCTGCCAGCCTTCCAACATGCCACAGACTCACTCTCCCTTCCTGTCAGTGGCAGCAACTGTGGCAATGGGGCTTCCTGGCAGCCTTGCTCACCCTTCCTGTTGGCAGCAGCAGTGGTGGCAGCAGGGCCCCCAAGTGGCCTTGCTTGCCCTTCCCGGCAGCATATTATATATTATTTTTGCCCACCCATCTGCCCAGACATTTAGTCCGGATTTTACCCTTCCTACCTTCCGCCACTGCCACACCATACCCCTCGCTCTGCTCCTACTACTCCGCAGGAGTACTGGCGAAGCGTGTGTGCATGTGTGCATGAAATTAGCCCACGGGGACATGCAGTGCTTCAGAAAGTGGATCACGGGAACATCCGGCATCTGGAAGTAGCCCGTGGGCTCTTCAAACTTGGAGAGTCCTGACATAGACTGTGTGTTTATAACCACTTATAAACTTGTGTGATGGCATTGACACTATGTTTTCAATGTTATTTTCCATCAATCATTTTTTTACTCTCTCTTTAACTGCTCACATTCTCTTGTAGCTTTAATGAAAGATGTCCTTCAATTCCCTGTTCTCAATACTTGAATATGTTTTTATTGTACTGGACTGTATATTGTCTCTCATTACTGTAAGCTGCCTTGGGTCCTTTTCCAAGGAGAAAGGCAGGGTAAAAATACTCTAAAATAAATAAATAAATAAATAAACCAAGCCTGATGAAGAAAGACTGAAAGAACTTGGTATGTTTAGCCTTTAGGAAACAAAACTCTGGAGTGATAGGATTGTACTTGTTAAATAATGAAAAGTCTGTAATATAGAGAAAGAGCAGAATCTGTTCTTGATCAACCCAGAGTGCAGGACACATAGTAATGTGTTCAGTTACAGAAAGCTAGGTTTAGTCTGTATATCAGGAAAATAATTTCTAACTGTTAGACCAGTACCACAATTACCCCCAATGCTCCAGCGCTGGAGGTAATCAAGCGAAAACTGGACAACTGTCTTTCAGACCAACTTTGATTTGGTTTCCTCTACTGAGCAGAAGATTGGACTTGATAGTTTTATGGGTCCTTTTCAAATTAATTATCATTCCCAGCACACTGGGGACAGGCAATGTGTAGTCTGCAAGATTAACTGCAACCCACCCAAAGAGTGTTTTTAAGCGCTATGGGGAGATATATAAACATTTCACTTAGCTTTGCTTTGATTTTACCCTCAAGGAAAGGCTGCCAACTCACTGCTATTAGGTAACCCATTTGTTCACGATGATTTTAAAAAAAGCTTAGGAGTAGTCAAAATAGTCTGAACAGCATCTGTCTTTAAGCAAATATCCCACATTAGCCACGTCAAAATTTAATGATTGCTATAAGGAAGTGAATTGTGTTCACATACCAGCATATTTCAGCTTCCTTGAGAAATTTTATCTCTGAAAATGATGCCCATATTCATTTTTGTTTGTTTGATGTGAAAGACAAATTTCAGGTTTATAAGCTCAAATTGTTTCTAAATCTTACCTTGTCAAATCCAAGTCTGAATGTTGAAAAAAGAACCAATATATCTGTAAGTGCTAACCATGCTACAAGATTGTAGGTTCCAAGCACAAGATTGTAGGTTCCAAGTAACCAATCTTGGACTCTTCTGAGTTTTTAAAATGCTATAAACAATTCTTGAAGAATTGATGCTGCCTCTGCCCATATAGCCATTATCATGTAAATACAATGCTTGGTTTAAAATCTCCAAGTACATATACAATTCACATACACAATTCCAGCTTTCCTATAGTTACTGCAGCTTCAACAATAAATACCAGCTCATTCTGGAGCTAGATCATGCTTAGTTCAATGCTAACGCATTAGGCTTCCATAAGGAATACAGAAAACTAGCAATGCATTGAGAAATATTTTGCTTCTGGTATTTAAGGTCCATGTAGGACTTCTGCCTAAATTTTAGAGGGTGGCTTAGTGATAATAATAATACTTAATGTTTATAGTGCTCAGAAACACTAACTCAGAGTGTGAACACACAGGCATTTAGCCTGCGGTTTGATCTGCTGCGGGGATTGTTAGTTTCTCTTGTTTTTCTGGCAATCGCATGCTGCAATCATTGGAGTGGACCAGTTCACCAAGAGAACATTTCTGCCCACACCTTTCTGGGTCTCTGTTAGGGTCTCCTACTTTTTTATGCAGGTAGGCTCACTCCATTTTGATTTGCTTCCAACATGTGTGATTGCTGGAAACAAACCAAAATGAGCTTGGGGTTCTCAAGGCCCCTTCCTCTTTGAATTTCCGATATCACAAAGCAGTTTAAGAAGATAGCCAGAGGGGAAGAGAAAGTAATATATTTTAAAGACTGCAATTAGTGCATCAACAAAGTGCTGCATCACTTTTATTTATGATTACGATTATTATTTTAATTAGAAAGCTTCCTTCTGGAAGCAAGACGAGACAAGAGTGGTTAACAAGACTGTCCCCTTTGACTTTTCTTATAGGTCAAGCAAAAAAGCTATTTAAAGTGGAATCTGCCTACATCTGATGGATTCACATGTAGGAAGGTTCTCAATCTTATCTTTAAGACAAGTCAAAAGGAAATCCCCCTCCTTGCGTATTCCTGACTTCTCCCACTTTTGGAGAAAAGTTTTTGCCTCTTTTAATTTTTATAGGTGATTCAGCACATCAGCACTGCTCTAATATGGTCTATTTTTTTAACTTCCTCTGCCCCTCTGTGGAGCAGGGGAAGTGTTTAAATTGTAAATATCCTGAAGTGACTGTCTCCTTAAGCCACTTCACAGTATGGGAAATTAAAAAAGAAAGGAGCCAGACCAAATAGGCTCATGGGGCGTATATTCTGTTTGAATCAAGGATTGCATCAAATGGCTCTGTGATCTCTAGCAACTATATTCAACCCAATCCAGCCCATGAGTACAAGTCCTAATTAAGAGGAAAGAAAGGGTTAGCGAAACACACCTAGCATGCAAACAGGAGCTTGTTGCTTTATCGTATACTGTAATATAAAGTAAGCAATATGTCTATTGAATAAAATAAAATTAGGTCTATGTCAGGTGTATTTCCACAGAGCACCCCTGTTCCTTACATGCATAGCCGCCACCACTAAAGCAATGAAAAGCGAAGTGTTCTGTTTATATACCACCCCATAGTACTTCAAGCACCCTCTGGGCAGTTTACACTTTTAATTAGCTACATAATAGCATCAAAAATTGGATGCTTTTTATACACAATGTTACTAAAGAACACAGTGAGGAAGCAAGGACGGATTCCAGAGGAACTGAAAACTGCCCGTGACAGCATGCTCGTATGGGACCTATGTCTTTCTTTTTGTTTGTGCTTAGGCCGCAACTCACTTCCTGATGATGATGGTTGCAGATAATCATTGTGTAACCCTTTGTCACACAACTGCACATAAGTGACATTTGCCTTCTCTCCTTCCATTTCCTAGTTGCTTGGCAGTGCGAAAGTGCTGATTGTGAGACGGCACTTGGTGGCTCAGGCTCAGCAGTAGCACTCGTCAGAAATTAAGCACCGGCAATTGGAAATAAGCTTAAGCTCCCTGCAGAACTCCCTGCCTTTCAGGGCCAGCTCCAGGATGAACAGTTTATGTCACTCCCTAGAATATGGGGAAATAATTCCAAATGCTGAATCTGTTAAATGCATGTATTAAAGTACTACGGATAGGGCGAACTACAGCCAATAATCTTAGTGGATATATATTGTCTCCAGGAGCACAGGCAATATACTTCAGAATACCTCTTGTTGGAGTTTATATCCAGGTAGGCTATTACACCCATGTCCTGCTTGCAGCCTTCTCATAAATATTTGCCTGTACATTATCTATGTTTTCAACCTAATTTCCAATTCAAGGACAGCCAGTAGTCCAAACTCGGGGGACAACTTCATGCTGAACTGATGAAGAGACACAAATATATACTAATCAGACCAGGGATCATCAAATATTTTCTTCTTAGAGACTGTCCCACCTCACTACAAGATTAGTTGGCTGTCTTGGGGAGGTGAGAAAGGAAATAATTAGAATTTGTTACTGTTACACTGCAGTCCTGCAGCTGCTGACTTGGGGTGTTTCTGTGCAATGAACAGGGGGGGAGTTACAGCAGGGGAAGGTGGAGAGAGAGGTTAATGAGCCCTAAATTAATACTTCAGTCATCTCTAAGTATTAACTGAAATAATTTAAAAAAAAATCCAAATCAACGAAACAGCAAATCTGCATCCTGCTTTTTCAATACTCTGACTTCTACAAAAAGATTAAAGAAATACAGTAGGACCCCCGTACCCACTGATTCGCCATCCATGGATTCAGTTATCTGTGGATGGCAGTGGTGGCTGCACGGTGTGAAGGGCTGGCTGGCATGCATGGTGGCATGAGGTCCCTGCTGGCAGGCATGGTAGGTCTGCTGGCGGCAGTGTTGTGTGAAGGGCCAGCATGCATTCGTGCTTGGCGTTGCAAGGGACAGCCTGCAGCTACACAATGCCACCGCTTTTGCCCCACCATCCCTACCAGTGCTGTTGCCGCCGCCCCCTCGCCACTGCCACTGCCATCACAACCGCAACCGCCACCCTCGGCTAAGTTTATCCACTCTTATCCAGGGATTTTAGTATCCAGAAGAGCGGCCCGGAACCAATCCCCTGCAAATACTCAGGTCCCACAATATGCACAAATTCACCCATACTCAGGAGAGACATTCGACTCATTTTCCTCTGTTGAAGGCCTGGTTTTCTAAAGCAAACTCCTATGGCTAATAAAATTAGCATTTGAGGCAGAGAGAACAGTTTTGCGAAATGTTCTGACAAACTGTTAGTATAACTTTTGTACACTTATCTAGAGGCATAGAGGGGACAGAAAAACAATAACAACATTTTATGAAAACTCTGAAATAGAAGTAACCGGCAAGCAAGGAATAAAATATATAGTATTACATTAATAGGAATGTGGACTATGCTGGATAACAATTCAGGAGGGGCCCCTGGCTAGATCTTAATTGCAAGGTAGGTTCATATGGAAGAATTTACCATAACTAGTTCTAATCTAAGTAAAATGAGATTTGTAGCGCAATTCCAAGCATGTCATAAGTCTACTCAGAAGTCAACTGCTTGCTCCCAGGGAAGTGTATAGACTACAGACCGATGAAGCTGTTTGGATGAACAGCAAAACGTTTCTATCTCTCAAAAAGAAGTCCTGTAGCCATGACTCAACGTCCAGATAAACTCACCTGGATGACTGAGAATCTTCACAGACACGTACAGCCATAGGTTCTAAATGTGCATTTGGGTGCCATGGATCTGAGTAGGGTGTTTAAGCATAGCAAGTTATCTCCAATTTCTATGTCCTGACTATGTTCCAACAGGAAAAAAACTAATACTACATCATGGAACATGTTCACCAGTGTGTAATTTTCCTCTGAATACAGAATGGACAGCCTTATGTGGAAGACAGTGAAAGTTTAAGCTAATTAGTTCAGGGCAGATTATACAGTGAGGCTTTAACAAAGACTGTCAAAATAACATAACAGGAAGCCAACTATTTTAGTAAGAAGTAATAAGATAAGCCCCCATCGTCCCATTTGGGGCAGCGCCAGGCTAGGGGTAAGTACAAGAGCTCTTAACTAGGCGCCCCAGGCCCGACCCGACCTGCATCTGCATATTGCGAATTTTCACTTATTGCGGGTTGGGTTGGGTCTCTAACCCCCCGCAATAGGTCGGAAGTCACTGTACTTGTTTTTGCCATTATGTTTAGTGACTAATGCTAACTAGAATTAAAGTCAAAGTAGAATTCTAATAAATAATAGATACAGACAGAAAGTTGGATAGGCCAGCATAAGCCCAATAGTGTATCATCATTCAGTTTACAGGACAGGGGTGGACAAAGCAGTTCTTATTGGATTCATACCAGTTCTACATAAATTTGACCACAAGTTCATTCTGTTCAATGTCCTCATCATTTTGGGATTTGAAAAAAAATCATTTATTTAAGAATACACCTCTACTAAGATTAAGTCACTATCTCATAAATTTTCATTTATTACAAAGCTTCCCCCAGTATACATGTTTTGTATACACGTTCCCAAATTCAAACATCTTAAGCTATATTTGCATCACAAAATTTGGAGAAGAACGGAATCTGAAGAATAACTCCAGGATATGGAAATGTGGGGGTTATAATTTGAATTGATGACAATGGGAACAATCATGATAGATTACACTTCTCTTAATTTGGATTACTGAAAAATGCCAGCTGCATGAAATTTCCTGGTACCCCTATTCTTGGATCACTTTGGGAAATACTGTGACCCCACTCCTACTTAAAAATCAGTCCATCAGAAATAAATTCCACTTGTTCACTGGAGCTTAATTTCTTGTTAGGCACATCAGAGCTGCAGCCTAGGACCCACTGAACAAGTTAGACACAATTTCATTTCTAATAACTAATAACTAATTCCTTCCTTTCAACAAGAATTAGTTATAACTAAATTGAGCTGGATCATGCCTGACTTTGTTCTAAGAGTATATTAATGAGATAAAGTTTAATGGACTGAAAATTCATGTAAAAACACTAACAAAAATCTTTAACTTAAATCTAGGATTTTATTTTTTGACTACATACAGTTCTACGCAAAGTTGAGCAGAAAAATCACATACATGTCCTGAACCTGGATCCACTCCAGATAGGGTGAACTATGAGCCCTCTTATCCTCTGTCAATGCCTGAGGATGATGAGAGTGATGGACCTGGAGGGCAGCAGCTTGGAAAGCAGTGCTTATAACTTCTAAAGTTGAAGTAAGTGACAGGTTCCAGATGTAAAAAGAAGGGACATTGCAACACACTCAAGGATGTCACTGAAGCAGCATGTGTGGGCCTTTTGCACAGTCCCTTCTCCCGCAGCACTTTTCGATAATGAATGTCATCACTTTGTCACTTGCTTGAGCACTAAATCTACCCAGTTTTCAAGATGGGAAAATGGTTAATGCCAAAGCTGACACCTGTGACAACTCTTTTTAAAAATGACATTGTGGCTATAATCCTAAAGGTAGTGCCCCAAAATGTTTGTCAGGTTACTTCATTTGCTGCGGAAGAAAAGAGAGAAAGTCTGAGATAAGGGCTTCTGAGTTCAGCAGGAGGTATCTTGGGTGCAGGCAAGTACAGTGACATGCACCTGAACTATTAAGCTGGAAATAGCTGTCATCCTAATGCATCAGAATGCTGACCTCTCAGGAGGAGACATGTGAAAACTTACTTGTAATGACTAATGAGTGATTCACTCACTGCTGGAAAGAATGGGGGGAAACAGCCTCAGAATGCAAATGAGAACAACAGATAATTACTTCTGCACTGTCACTCTGGCCCGCCACGTCTCTTTGTAGTAGCTTCTTAAATCATAGGATTTGTCTTCCTACTCATTTACTTCCACAAAAGACCAATGGTGATGAACGGTTTCATTCTACAACTGTAGCATTCTAGCTGGCTCCTAAATTCTGTCTGAGTTTCAATTTCACCTTTTAGAAGCACTACTGTTTCCACTCTGCGCTGCTAACTGCGGCTTCTCTTGCTGCTGCAACAAGAAGGAAGATCATTGGGGAATCTGGATGAGGTTTTTGTTTAGCATTAAGTCCACCCACATAGTTATGCTTTTGATGAGATACTGCAAGGTCAGCAGGGAGGGAATTTGTGGCGGCAAATTGTGAAATCCACCAGAGCCTATTCAGACCAGGGTGATATTTTGATATTGTGGAGTACAGTAGGACCTCTGTATCCATGGGAGATCTGTCCTAGGCTGCCCCACAGATACCTAAATCCATGGAGCAACCTGGAACCCGTCTCAGGCCGCCAATTCCACTTGGTCTTGCCCCTTCGGCCCCCAGCGCCTGCCTGGCTCTCTTTCGCTCAGTCTTGGCTACCCATGAACCCAACCCACGCTCTCGTCTTTTGGTTGTTGCCGGCGGGAGAGAGCAGGCAGCTGAGATCAAGCAAGCGAGCAAGAGCCAGGCAAGCGCTGGGGGTCAAAGGGGCAAGACCGAGCAGAGTCTGTGGCCTGAGACAAGCAGAGTGCCGGGGCTCCCAGTTATTCTGAGAGTCACCGCTGGGAGGGGAGGGGAAAGAGAGGCGAGAGGTAGAGCTGCTAGCTAGCAAGGCAGGCAGGCAGGCAAGCAAGAAGGCAGGGGGATCGAGGAAGAATGGGTGAGTTTTGAGACCCACCACCATGGCTGCTGCTTCTGAGGCTGCTGCTGATGCTACCACTGCCAAGGGTGGGTCTCTGTGCCCAGTCCGCCGCTTGAATGGCCACTGGCACCCCACCCCCACCCCGCTGATCACCAACTGTAGATAACTGAATCCACAGATAGTGAATCAGCTGGTACGGGGGCTGCTACTGTATATTTTAATGTATTGTTTATGATTATTAGATTTATTATATTATTACATTATTTTTTTATTTGCCACCTTGGGTAAATCTTGTTGCGGAGGTTTGCATTTCTGGCTAAATTCCTCCAGCTGCACAGCAGAAGAGCAGAGATTCCTAGACCAGAATAGCTTAATATTTTCCAGACTAGGCCACTCCTCATTAACTCACTCTGAGGCATATGAAGTCAAAAAGAATAAAAGGTTTCAATACTTACAAATGAAACAGGTCAAACACTAAACTGCCAAGCATGGCTGTTTTCAGAAACAGACCTCAACAGATACAAGAGAGGGAAAGAGACCCAGAGCAGAGTTGCAGAGCAGTCTTTGAATGCAGAAGAAGGGGAGGAAGGATTGCTTAATGTTTTAACAGTCACCGCAGCCCAGAAAGTGCCTCTCAGTCAAACCTACTAAAGGTAGCATGAGAGATTTAAAAATTCCAGATGTTTTACCCAGGTAATATAAAAAATAAATGAATCTAATAAACCAAATAAATTACATGTTGTATCCTGGTAGCTACACTAATGATTGTGGGGTATTCTTTCATAGATATTCCAACTATTTAATATCATTATCTCTTTAGTTTCCATTTCAAAATCAAAATTCCACCATTCTCTTACTTGTCATAAATGTGTGACATATGAAGAGACCCCACGCTGCCAAGAGCAAAGAAAATCCAATGAGACTTCAATCAGAAACGGCCTGACAATATGCTTTGCTTTGGAGCATAATCCCTTGGTTTGATGCTGCTCAATTCCACTTTATTTAATTAATTTAGTTTACTCTGTCCAGACCTCCCCCTAAAAAAAAGGAGTGGGAAGAGCAAATTTACATTTATAAAATTAAATCAAGTTAGATTAACTGGATTAATTTTTTTCCATGATGAAGCCCCACTGAACTGTCAACACAAAGTATAATTATTGCCAGCATGGATACTCTTGTCAAAGCATAAGCAGGAAAGAATGGCAGGTATTGCACGATGGCACCACCTCCATGAAGGAGGAAATCTTAGAAAGTAGTGCTTTCACCATTACATTTGTTTCCAGTAGCTCCTGTAATCACTTGCCACTTGAAACTTTGTTAACACCAGTCACTATAATATAGATGCTTTTGTTTGCATTCTAATACCACCAATAAGTTTTACTATACAATAGTCCCCCGCCACATCGCAGCCCACAGGATCGATGATCCATCGGGTTCCATCTATCATCGATTCGAAGATTATTCAAAGCAAGCAAGTAGACAATTTTCAAAGCTGTGAAAGTTATTCGAATTTAATCAGGCATCATTTAACGGGTATGCTAACTCTACTCCTGTTTCGACTCTAAAGAACAACATTTCTGTGATATAACCAACAGAGTTTTCACTTTAAAAGTTGCAAGGAATTTACAACTAGCTGCAAAAAATACAATTTTATTCTTATAGCTGCCTGACTGTAGTTATTGATCCACTACTTTTTTGAATGGCATAAACTCATTTTATCCTCAAAAATCTAAAGGTCAAAGAAACAGCCCTGTACCAAAAGGGAGGTCACTGCTCTTAACTTGACCTACTTACAAAACCAAGATGGGCAATATTAGAGCAGCAAGCTTCTAAACCAGAATCCCACAGTTCACCTCCTACCAAGAAATGAGAGCAGGCATATCCAACTCTGGAAAGTTCTGAGACTCCTATTTTCCTATGCCAGGCAATGACAGTTCATAAAGAAGTCTGTCTCCCAAGGATTATGTCTGATCTAAGCTCCATCATCCTCTTGACTTGCTAGAAGAGTTCAAGCCAGGGCGCTCTTTTTAGAAGGGAGAAGAAAGAGCATTGCATGCAGCAAGCATGTAACTAGCATCTTGAACAGCAGCTTGACTCCTGGCAGACCGCTGCAGGATTAAAGTTAGAGAGAGACGGTCTGATAGACTTCTTTTGTTTCTTTCTCTCCTTCCTCTTCCCTGCCACTCAGTGTGGCAGCCGCACAGCCAAGGGAAGCCTCATTAATCAGAAAGCAAGGCTCTGGTGAGAAGGGTGTGTGTGTGTCAAATGAAGGGCTCAGAGAACTACACTGAGCAAAGTTTTGTGCAGACAAAGGAGACAACATGGGCAGCTTCCTCCATAGAATAATAATTAGACAGATGAGATAAGCAAAGGCTAGGAGAGGGCAACAGATATGGGTGCAAAAACAAACAACCTCATCCGTCTGAACCTTTCAAGGGAAAACAAAAGGTTTGAACTGAAAAGGGTAGGTCAGGTCACCGTCAGCAGATGTGTTTCGGAAGGGAGATGCTACATTTTGGAACAGCATTTCCCTTCCTTGTTGACTGCTGTCCCCAAGTTCAGTCCCTTGCAATGAAGCTTAAGGACCATGATACCTAGCGACCATGGAGTCAATCCCTGTTCAATGCAGGAATGCCGATCAAAAGATATCTGTCAGGGGGTTGATGAGATTTTTCTTGAATGCCTCCAGTGTTGGAGCACTCACCACTTCTCAAGGTAACTGGCTACATTGCCGTAGTACTGTTACTGTTAGAATGTTTTTCTTGATATTCAACTGAATATTGTTCCATGTCCTGCACTCTGGGATTGTGAACAGATCCTGCCCCTCTTCTGAATGGCAGCCTTTCAAGTATTTGAAAAGTGCACTGAGGGAGGGAAAATAATATCTGCCTAGTGTATTTTTCACTTGTAATTCAAGGAAATCTCTAATACAGTACGTGGGTGCCAGTGGTGAGCAATCAGGGCTATACTCCAGGGTGCCAAAGTATACTGTTGTTACATGCTATCACATGAACTCTGATCCACAACAACTTTTTTGAGTGTCCCATCCTTAATAACCCTGCTCAGATCTTGAAAGCTCAAGGCATGCAAGAGAGGGTAACTGAGTTTAGTAGGCACCAAATCTTAATGGTGAGTAGTAGAAAAATTCACAGGAATCTTGCCTCGGCCTATTCACTTTCCTTTAATACAACACAAATGAGAATCTTCCTCTTTCTTTTGGATGGTATCCTATTGTATCTTACTTCTCTTTTTCTGGATGTGCATTTTCACCCATGCCTTAAAGCACGATGGGTGCCAGGTGGTGCTTTTTGCCTCAGCTGATAAAGCTCCCGGTTATGGTTCTGCTGATATGTGGCACTCAACTGTAAAATATTTATGTTCACACACAGAACTGCTCTGTGGAAGCTTCCATGGCCACGTGGTGAGGTGCATGTTGCAAGTCATTAGTATTGCACACCACTACCTGTTGGAGAGAACACGTGCCTGAGAGTCTAGAATGCAGAGCCTGTAGGCAATTAAGTTGTGTTCTGCTGCTTGGACGAATCCCTAAGACTAGAGTAAGTAAAGATGATCTGATTTCCATAAGACATCTCTGTCAATAAAAGCTAGTGCCCCCAATTCAGCACTTGGAAGAAATTACAATTTTGATCTAGAACTTCCCAAATACTGTACCCCTGCTGATATGACTCAGGGTAGACCTATGCAAATCAAAGGGAAGAGTTATGCACAGAACATGCCACTGATTTTAGGATAAAGGAAAAAAAGTTGTATTCTCAGATAGAGTTGAAAAGAAATAATGCATGCATATGCCTCACTTCATTTATTTCAACAGCATCTAGGGGAGACTTCCCAATATAATATACTGTAACTTTATCACTGAATCTGGGCAATAACAGCAGCAACAACAACAATGACAATACAAATCAGCACATGCAGCACCTACTGCAGATCCACTATTTAGTTCATCTCTAAGTAGGAGGCAAAGGAGAATGGTGTTTTGTTTTGCCACAAAAACACTGTTGTGGGGAGTTGTCCTTACGGTTAATAATTTTTGCTTTTCAAGTGAATCCTGGTGAGAGCAATATAAAAAAGAATTTAGGACCAACTGTGTAATTATGTGCATTTATTCCAACCTTCCATTACTGGAGATAACAAGATGAATAGTAAAATGTGAACTTCAAAAATCCTGTAATTATAGCCATTGAACCATACATTATTGAAAGAATTGTGCACAATCCAGATGCAAAAGAATCAACTGGGTATGTAAATAGAAATGAAACTAAAATAATCAAGTGTTGAAGAAGTAATGTGCGGCACTAAATAGCTTCTCAGCACCTTTTATTGCTGTGTTTTCATTTTCTAAACAAACACTCCATTTAGTTTTTTATCATTTTTGTGCCAACACATCCCATAATTATGCATTTTGTTCTGGGTGTTTTTTTTTCAACTGCCCTGTGAAACATTTTTCTATGGCTGCTGGTTCCCATTCAGAATACCCTGTTGACTTGCTCTTGCAGCTCTACTCATATTATTCACATCCTTGTGATGCACAGCAAGACCATTCAAGTAAACCAACATCACAATCTGGTGCTCATTTAATGAGAACTACTAGTAGTATTCACTCTCTAGCAAGCACATTGAAGTCCAAAGACCTAGAGAGATTCAACCTTGTGAAGACTGTCACAATATTTGGGAATGTACTCCCGCTTGGCAAAAATAATCAATATTGTCAATATAGACCTAAAGGTATTTTACTTCTAAAGCGGTGTATAGTATATGTGCTGGCACACTTTAAGAACTGTGAGAGAAAGTAAGGACTATAAGTGCTCATTACTTTCTGAGCACCTCTGACAAACAGAGTACCATAAATTGCGAGAATAAAACTCAGTTATTAGTTTTTAAATGGCCACAGGACATATTCCAAGAAACTTCAATGGCTCTTTTCCAGCTTAGGCAAAGAACTGTTGACAAGAGAGAGGGAGAACTGTTGTATAAAGAGTTTAGACAAGAGCTTGCTTCTGCAATTGAGGAGAGCAAAACATTTCTGGATTTCAGATGGAATGTGGTTACATAAGAACATAAGAAGAGCCATGCTGGATCAGGCCAACGGCCCACCTAGTCCAGCTTCCTGTATCTCACAGTGGCCCCACCAGATGCATCTGGGAGTGCACGAGACTAGATATCTGTCTCCTGATACCACTCCCCTGTATCTGGCCCTTGAAGTACCCCGGTTTTAAGCCTGGAGATTACACATCTCCATCATGGTTTGTAACCTGTGATGGACTTTTCCTCCAGGAATCTGTCCAATCCCCTTTTGAAGGCATCCAGGCCAGATGCCATCACCACATCCTGTGGCAGGGAGTTCCACAGACTAACAACGTGCTGGGTGAAAAAAATATTTTCTTTTGTCTGTTCTTACTCTCAATTTGAGTGTATGTCCCCTAGTTCTGGTATTTTGTGAGAGGGAGAAGAGCTTCCCTCTATCCACTTTACTCATGCCCTGCATAATTTTGTACGTCTCAATCATATCCCCTCTCAGGCGCCTTTTTTCCAGACTAAAGGGGCCCAAATGTTTTAGCCTTTCCTCATAAGGGAGGTGCCCCAGCCCAGTAATCATTTTAGTCGCTCTCTTCTGCACCTTTTCCAGTTCCACTATGTCTTTCTTGAGATGCGGTGACCAGAATTGTACACAATACTCCAGGTGCGGCCTTACTATTGTTTTGTATAATGGCATTATAATGTTGGCTGTTTTATTTTCAATCTCCTTTTTGATAATCCCTAGCATGGAATTGGCCTTCTTCACTGCTGCCACACATTGGGTAGACACCTTCATGGACCTGTCCACCAACACACCAAGATCTCTTTCCTGATCCATCACGGATAACTCAGAGCCCATGAGTTGATAGATAAAGTTTTGATTTTTTGCCCCAATATGCATTACTTTACATTTGGCTACATTAAATCGCATTTGCCATTTTGTAGCCCATTCCCCCAGTTTGGAGAGATCCTTCTGGAGTTCTTCACAATCTTCTCTGGTTTTTACCACCATGAGTTCAGGGAACTCATACAATTTAGGTGTGCCAATACTGAATTTGGCTTCCACTACTGAAAACTACAGCTTGCAAAAGCTCAATGTTCAATGATTTCCACCCAGCCACAAGCACCGGTGATCCGTCCACACAACAGAATAGCTAATGCCACCCATCAACTGCAGAGAAGGATTGCTGACACCCCTGATTGCAGGGAAACTTCTTAATCCCTCCATCACAATACAATGATTAACACCTATTCTCCTTCACAGGACAAGTTTCCTCTTTCCCACAACTTTAAAACCCCATAGCTCACTCATTCTATACCCCAGAGCACAGAAAGAACTGCTAATTCCCTGAGCTTGCTGCCCTCTGAAGATGCCAGCCACAGAGTCTGGCAAAACGTCAGGAAGAAAAACTTCAAGAACACGGCCAAACAGCCCGAAAAACTCGCAACAGCTATCAAAATACTCAGCCATTGCCAAAGAGTCAGAATAGTGTCTAATGCTCCACCAGCTATTCCATCTGTTCCAGGTATTGCAATGTTCTCTCCAAACAAATCCTTTACCATTATCAGACCCAAGTGACATATGGTTAGCTCAATGGCATGTCATAGCTTTTCTCTGCAATCCAGATTTTGTTTAATTAAGTATCAGTGCTTCTGCTAATCAGTATTAATAGCTTTATCAGCCTCCATAATCATGTTTCATATTTTAGTAAGGGAAGCAAAGAACATACTGTATGTCCATAGAACAGCCTAGAGACATATAATGCTGTTAACACAGATTAAGAACTGTTCCGTTTACAATTTTCACAGTGGACCTTTGCTTTCTGGAAACTTTCTGCTGAGTGATGCTGTACTTTCTTTAATTAGACCTAATATACTTTTATTAATTCTATCTGTTCAACCCTAGTGTAAACTGCATAATGACCCATTCATAATGTGAAGGCAGAGTAGACATTAAACAATGGGTGAAATCCTGTTGTGCTCTTACAAAAATGGAGCAACATTTAGACAGAAGTTGCCATAGGTTAACAAGGTTTTGAAGGCATTAGTTGTTGCATGCTGAATCATGCAACAAATAATATTTGACCACCTTCCAGTCTGGTTAATGACTGTACAGCAGATTTTACAGGAGAAATTAAATATCAGGTAAAAGATCTGTGAATACAATTCAACCTATGCTGAGCCTATTGCATGCTTATTCTGCCACATGCTTAATTCTGGTCTGGACATGCCATTGGACACTGGCCTTAAATGTGAGCTATTAGTGGCCAGACAAATCTATGGTCTGGGTTATCTTTTTGTTCCCAATCTTTCTCCTCAAAATGTAAGGATGAAATTGGACCATCAAATGAATTCTGCTGGACTGTTTAGACCAGTGTTGGCGAACCTATGGCACGGGTGCCAAAGGTGGCACTCGGAGCCTCTTCTGTGGGTACCCAGCATCACCCCTTCACAGCCACCTGTATTCAGGTTAAATTGCTGCATCGGCACTTTGCAAAAAATTAGTGGGTTCTGAATCGCAGTTTGGGCACTCAGCCTCTAAAAAGTTTGCCATCACTGGTTTAGACTAATAAATGGGTCAAGATTATATCCAAAGGTATCAACAATTCTCCCTCCCCAATGTGGAACTGCTCAAGTACCCAAGGGATTAATTTCTGCATCACTGGCATAAAAAAAAGAACAAACTATCATGCAGAAGATTAGTAGGTTAAGAAATCACACAATTGTCAATACCTTAACTATTACTGGCCATTATGGCAAGGCAGTATCTTTAAGATTTCCTTGTCCCCTTATTTTATTTATATATATTATATTTATTTATATATTTCTATACCGCCCATCTTCCCAAAGGATCTTGTATCCAATGTGAACAAAATGGCAGTCCCTGTCCTGAACTCTATATCTTCTGCAATTGGTGAAACATCTACTCTGCATAAAATTACTCTCTGAGCATAACTAGTTTTCTTTTCCCTTGTGAAAACTATGTGCATGCAGGCATGCACAACACACCAACACATACACAGCAACCACAGCCAGACAAGTGGATTGAATGCTAAGACACAAATAACCCAGCCAATGCTGCTGCTTCTTGTACAAGTCAACTAGTATTACATTTTGCAATACTGTTTGTTGGCCATGCAAGGCAAATCAAATCATGGTGTACCTTTCCAGCTTTTCTCCCAGGGCAGTTTACAAAGTGCACAATCATTGTGTGCAGGGCCGGTGCTAGGTTTTTTTGCGCCCTAGGCAAGGGGCAGGGACGTGGGCCGGGCAGGGGTGGGTGGGTGATGGGGTGGTGGTGGGGGCCGGGGGGCCGGGGCACTGGATGGCGGGGGTGGCAGGTGGCGGGGTGGGCGGCGATGGGCGCAGGGGCGGCGGGCAGACGGCGACGGACGGCTGAGAGGCGGTGGGGGGATGGACGTCGGTGGCCAGCAGTGGGAGGGCGGGGGCAGCAGGCTGGCCAGCACCCTCTCTCCATTTTGGTGCCCTAGGCAACTGCCTAGTTCGCCTTAATGGAAGCGCCAGCCCTGATTATGTGGGAAGAATGACTGGAAAAACAAAAAGGAAAAAGATGGTGAGGAAAAGGGCTATAAAAAGAATTTTCAAGCAAACATGCACTTAGAATTCTTTTTTAAAGTTGAGATTCAGGATGAAGGACCTGAGCAGAGCAATAATATATATTTAAGAAGAAATTAAGCAGCAAGAATGCGAGGGAGGGCAAGGCAGTTGAAGGGTGTGTGTGTGTGTGCACAAAAGGAGCAGATAACACAAAGGCAGCTCAGCCAGACTTTGCAAATCTGTTGTGGAATCACCACTTTGGTACTTCTGTGGGAGGAGGCTAAGTAAGTGGCGAAACCTTTTCCAAAGCTCCTGTTTATGCTGGTGGATAAACAAATTTGGATTAAGAGGAGACTGAGAGAAAGGGGGAATCTGAGATGTCAGCAAACTTCAAAAGCAGCAGATTTTGCTCAGTAGATTTCCCATTAGCTGGATTGCTCCTAGCACACTCTCTTGCCATTTCTTTACTGTGATTTCATTGCAGGGGTGTCAGCGATAGAACTGAAGGCACAGATAAAAGCTGGGTGAAATCAGTCTCCTGTGTACAGATGCAAAACGCTCTTCCCTTGTGGTACCCCAGACTATTTGACTCCAATTTTCTGCAGGGACACACACACACACAAAACCCCCCCAAAGAACTGTGCCTGAATGTAGCTTGTTTCTGTCCTTACTCTGTTGTCTGCCCCTCCCCCCTTTTCTACCAAATCTGATGGTAGTTTTAGGTGTGCAGATATAATAGGAAGCTCAAACCCCCACCCAGGGGCGAAAATATCTATAACAGCCCAGACTTTCACCAGTGACAAAGGATGGTACTTGACCTTCTGTAATGGTTCTCCCTGTTAAGAGGGGTAGGGTGGGGAGCAGATGGTACAAATTGTCACGCTGCCATAAAAGGTTGGGAGATTTATGTAGATACAAGTAGCTAAGAAAGTGGCCCATGTTTTCCTGTTCTGTTGGTTCAACACAAATATGATAGAGTTGCTTGTGTTATGGAGTACTCCATCCAATAAACAGGCAACTTGGCAGAGCCTAGCTATACTTAGGTCGTTGTTGGGGATGACTATATGAAGGATAAGTAATGCATGGCCTTCCAGATGTTTTAGGCTGCATCCTGCCTTAGCCTTGGACAGCTTAACCAATGGTGTGATGTTATTTTATGATTTTTACAGAGACAAAATCTTCAACACCTCATTGAAAACCTGGAAGAAATGACTTCATAATCCGCCTACCGATATGATATGATATAATATGGTGGCTCAGCAGGCTAGAGTGCTGAGACTGTTGGCTGCAAAGTCAGCAGCTTGGCGGTTCAAATCCCGGGTGCCACACAATGGAGTGAGCTCCTGCTGTTAACCCATGCTCCTGCCAACCTAGCAGTTTGAAAGCATTTAAATGCAAGTAGATAAATAGGTACCACAGTAAAAAGTGGGAAGGTGACAGTGTTCCATGCGCAGAAATGCATTCAGCCATGCCGGCCACGTGGCCACGGACTTGTACAACACTGGCTCTTCGGCTTGAAAATGGAGATGAACACCGCCCCTAGAGTTGGACACGACTAGCACGCAGGTGTGTGGGGAACCTTTACCTTTTATTAATCCAATTGGCCTCCTTGTGTTGGGACTAAAATTTGGAATTACACCATACTAATGAAGAGCAAAATACACTTATGCCTTTCAAGGTTTTATACACCTGGGTATTTTACCTTCTTTAATGAAGTTACAATCTGTTTGGGTCCCTGCTTTTTCAGTTGCTTGAAAAGCAGTGAGGTCTGCAGAACCTTAGATACTACCATATTTAATGTGGCAAATGTTTTCTTGGGCAAGGGTCAAATCTGTCAGTGGCAGACATGGATTACCTTTAAAAGTTCATGGCTATTCTGCACATAAACTTGTGTTTTAATAAAATAAGACCAAATGGAGCAAGAGAAAATATAACATTAGTACTTATTAAAATCACAAATGATGTTCCATTGGCTCAGTAATACTACAATTGAGAAGAATTCAGGAATTGTTGTAGATCAGAGCCTGACTATGACCCCACAGTGTGATGTGGCTGCAAAAAGGGCAGATGCTATTTTAGGATGCTTTAACATAGTATAGGCTCCAAATCCCATGAGGTATTATTCTCCCTCTATTTGGCACTGGTTAGCCTCATCTAGAGTCATATGTCCAGTCCTGGATACCGCACTTCAAAAAGGATGGTGACACACAAAAAAAAGATGGCTGCCACAAAGGGTGGTGGACTCTCCTTTCTTTGGAGGTTTTTAAGCAGAGGCTGGATGGCCATCTGTCAGAAATATTGTGATGGGGTTCCTGCATGGCAGGGGGTTGGACTAGATGGCCCTTGAGGTCTCTTCCAACTCTATGATTCTATGAAATTGGAAACGGGTCAGAGGAGGCCAACAAGGATGACCAGGAACCTGAAAACCAAGGCTTGTGAGGACAGACCGAAAGAACTGGACATGTTTAGCCTTAAGCAAAAGAGACTGAGGGTTGATATGACAGCACTTCTCAAATAATTGAAAGGTAATCATACAGATGAGGGGATGTGTTCTTGGTCATCCCAGAATGCAGAACGTGCAGCAATGGGTTCAGGTTATGAGAACCCAGCTTTCGGCTGAATATCATGAAAACTTTATAACTGTTAGAGCAGTATGACAACGGAACCTTGGGAGGTGGTGAGTGTTCTGCTGCCAGAGGTGTTCAAGGGAAAATTGAACAATGATCTGTCAGATCTGCTTCCATTTGAATTTCTGCATTGATCGGGGGTGGTGGGGGTGGTGGTTTCAATGGCCTTATAGGCCCCTTCCATCTCAATTACTGTATGATTCTATGATGACAATACAGTGTAATGAGTATAGGATCCTATTAGGACCACACCCTTGTATAACAGTTTGTATAACATAAAATTTGTACAACATAACATATTGCAGAGATAGGGGAAATTTGCTTAACATAATTCCCTATGGGTCAAATCCGTACAACATAAAAATGAGATCACTCCTTTTCCAATGCATTCCTATGGGGAATTTGTATAAAGGAATGTTTGCTTAACATAATTTCATTTGGAATGAATTAATTCCTTTATACAAGGTACCACTGTACTTCCAAAGCAATGATGAAATTTAAAAAAGGCATAAGTATTCAGTACTGTGTGTGAGTAGATCTGGCGGTCAGTGTGTGGCAATATCCATTAGTTCTGTGCTGTGAACATGTTTATCATGGATATTTAGTACAGTATGATTGGCAAAGCTCTTTTCTGCCTCCATAAGCGTCATCAAGAAACTGTGTATTACATGAGTCATAATGTAAAAAAAACAGGACTTCTGATCTCTGGCATTTATAAAATATTGAGAGGACGGTTGCAACAAGGCATATTTGGAGTGTGCAGGTATTACACACTTTTTTTTACAGCTATTGATTAATGCAAAGTAGAGGGAGGTGAACAGTCCCTAAAGTCAAAGGCAATTAACAATAAGCCAGGTGCAGAACCATTAAGCAGAAAATGAAAAAAGGGAGGAGGAGGAGGGAAGGAAAGGGAACTGGAAGTGTGTTTATTTTTCCCCAAACATGGCCAAATATAAGCAATAATAAGGGATATAAATTACAACTCTGGTAATTTTAATCAGCCAATAAATAGCTGAACAAATAAAATCCCTTGCTTTGACTTTACCCCCATCAGCACAATTAAAACACATGATTAAAGTTGCACACACAACACATTTGCTTCTAAAGCATAGAAAAATAACTTGTTTGCCAGGTATGGTGGCGTATTCCAGAGCACAAGGAATACACTAAATATAGTTCTCAAGTGCCCTTAAAGTAGAGGAAGGATTACAGTATTGCCATTTTAAAACTCTTGCCCTGGTGTGCATGTGCAAAGAGAGAGAGAGAGAGAGAGAGATTTGTCCTAATATAGGAAATAATTAAGGATTCAGGCAATGGATACTGAGTGTTGGTAGACATTTCCAGAGACCCCTCAGTGCCTACTTTTTCTGGGACAGTAGTAGACGAGTGGGACAGAATGCCATGAGGTAGAAGAAACTATCTCCATAGTGGCAGTGAGCAATGGTTCTGTGCCCACTGGCCTAGAGGAGTAAAACGGGGTTTAAAGAAGGAGTACAGGCCAGAGAACACAATATAAGACCGATGTCACCAGGAGCGAGAAGCACCCAAATACCCACAAGAATGACTGAATCCCTGTGAGCATCATCATAGCTGATCTGACTTTATATGCAGCAACTTTAAGCAATGTCGTGCTGCTAGTCTTCAATATTCATTAGCCAAGGTAAACCAATCACCAAGGTTCTTCAGCCAAAAACTCATCTCCTCCCTGTATTTCTTCCCCAATTTAGTTTACTTTGAATGGTCAGCCATAACAATGTACTTTTCACTTATTGTGGAAGTACATTTCTCTACCCTTTGTTTTATAATTCCTTGCTTTTTATTCACCTATACTTCTTCACTGGACATCTCCTCCATTCAATCAATTCTTCACAACTTGCAATGATCCCATATTTCAGATGCGTCTATTTTTGCTCATGCCATATTGCAGAGCAACGAATACTGCCACTATGTTCCGTTCAGTTACATTCTTAATCTTAAAATGTTCTAGACAATCTCTGTTCTGATTTTTATTGCACGGCTATGATACCACTGTTCATTCAACCAAATTCAAAACTACATATATTTTCAACATGTTCCACATTTCCATTTTGGATCTTTAACTTGCCTTTATACAAAAAAAACCAAAAAAAGTGAAATCCTTGCATACAAAAATTAGACAGAAGGGCAGTGAGTTCTTGTCACACATTGTTATTAACATGCTCATTTCCTGTATATAGGATTTTCCCCATTACTTGATTATACTTAATTTATGTGTTTATTTTATTTATTTTGAATATTTTTACCCTGCCTTTCTCCTTGGAAAAGGACACAACAGCAACAACAACAACAACAACTTCCTCTTATCTGAAGCAGTACAGTGCAGAAACCATGGTAAGAATGTGCTCTAAATGTCTCCATTTTTTTAAAAAAAAATCCAAGTTATAGGGACACAAAGGAAAGGAGGGTTCACCAAAAGAGAACAAGCAATGAAGCAAGGGTTAAACACACTATAAAAATCATGAATTCTAGCTGGAGTATGTAGTTCTTGCTGACAATTTGGTTCACTAAAGCACCACCAGTGCAAATTATTTCTTCCCACTGTCTAAAAAGTAGATGTCAAGATGAGTGATGCCTCCATGCTGCATCAACATTTCCCTATAGCCACGGAACCCATTATCAAAGACAGATAAACCTCTGCCATGATAAATTTCTTATCAAGGTTCATGCCAATAGTGACTTGAAACTGGTAGATTAAATAGATTTAAATTGATGCTAATTCCCTAAATCAGTGGGTTAGGAGGAAAGAAGAAGAGGGTCCATATACCTAGGGATGAATAACAGAATCAAGCTATCCCATTCTCCAACCCACTGTTGCAGCAAACTTTAGTATAATGCTTTTTGAGTGATTGCTTCCATGAGGATTGCCTATTTTTGATCATTTAAAACTATAATAGAGGGCATACACATGCATGCGTGCATGCCTCCCCTACACACAAACACACACATCCCATCATACCACCAAGATAAAACAACAACAATAGCAACAACCCCCAAGGCAGTTCACATTCGTTGAGAGCACCCCTTCTGTGATCTGTAAATACAACTGTTCAGTGGAGCATCTCCTTCTTTGCGCTTGATGTACATCCACTTAAGGTAGGTGGAAGCAGCAGCTGTGGACACAGGATGAGCTGAGCTGGGGCTGACAATACCCATCCTGCAGTGGGAAGGACATTGCTAGGGCGAAACAGGCCGATGAGACTTTCTGTTAGTCAAGTTCTATCAAGGCAGCTTCCCTGCCTGAAAAGAAAAAGGTAGCAGTGATAAAGGGATGCTGATTCTTTCCAATGTTTCGGTCAGAAATGGCAAATGTTTCTTTCTACAGTATAACTCCCTAAATCCCACATGTCCTGGTAGCTGTTGAGTTTGGTGGTGTTGTATATACTTAAAAACGAACATTGATCAAAATATTGTTTCTCCCCCT
This sequence comes from Phrynocephalus versicolor, assembly GCA_023846285.1. Taxonomy (NCBI): domain Eukaryota; kingdom Metazoa; phylum Chordata; class Lepidosauria; order Squamata; family Agamidae; genus Phrynocephalus; species Phrynocephalus versicolor. The sequence continues at coordinate 7,183,293 of JAHTLZ010000016.1, forward strand.
CTCCTGTTGGATCATAATAATATCTTTATCTAACTTGCACTTCATCCTTCTCCATAAGTCTTCATGGCAGCTAATAGACTATATAAAACACACACACTACCTCCCCCAAATTATAATTATCTAAGACCACAAATTATACATATCTCAAATGTCTTTTATTCATTACAGCCACATCAGTCTACCTTTTTGAAACTGGCATGAAAATTCCCATTAATTTTTTTCCATCTCCTGAACTTACAAATATTGGATGGAGCCATGGCTTGAGCATCTGCTACAATACAATGCTAAAGAACTTGAATGTCTGATAACATTCCGTAAAATAAAATAGGCATCACTCAAAAGGTGAAACCTCCTTGTGCTGTTCCCTGGTTGTACAAATAAACATATTTTTAATGGGTGCATGAAAGTCAAAAAATCTCTGACAAGAGTTTATTTTGGAACTGGGGTGACACTATGAAGTTCTTGCCATTTGTAGCAACCCGGGAGGCTGTACTAGATTAGGGGACAATAAGAAGAACTTGCCTGACTGATCTCAGATTCCAATTTTGCTGACTGTAGACCAAGTATTTCTTGGCGCTGTTGATGGCTCTATACAGAGTGACATAAGACCACTGTTTTCCCTTTAGGGCTCTAACCAAGAGCCTGGCTTACTCCTCAATTAGGTTCTGTTAAGAAAACAGCTGTTAGTTGTTATCTGCTGGCAAAATTTCTATTAGTTATGCACTTTGGTGTAATGCAAGCAGTGTGAATCTCAGTGGTGTATTGTCACAAGTAAAGAAGTCAAGTTAAGAAGCATTTCCTGTTGTGTGCCTGTACTTTTTAAGTTGTCTGTGAAGATTCTCAGTCATCCAGGTGAGTTTATCTGGAAGTGGAGTCATAGCAATGGGACTTCTTTTCTTGAGAGATTGAAACGTTTCGCTGCTCATCCAAACAGCTTCGTCAATCTGAGGAAAGCTAGTTGTGAGTCCTCCATAGTGACAGTCAAAGTGAACTATAAAATTGGAGGACTTGCAACTAGCTTTCCTCAGACTGACGAAGCTGTTTGGATGAGCAGCAAAACATTTCATTGTCTCAAGAAAAGAAGTCCGGTTGCCATGAATCAACTTCAGGATACTTTTTAAGTTGTAGCAATACACTGCCAAGGTTTATGTTGATTATGTTTATGGACAAAAAAATCACAATAGAGATTATGAAGCCCTGTGGTACAGTGGTTAAATGCCTGTACTGCAGGTAAAACTGTGCTCATGGCCTGGGGTTCAATCCCCGGTAGCCGACTCATGGCTGACTCAGCCTTCCATCCTTCCGAGGTTAGTAAAATGAGTACCTGGCTTGCTGGGGGGGGGGGGGGAGCCTGCACACCTTAATTAAAATGTAAACCACCCAGAGACTACTTAAAGTGGAATGGGGCAGTATATAAACAGAACACTTTTGATTGGTTTGCTCTCAGGAAAAAAGGATTATTGGTTTTCTTGCCTCATGTACTTTGCCAGTGTAGGTTGTTCATTTGGAGTTTCATCTTGGGAAGCAAAAGCTCTTTGATTCCTCCTGATTCTACAAAAAGTTTGTTTTTTCTTTCAGATTAAGATTAAGCTTTCAGTATTGCCCTACCGACTATTGATTTCAGCCCAGTTGGTGGGGAAATTCTTAGAGAGAGACTGTGATTGTAAAAATTCAGTTTGGAAAGAGAAGGTGCTGGAGAGAAAAGAAATGTCTATTCCCCTGGAATTGGAAATAATCTCTTATCATCTTGATTTAGGTCACAGAACCTCAATAGCTGTGTGCATAAGGGGCAGAGGAAGGGCAAAAGCTTGGAGTGGTATTATGTATTTCTACTTATCCTTGCAATTTTTTAGAGAGACTTAAAGATTTTTCTTGTGTTACTGCTTTCTTTGTGTCTTGTCTCTTATACTGTACAAAAGACTTTGGAAGATATAAACCCAAGATTTAGTCATTTGAGCATCTTCGATTATAGAGACTTGTAGGAGTGCATTTTTCTAAAAGAAACTCCTGTTGAGGCAACTTCTTGATTCAGGGCCACATATTCGTCCTAGCATCCATATTTGTTTATGTTATTGTCGCTGTTGCTTTTGTTACTTGATCCATCCTATATAAACCTTCAAAGTGGTTCTGCAAAATGTAAAAGCTATCAGATGGAGATGGGTACCATGCTAGTACATAGTTGTGAGCATGGATGGCAGAAGACATGCCTTGTTTTTTAATAAAGAAAAGAAAAAAGAAAATAAAGCAATGAGGGAAATAGTTGGGTACAGCAGTAGGGGGGAAAAAACTAGAATACTTACCTTCCCTGTAACCCCCTGATCAACACATGAATTGGGAGAAATAATAGAAATAATGGAAAGAGACTGTTTTAACTGTGAGATTTGAGCACCGCGGTCTGACAAAAATAACTTTTCTAAGCTCTGATGTTTCAAAATACGAAATAGCCTAATTCTCTCTTAATGGAACTTAGATGAGCTGGGACATTCGTTCATTGCTGATTCTAACAGGATTCTAACATTCCTCTCCCAAGTCTGATAAAATAGCTGTGCATATCCCTCTCTCAGGGATATTAATCCTTTTTTATCTGATTCCCTAGATAGTTTTCTCCAGAAAGATAAAAAAAGATGCTAAGATATTTAATTTCTGCACGTTCTCTGTTAGCAAAAACGTTCAGATAAAAAGAAAGGGGAAAAGAAATAGGTGCCTTAGGATAGCTGTTCTAACACTTCATAAGAGCAAAGAATTCAGGCACTCCACATTTTCAATTATGGGAACTAATACAAATGGTCCGAAATTTATTGCACCTGACTCTTCCATTGAGGCTAATGCTATTAGAGTTATTCCTTAAACACAGGTGGTTATTTAACTAGACAGTACATATAAAAATGCTATTTTAAATACGCATTAGCGTTTTATGGAATTGCAGCTTTGCCTTTTATTTTAAAGGTGCCTAAATATCTCCCATTTAAATGCTGATTTGCTTCATTTTCTTCCCGGACTCTGAGAAATATGCTTTCCATTGTTTGTATTGTGCACACACTTTGGTGATGACTTAAAGCAGGAAAGCAAGCAAGGGAACTAAATAATGAACCAGTGACAATCCTCCGATAAGGGAGAAGTAGCCAGGCAGCTAAGAAGGGCTGAGTATGCAGCAGGAAATGGGAACAGATTCAAATATTTAAGCTTATCCCCATTCTATAATAAATATAGTTTCTGCCAGGCTACAAATAGTACAGATTAAAGCCTAAAATGTACACAAAGGCTGGACTACTTTGCTTAAGCAAAGTTGAAGTTTCAAGTTCTTGCATCCATCACTGTGCTACTCAAATTACAGTGAAGATAGAGGATTTCCCCCCATGCATTTTTCATTCCTTATCAATGTTGGGGAAATTTATTTCCCATCCACTCCTAGTAAGTGCATTAGACTAGCTGGGTTGGAACATGTATTGAGATGTGCATTTAAATATGAAGAATGATACAGTATGTATTGGATTTGGAACATATATCTCACTGAAAGTCACCTAGTGTGGATGGAGAGCATCCAGACCTGGATGTGTATTCATATACTAGTCCACTTTATGCCCATCCAGCAGGACATCTTCTTACACATACTAGCAGAACACAAATGGACATTCATAGTTGCATGGCAAATGAATTTAACAAGCTCAGGCAGGTCCTGCCTTTCTAGGACATGAACTTCAGCCTGTTGCATAAATGGGCATAATTCCTGTTCATCCCTGAACTTTTGGCAAGCTAATTCAGTTTTTTTCCCCCTTTTCAAAATTTGGATCACCAGGGTAAAAGTAATCTCTTCACCCAAGCTCTGTTCCGCGTATACAAGCCCCATTATCCCTCAATATTGGCTGTGTCAGCTCCTATTGATCTAAGTCTTTGTCCAAAACATCCGGAGGGCGAGACGTCACCCGTCCCTCTTCCTAAAGACATACTAGATTCAAAGGTGTATTACCACCCCATTAAAAAGAGATGGAAGGCAAGGGGAAGGCAAGGGGAAGTCTCGTGGCGCAGTGGTTAAATGCCTGTACTGCAGGTGAAACTGTGCTCACGACCTGGGGTTCAATCCCAGGTAGCAGGCTCAAGGTTCACTCAGCCTTCCATCCTTCCGAGGTCGGTAAAATGAGTCCCAAGCTTGCTGGGGGGGGCAATGTGCAGCCTGCACACTGTAATTAAAATTGTAAACTGCCCAGAGACTACTTAAAAAAAGTGGTATGGGGGCGGTATATATATAAGCAGATTAAGTGTGTTGTGTTGATTTCTCTGGAGTTCCTATTCCCCTACCTTGCCCTGTCTAATTCCAACCGGGTTGCATGGGTAGATTTAGTGTGACGATAACACAAAATATGGGACTCCAAAAGATGCAGTTAGGGAGTGACCTTAATCTCAGTTTCCCCACTTTTTTCTTGCAAGTTGATTTCGGTGGGCGCCATGTGTTGGGTGTCAGGCAGCAAAGAGGCTTGACAACCTCATCCTTCCACTACCCTTATCGCTGCCAATATTTTCCTTTCATCAAGCATATCATGAAAGGCAACTGGTGCTTTCTGAGTGCCACCTGACTACTTAGGGCAAAAGTGGTAAGTACTGAATATAACTTAATTGCAATATTTTGCAATTCAATGCAATGGCCTAACAAATGCTTACTTATATTAATATTCCTCCCCTGTGCTCTCTATTTTGCCCAGATGCCTGGGCCCTGGGTCCAACAAGCTGTTTACAGGGATGACCAGCTGCTTTTCTCGGCAGGAGATTAGCCGTGTTTATGATGCCCTTCAAAACATTCAATTGCCGAAAACTGCAGAAACTGCAAAGGCCTTTTGTCAAATGCAGGAGAAAAAAAGATGCCACAATGGTCTAAGATTACAGCCCAGCAGGAGGGATGCTCTGTGCATAAGCAGATAAATAATAACCAACACACAATAAAATAATGGATTTCTTTTCCCCGTGAATGCATTTTTTGGCCTCCTGCAATTGTTCCTTGCTGAACCGAAATTGAAAATAGCTTTTAAACACTAAATGATCTTTAGAAAATTGTTTCAGAAGTGCCATAGGGCAGTAGTGGGTACCTTCCTGAGCAGTTTGGTCACTGATGAGTGGCTCAGTGAAATGTCCCTACAGCCATGCTTAACCAAGCAGAGACATGTTGTTGGAATGGGAAGACTGCAAATATCAGACACCATTAGACTCACTTTATTTTCTATTTTCTAAGGGTTCTGGTTTCCAATGATAATGCTGAAGCAAATCAGAACTGAGATATGTTATCAGAGACAGTGAAAATATGGAAAGAGAAGTATATGGAGGGATCCAGATACGACAGTGAAAATGTATGGAAAGAGCAAAACGTAAAACGAAGCAGTGGGTGTTGAGCTTCCATGCTTTGTGGATAAGCTTTTTGTTTGTTTTTGGTGTGTTTACTTAATTCTTAATTATGCACATGTTAAATCTATCTCCTGCCTTCCTTACAGTCCTATAATACTGTCTGCCAGTTGTATTTAATTCTCATGGAGCAAAATGATAGGAGCTACAAGAGAGCGCAAACAGTGTGTTTGTGGTGGGGGAGACAGGTTAGCTACAGTATTTGTTTCATAGACTCTTCACATTCCTTTCTCATTCATGTGCCAATTCATAGGCAATCTGAAGGTCCTTGAGCAAAGCAGGTGCTGTCGGGTCATACAATGCCCTCTGCTCTGCTGGTAGCAGGTCCTGTTCTCTGTAGTGGGCACCAGGGACCAGTTTGTGCACGACATCCTTTGGAAATATGAAACACAGGGATCTCTGCAAAATCCCCAGAGTAGCCGTTCTCTGTATTTCTGGTTTACTATAAGGGGTGTGTTGCTTGCTACAGAAGAGGAAAGGAGTGCACATACGCCATCATAAATATTGCAATGCATACTGAAGTCACTTGTAGTGGCTGACGAGTGAATACCTTGCTCTAAATTCACTGAGAAGCACTAGCTGGAGGAAGGATATTATTCCCCCTTCTGTATTATTTATTTATTTATTTGGTGGATTTTTTTTTACCCCACATTTCTCCTTGGAAAAGGACCCAAGGTTTACAGTTATGAGGGAGAATATACAGTCCAGTACAATTAAGACAGATTCAAGTTTGAGAACATTAAAGCTACAAGAGAATGCAAACAGTTGAAGAGAGAGTAAGATATCCATATAATCATGCATGGTAGACCATCCCTAAAAAGGAGATATAAACACAAAGTTATAAGTGGTTATAAACATAAAGTCTATGTAAAAATGTATGGTAGATTCATATAGAGACACTTTTCAGTTTTATGGTACAATAACTCATTCATCTGGAAGAGCTTCTGTACATAGAATGAGGAGGGACAGGGTTTCCAGCAATGGGGGGGGGGGGGGGGGGGGGGGGGGGGGGGGGGGGGGGG
>JAHTLZ010000016.1:7191338-7204948 GCA_023846285.1 Phrynocephalus versicolor
TTATTTATTTATTTATTTATTTATTTATTTATTTATTTATTTATTTTAGAGTATTTTACCCCACCTTTCTCCTTGGAAAAGGACCCAAGGCGTCTAACAGTAATGAGGGATAATATAGAGTCCAGTACAATTAAGACATGTTCAAGTATTTGAGAACAAGGAATTGAGGGACATCTTACAGCATTAATAGAAAACAATACATTAAAGCAACACAGTTATAAGTAGTCATAAACACAAAGTCTGTGTGATTCATATAAAATAAACATGGTTATGTTCAGCACCGGAGCCGAACATAGAGAAATCAAGGTCCTATCAAGAGAAATCAATGTCTTGTCAATATCTGACACTAACTCAGTGGTCCTGATCACATGTTCTTGGGAGATAGGATTGTCTTCAGGTTGAGGGTGCCCTACATGTTCCACAAGGCAGGAAGAGATAGTCACCTTTTCCCTTTTCAGGTAGCACACAATGGAAGGGCTTGATGCCCAAGGATTTAAAAGCACACGGCTTGCCTGGCAGCTGTGGTAGAGTCAGAAATCACCTCCCTGCCTGCCTGCCACTTGGATCTAAGTTTCATAAAACAAGATTAAAAGTGTTGGGGGGGGGGGGAGGGAAGCAGTAGAGCAGGGATGGGAGAAATCCTATTATTGTATTGGTTTCACAGACTGCCTCGAAATCCTCTCTCTATCCAGAAGAGCAAATAAATGAAGTGGTTAGTCTTGGTGTTACCCAGTGGGGATTCACTGCCTCCAGAAAAAGGATAGCAAATATCAAAGCACCTTTGAAATGCCTGTGCAAAACCCACCTGTGGCTAGTCTAATCTCGTATTCCATTGCAAAGACTCCTTCACAAAGAGGCAGCCAGAGACGCTGCTGTTCCAGCATCAGGGAATGGGGGCGGGGAGGGGCTGTTATCCCAGCTGGAAAGAAAACCACTCTTTTCGTCAAACATATTTCACCCAGATGTACTTGGGGCATCACACACACACTCACACACACACACACACACACAGAGAGAGAGAGAGAGAGAGAGAGAGAGACAGACAGACAGACAGACAGACAGACAGACAGACACAGAGAGAGAGAGAGAGAGAGAGAGAGAGAGAGAAGGGGGAACCATGATATTACTACCACAATGAAACCTCTGAGGAAATTTATGAGGGCTTTAGACCTCAAATCTATATATGTCTTGCCTCCAGTTTTTAAAAGAGGGCTGTTGTTCAGGAGACACTAGTTTAAAGGAGCCCTGATGCTCAAAGTGGCATCTCCTGTTATTTATGCGTGACTCATTAAGATTTAACTTTCCCTCTCCTGAAATCCTCCCGGAGAGGCAAGGTCTGGTTTTTGTGAAGGTCCCAGAGGAATGAGAAACCTTCCAGTCCTAACGGCAGGAAGCGTGTTTGGGTGTGTGTGTGCAATAATATTTCCAGTCAGGCAGACAATCTGCACAACAGATTTGCGTTTCAAGAGAAAGGGAAAGATGAGTCTAAAAATAAACGATTGTAGTTCTCCAAACCTTGAACTCCAAAGCTATTTTTCTTACTGAAAAAAAATTGAGTACCTTAGGCAACTAAAGAGCAGTGCAATGAAGGAAATGTTTTCCTTTTTCACTGCTTTATTACTTTTATTACTTTTGTTTGGAATGCTTTCTTGACTTCATGGGAACCCAAGATGGTAAAAAGCAAAGAGAAAATTGTTTGGGGTAACATTACCCAGAGTCTCTGCCTCTGCCTCTGCCTCTGCCTCTGTCTCTGTCTCTCTGTCTCTATCTGTCTCTCTCTCTTTCTCTCTGACACACACACACACACACACACACACACACACACACACACACACACACCTCCTGCTATCCAATGTCCCAGACAGGGTTCCTGGGACAGGCTATTGACAAGTAAATAAATAAAAATATTACAAACCACCTAGTACAGAAAAAAAGTAATCACTAAAAACCTTTGGACATTTCATATTTTATTTATTTATTTATTCTTGTACTTATTAACCACCCGATTTTCTCATAGGGAACTCTGGGCGGTGTACAACACATCACCCAAACAGCGACTGCCCAACTACAAGATAAACCCCAGCAATAATAAACAATAAAGGACTAGCAAAATGCAATCAATATTCATCAGGGTTTTAAGAGAAATTGTTCTAAAACGTGCAGTAATATTAAAATACTGAAGAATTGGGGAAAACTAGAAGTCTTTACCGGATGCTGAAATTTTAGCAGTATGGCTGTGAGATGAATCTCCTTGGGATTGGGAGGGAAATCCACCACCACAGTGTCTCCCCAGTTTACCCCTCTTCTTAATTGCAAGAGTCATTTCTGATTATGCCCTGTTGCCTGCTGCAGTAGCTCAGTGGTTTAGGTCTCTGGCTGTATTTTAATCCTTACTCTCTATAACCATGGCTTAACTTCAGAAAACTATCTCAAGATTATCCTTAATGTACTTCCTTGGCGGGGGTTGAGCTTGATGATCCATAGGTTCCTTCCAGCTCTGCAGTTCTTCTAACATAATGATGATAAAATAGGACCTCATCTTCACAGCTATTAACAGAAGAGCTGCAGATGGACAAGTTAGTCGGTGGGAGAACCGATACGGATTAAACAGCTTCTTCTTGAAATGGGGGTCAAACATGCAGGGTCAGTTGGAACCAGGTATCAGCAGAAGTATCAAGTCTATTCTAACAGACTTCCTCCTTTGCCCACATCTCAGTCCACACTTTCCTGATTTCATGTAGATTTCATGGATTGGTTAATTCTTTGACCGCTGAATAATCCTTATGATCTGAGGTTTAACTCAGTGGTCAGGAATCCAAAGGAAGAGCCTGTGTTCTTAAAGGTTTGGCAAGGTGGGGAGGAGAGATCTGCAATGAAAGTGAGCTGTTTTACTCTCAAGGAACAAGAATCGAAGTCTTTAGAATGATTAAGGTGGAAAGGTCCCAGTCTATGCGTGCTGAAAGAAACAGAAGGGCAAATTTTTGTAGCCATATTATGTGCCATCTTTGTCATTTATTTCAACATTTTAACTGTTGCAACTACTAGACTAGTTATCTGGATTGTGTAAAAGAAGGCTCTAACACAAAAAAGTAATTATCTCAGTTAAAAGCTGAGAAGGAAAGGGGAGAATGTGGAAAGAGAATGAGGAGAGGGTCAGATAGAGAATGTGAAATGTGGAAGTGTCCAGAATTACCCTAGCATCAGAGTGAATCCAGGAAATTTGTATTTGATAGGTCAGGTCAAACAAAGGCATTATATGAGATACATTTCCTGATCATGTAGTCTAATTAGCCTAACAGAGCAAGCTATCTTTGTTGCAGATGCTTTCCATTGGCTCTTTTTATTTATTGATTCCTACACACGCTCAGTTGTTACTTCAGAACCTTCGACTTGGAGCTATAAAAGAGAAACTGCCCTTGTTGCAATCAAGAAAAAAAAAGATGTGAGGCTTTATATAGCAAAAGGCAGCCTGAATATCAACAACACCAATTGCAGCAATCAAAAATGGTATACCCTCTTTTGCTCCCAACCATTCATACATGTTGAAAACTGGCCCTGGCAATTGCATTGTGTTTGAATGAGAAGTACTGTAGTTAACTGATGAAAAAATGAGTCTATGTCTAAGATTTTTTCTTGCTTTGTGTCACTTTCTGGATGTTTGCAAAAGTAAAAGAAATTTCTTTCCCTTGAGACATACTTTTCTTTCCCACATCCTGACTGCTGGGAGTCATAAGAGTAACTTTCCCTTTTTCTTTTTTATATTGAGGTTTTAATCTACATAGAACAATCTCCAGAGATCGTTGGCTGATAAAGCCAGTCCTTGGAGCGTTGCACTAACTCCTGCAACCCCTATTCCATGAAAGTGCCTCTTTGTGCCCTCTCAGGGCAAAAAATAAGAAAATAGAATCAGGGGAACTGGGGACTTATCAAAATGGCAAACTTCCCATCTATACCACTGAGAAAGAATAAAAAGACTTTATAAGCCTCCCAGTTTAGAAATGGGGCACACACAGAAGATCCACCTCCACCATATAATTTCAATGCAGAAAATATAAATATAAATGTTTAATGCAAAGTCCACAGCGGAGCTTATAGGCATGTTCAGCTGAATGCACAGTGCTTGAGGAATCCGGAATCCAGCCTTATCAAGGCTTCGTGTCATATAGATTTCACTGTGTTCTGCTGAATTTTCTTACAGCCTCTGCTGTAAAACCTCCCATTAAACATGCATAAATCTGCAGGATTTCTGCTTGGTAGTGGGACATAGGGGCCAAGACCTAAGTGCATCATTGCATCTGCATCACTCAGTGAGCCCTACACAGATTCAGAATGATACCTCAATTGGTTAAACAGGAACCAGTTTTCAAGAAATGGGCTCAACAGTTGCCTTAAAGGCATTTCATACTGATTAATTAACTGTTCACACATTTTTCTGTTCTCCATAACACTTACAAGTAATCAGTTATCACATAATGCACTTTCTCTGTTCAAGCATATATATATATATAAATTTTATTGCGTGGCTCACAGAGCCATTGCAAAGTGCATCAAGTAAAAACAGTACAATAAAAATATCAATAAAATAACAATACAGATAGATAAAAGGGGGGCTGGGGGTACAGAGACCTAGATATCAATTTGACTATTAGAAGTAGTTAAAACAACTTTCGTTTTAATAAGTAAAGAACAGAACCTTGCCATTCGGAACGTAACAAATTTATCTCTGTCACAGAGTAAAATTTTGTTCAAGCATAATTTACTCATTATTATTATTTTTACCAGGATTAAATAATCACTAAAACAGAAAACACATCATTACCTTATTATATGAACACAATTAGTTTTTGTGTGCCATTCTGTTAGGTTATTATTGTAGTTTTATCATACTTTTTTCTAAATATGTGCATTATTGGCAGCTGCCCAGAGTCGTGGCCTGGCCACTAAATGGCTGGAATAAAAATTCAAATAAAATTTGTCATCTGACATTTTGGAAGCTCTCAAGTTCCTACTCAAATATCTCACAAACACTTCTTTTGTAAATATTGAGACAACATAGGCATGCACCCAATTAATGAAATCCTGTACATCCTGTTCAACATCTGGAAGTTGAGTCATGGCTACTGGACTTCTTTTTTTGAGAGAACAGTGAAACATTTCTATCTCTCAAAAAAGAAGTCCAGTAGCCATGGTTCAACTTCCAGATAAACTCACCTGGATGACTGAGAATCTTCACAGACATCCTGTTGAACACAACATTTCAGAGAAGCTCTGTATTTCTTCAAGCACATTACTACTATAGGACTAAGGGGCTCTCAATACGTTTCACTTAATCTCCACTGATTCAGTGGGCCTACTCTAATGCAGTTTAGTATGCTAATTAGTATGCTCAACACACACTTGGCTCATGTATGAAACAGCCCTAATAAATGTTATAGGTAAACAAAGCAGTTGGCTAACTACGATGCTGGCCCTTCTTGTTTGCAGGTCAACTTATTGTTGTTCCCACAATAATCATATAATGTCTAGTGATCTCTTTTGTTTGTATGGTGCCATAGGCACCCTCATACAGAGCAAAGATCTTCAGGCAACCAGTATGATAGCCACCAGAGATCTGCTGCAGTTGCTGTGATGAGACAACATCTCAATGGGATTGAAAGAGCACAAACCGACAGCCTATTCAGAAATTCAGTGAGCTGAATGACGGTCTGCTCTTCCGAGCAATGGGAGTACAGGAATATAAGCTAAACTTTCTACCTCGTGGTGAGCCTCGCGGCACAGTGGTTAAATGCCTGTACTGCAGGTAAAACTGTGCTCACGACCTGGGTTCAGTCCCTGGTAGCAGGCTCAAGGTTCACTCAGACTTCCATCCTTCTGAAGTCGGTAAAATGAATACCCAGCTTGCTGGGGGGCAATGTGTAGCCTGCACACTGTAATTAAAATTGTAAACTGCCCAGAGACTACTTGTAGTGGTATGGGGCTGTATATAAGCAGAACACTTTGCTTTTTGCTTTACCCTTTTCGACTTCTTGCACCAAAATGACTATGAGAGCTAAGCCTTTTCCTTGACACTTATTTCAATGGAAGAGATGCATATATCCAACTCCCACTCTGAAATTAGTGGGATCTACTATATAATTTGATTTATATCTATTTGGAAGTTCCATTGAATTACTGTAATTGGAAGTCAGCATAGATTGCATTTTTATAGTGACTGAATTGTGGCTGAATTATTCTGTGATGCAATTAGAAGGCCACAATCTTAGTTGGTGGTGGGGAATTAACATTTTGTTTATTTTACTTTATTACATTTTTAGACTGCAGAACAACCAATTACAGTGCCCCATAATCAAACTTCTCTTTACGGCATACAGGGAATTTAGAAATCCTAAGACATAAAAAGTGGGTGATTTTATCTTCACAGTGTCCAACCAATGCTCATGGCCCAGTGCCCCGCCCCACCCGGTCTCCAGACCAGATTGCAAGAATGCTTCAACACACAGGGCAACTCTGGACCACACTGTGAAAAATGTAATTTAGGTGGGCAAGAAATCCTTCTTTACACCTTTACTGTCAAACTGGTTAGACAATGCCCTCTTTCTAAGGTTGAAATAATATACAGAGATTTTTCACTAAGTCCTTATCAAAATAGATGTGAACCATAATGAAGTATTACGTTCAAGGCAGATAATATTTTATGCTATTCTATTTATTATGCAATGTTTTAAAGCTTGTCTTTAAGGCTACACTCCTCTCAAGTGTGTGTGTGTGTGTGTGTGTGTGTGTGTGTGTGTGTAATGATTAAATTACAAAAGAAATAAATATCCCACCTAGAGAATATTGAAGTAATTGAGCCTAAGAATCCATCAAGATAAAACACAACTTAAGGGAATCTCAGAGCAGCAGATGGGTCTTCTGGCATTCTTACATTTCATCCTAAACAATTCTGAGATCCTAATAGAAGCAGAAACTCAAACTGCAAAAAGAGAGTTAAAGATAATGTCGCGATAGTTAGTTTTACGAAGTTAAACCATGATTGTAGGGAGTAAGGATTAAAATACAGCTTGGCTCTGGAGATCCCATTTTTATAAACAACTATCTTTCAAACAATAACATGTTCATTGAATTGAGAGGGGGTGGGAATACAGACGATTGAATGTGTGAAGATCTGCAGCCTTCCCTCAAGATCTGGGAATATCTTTTTGTTGTTGTGATGGGCACAGCTCATCTCTGTTCATAGTAAATTAAAGCTGACACCAGCAGCTGAGGCCATGGCTTTGTCAGTGCAGCAGAGCAGAAAATGCTACTGAGAGAGCTGCTGACAACCATGATGCATTGTTAGTAAATAAAAAGATTTTTGCGAACATCATTTTCATTGACCATTTGTTCCAAAGCACCCTCTACAGCTCTGCTGGGGGATATTTCCATGTTTCCCTCTACTCCTTGGATTTGACACTTTGTACTTGGTGCTTAAAATATACAGAGCTATTGCTTTGCATTACAGCTGGGTAACCACAAAGAAAAAAATAGGTCTGAGTATACTGAACTATAGTTAGGCAAGCCCAGTTATTAGCAATGAATTAATAGGCTGTAATGATGTTAAGGGGTGCAGTTCATTTATTTTTAGTTAAACTCTAATTAGTGAACAAGTAAAATTTTATGTACAGTTCCATTGCTATGCAAAGGCTAAAGGACCTTCTCATGTTTAATCAAGTACTTTCATTTTTATGTACATAAAACGTGTTGGAACCAAGGGCCATAATGTAAGATTTTATCAGTATTCACAGCACATTATCTTAGCTCATGTGTGGCTTTTCTACAGTGTGAATGTGAAAGACAGAAGTTTAGGGAATGTTGGAAGGAGAAGGAAAAAAATGTGGTGTTTAGGGTTTTCAGAAGTTTGAATAGATTTTACAGGGGCAACAAATCTATTATGGTTTTAATCTGAACTTTACTTGATGCTATCCAAGGTGCTGAACACTCTTTCCAAAATGGGACACACACTTTGGATATCTCTTGTGAAGTTCAGACTAGAATCTAGACAAAAATCATAACCACTATAACATCAGACTCCCTGTAATCTTTGGCCAAATGGATTCACGGGTTGACACACAGTAACCCCTGTAAAACCTCACTGATTTATGCTTCAGTCAATCATCCCTACGTTTCATTCAATCTTGCCTTTTATTCTGTGGGTTCATCCTGCCCATATTCTGCTCTAGCTCTCTTCTGCAACTCAGAAGAATTTGGCGATTGGAGCATACATATTACACTACTGTTCTCACTCAGCTTTTTTAAATTGGCTCTCCCTCTTCTTAAAGGTTATGACTGCATGGATAGCCCTCGAGTGCTGCTTTTAATACATGTAGGGCTAAAACTGGGGTTGGGGAAATACCCGTTCAAATTCTGCCTTTGAATGTTGCTGTGAGACCAGAAGCATCATAGACCTTCATGTGCTCAGCAGAAGAGTCTGCATAACATACTCACATTATATTCCACAGAATGCTGTTGGAGAACTCCACTGATCAGAAACATTGACAGGCCAAGTTCTGAACAAAGTTAGAAAAATCCAAACACATCTTTGTGTACATGAATGCCTTGAATGCTCTGGGTGTGTGGCAGTGTTCTTGGGCTTTTGTGCTGGCCATATCTCCCTGTCGTCAGTTTTATCCCCCAATATGTATCACAGCACAAAACAGACAAATACTTCAATACTTTTAATCTGGTGTTTTGTGTCATTCCCAGCTCTTTGAGATGTTAACGTGTAAAACCCTCCACCTGGTTTCCCCAGACATAATTGCATCATTGTAATGTGACACTGCTTGCTTGAAGACTCTCCATAATTTTCTCTCTCTCTCACACACACACATATACCACCACCACCACCACCAGGTAACACTGTCAGTAAGGGTAAAGTTTTCCAAAGCGTTGCTTCAGATGGGAGTTTACAAAGCATAGCCAGGAATTCCAAACCTTTGCCGTTCTGTGGTTCACTATAATTCCTTAAACTTTATAAAGCCATATGTTCTTCATCTTCTTTAAATCAATACATTAAGAAAACTGCCAGGAATTTTGAACAGGAAGAGACACACTTTTAGTCAGCTGTGACCCATAGCTAATTCATAAAGGGGATATTGCTGGTTTCTTTAGTCACAGAAGAGAGAACAGAGTGGTCTATAACTGTTTTTTTTTCACAATGTAGAAAACTGTCTAATTGCATACTATTTTGCACATATTTCACTGTCTCCATTTCTTTTGTACATCAGTATTAAAATAACTGTTTAAAAACAAGTCATGCTCTCTGAGGGAATCTCTTGTAACTTCAAATATCCACTTTCCAACACATTAATAAAAGTCATGAATATTCAGGCATCCTTAGAAAAATATGTCATACATTTCCGGTTGGGGTTTCCATGAGTTTTGCTTCTGACTGTACCGTCAACAATCTATCTGGGTATCAGAGAGAATATTTAAACCTGTCCAAATGCATTAAGAATCTATCAGTCCTTTGAAGAAGTAATAGTAAATAAGGACTGCTGTTAAGAGCCAGAAAGTCTGGGTTTTATCTCTTTCTTGTTTCAATGTTTGAAGTAAGTTATACTTTTTAGACTTAAAAACATACACCATGCAACTATCTTTGAAGCTGACCTGAGAGTGAAATCAGCACCATGGAGAGTTACCTAGAAGTAGCTTCTAGGATGGTGGCACAGAGGAAATTGTCAATGCTAGGGCTCAGAAGTACTGTATGCTAGATTGGAGAAGCTATCAGTCAGGGTGTATTCCAGGGACAGGGCTTCCCTGACTGCTCTTCCTCCTGCATTGCATGCTTTTAGGCAAACCGGGTAAGACCGCAGCAGGAACATTTCCTCTTTCTCATTGGGTGGGCTGTGCTGTTGCTTGCTAGCCCAGTCAGCAAGAAAGAAAGAACTAACTAACTAAATAAATATACCAATAAATATATTTTTTGCATCAGATTTCAAAGTATATCAATACTACACAGACACACCAGCTTGATACTACTTTAATGTGATCCTATTTTATGTAATCCCAGGATGTGACATTTGGTGAGGTACTTAGAATTCTGTGCTGCAGAGTTCAAATTGCATAGCTTTAGAGATTGCACTTCAGCTCCACTAAAGAATTCTTAATATCTTGCCAGACTACAAAGCCCAGGACTCCATCAGATGGAGCCACAGAATTTAGAGCAACAGATACATTCTCAGTTGCAAGTCCCAGAGTAATTTTTACTTTCCTGTAAACCCAGGGAGTTGGGAAGGCTGTGTCCCTTCAATCTCCTCATCCACCCTCCTGAACTGATTCCACCCATGCTGTTTAAGCTCACATTGTTGTGAATTCCTACACTCTGTCTATAAATAGATAAAAACCAAAGGCCAACAATATAATTCGGTATGTCTTCCACTATTGTCTTTGGCACTTTTTTTTTGGAGGAAAGTACTGATGACTGGTTTAAAAATCATAGCAAAATGTGGCCTTCATCACTGGTTAAAACCTAAAGGACATCACAGGTAGAGCTCAATAAAACATGAAAACCCTTCATCTCTACCTAGTCCCTTACCAATGTGCTCTAGCACTGATCTTGAGGAGATTATTCAGGAAGAAATGCATTTTACATGAGGTGATCAAGAGTGTTTTTTGTGCAGCGCAATGTTGTATTTCCTCAAAATACATATCACTTTTGATTATGGAGGTCCCTACTGAGTTATCCAGTCTTTGTGTTATCTTGGACCCAGGCCGTTTTGTGCTTTGTAGGTTAAGGTCAGCACCTTGAATTGTGCCCGGTAGCTGATTGGCAGCCAGTGGACCTGCTTTAGTAGGGGTGTAATGTGGTCTCTGTAACCCACCCCAGTCAGCAATCTGGCTGCTGCGTTCTGGACCCACTGAAGTTTCCTGAGACTTTCCACTGATAGCCCCACATAGAGCACATTACAGTAGTCTAACCAGGAGGTCACTAGGTGGCCAGAGACTTTTTTTCAAGAAACAGGTGTAATTGGCATACTAGTTTTAATTTTCCAAATGCCCTTCTGGCCACAGCTGTGATCTGGGCATCTAGGCTCAAGGATGACCCAGAGTGCATGAATCATAGAATCAAAGAGTTGGAAGAGACCTCAAGGGCCATCCAGTTCAACCCTCTGCCATGCAGATGACAGATAGCCATCCATAAATCACCCTTGGGAAAGATCTGAGTAGTATCAATTTGGGTGTCACTCTGTGACAATGAAAAGAAGTGTGATGTAGTCACACTTCCTTTCTCTCTATTTCTGTTTCCTAGGCAAATACTAACTCTTTGTATTTGGTCTTTGGTGCTGAGAACAGCTCTAAAAAGGATTCTCACAAATTATTTGTGATGCATACTGATCATCTGTCCATATGAATCAAGTGCACTAAATAAAACCAATTAAGGTTAGAATCATTGATTTCTGGGTTCGTTAGAGTTGGGTAGTCATGCTTTTAGAGCTAGACATGAAATTATGCCAGTCCTCTGTAACCTCTTATTCAAGCTTATATTGCATGTGTGTTTATCAGTTTATATGGCCTCCCTGAGAAATGCAAGGAATACAGGGAGTGAAATGAGAGGGGCCAGCTTGATGAATTACAGAGAGAGATAAGAGATAATCTTCTGTGTTCCAAGGAACATGGTGCACTGTGTTGTGTACTGCAGTATACTGAAAATATATGTATACAAATACTTCACACAGGAGTTTTGTGGAGTGTTAAAGGTCTCTGACGGGGGGAGGGGACCATAATATTTACCCAACTGTATCACTGCTACTTGTCACAATATCTTGGCTTCTTCGAGACATTTTTAATGTTTCCATCATCAGCCAAATCAACCACATAAGTAGCAATGGCTGAAATCCAACAATGAAAAGTTACTCCATGGAAGCTGATATAATCCACTCTGGGTGTATCTTTTTTAATAATAAAAAGTTTTTATTCACTCCCAAGGTTCTTGAGCTCTGTTAGGATCCCTTTGGTTTTTGGGAATCCTTTGGTAATAGCAGGACATTAGAGGAGGAGTCTTAAATGCCTGAAGATTGCTGTTGATACTCCCAGCCATTGTGGCAAAATAAATATTCTCATATAAATATTTGGGAATATGAAATTTAGGTATACTGTACTTTTATAGCAGACCCCACCACCAAGTGGCACAAACACTAAGAAAAAGAAGTACCAGATCCTTAGATATCTCAATTGTTTGCTCATTGTACACAAATATCCATAATGCAACTTGCTCTTCTTTCTTTTATCTCAGTCTGTCCTAATTCAGGTAATGTTCCTTGACAGTTTGTCAGACAGAATTATTGAAACTAATCCATAAGTATTGAGCCAGTTGATTCAATTCTTCAAAGTGAAACAAAAAGCAAAAAGCAAAGTGTTTTGCTTATATAGCACCCCATACCACTTCAAGTAGTCTCTGGGCGGTTTACAGTTTAATTATGCAGGCTACACATTGCTAGTGAAAACTAGCATCAATCACATGGATGTGAACAGCTTTTGTATCTAGATTCTAGCTGATGAGGAAGCTTAAATATTTGGCAATGTACTTGAATATCTATATTGTCTGTACCTATACATTGTGTCAAATTATAGACATATTATTTGGGGGAGGGGAGAAAAACAATGGCTCAAGAAATCATATTGTGCCCTCTAGTGGGTGTGGGGTGGGGGTCAACCAGTCAGTGTTTCAAAGATCTCCTGGCACCCCCACTTCATGGAGGGGGGGTTCCTTTGTAATAGGGAAATGGGTGCAGCTTTCCAATGACCAGAGACAAGTACGCGTCTCTGGAGAGTCCCTACCTCCATTTAAAACTGATATATGTGTTAATCTGCCTAATCTGTTTCTCCAACGTATTCACAAGTATGGTGTATAAGTAGTTCTCCATACATTTAGCATGTAATTAAAATATTTAACCTTCTAAGAAAGTTTACTTAGAAAATTCTACACATAAGGTTATACATGAACCGGGTATCACCCTAGCCTAGCTGTTGTCTTGAATGAAGTCTGGGCCAAGCCAGTAGTCACTGTTGGTTTTCTGGCTGAATTCCTATTCAAACTACTGACTGCTTTGTTCATTCAAATGCTAACCACCTTTATTGACATTCCCTTGCATCCCCAGTCTGATGCATAAGATAATGGCTCCTGCTATTTTATGAGCCATAAGTGTGGTTGCCTTTCTCTTTCTCTCTAGTGGCTCTTCAGATTGAACATGAAAATGGCTCAAGTGCTGTTGGGAATGTGCAAGAGAAAGCCTGTGACATCTTAAACTGTCCCAGCTAATTGCTGAATTAACCCAAGGCAAATCATTCTGAATAATCACTTCATTACAGGGTTGAACAAGCTCATCTCGGCAATGTGATCAAGTTGATTCTGTATTAAATAGTCACTCTTGAGCACCACAGCATATTTTTCATTCTGTATTCACTCAGAATTTCCTTCTCATAGATATGAATGAACATTTTGACACAAATATATTTCATATCATGCTAAAGATATTGGTTAAGGTCCCTTTGTAACACTGGCCCCCCTCCCCGCCACCACCAATCATAGATAGATAGATAGATAGATAGATAGATAGATAGATAGATAGATA